>JAXCLR010000063.1:20522656-20543916 GCA_035584095.1 Annona squamosa | reverse complement strand
GATTTTCATTTAATGAAAATGCCTTTTAATTAATTAAAATTATCAAAGTCAAATCTTTAATTAATGAAAAAGCACAAATTGCTTTTTTGATCCTTTAATGGAATTCAATCTTGACCCTTAATTCATGATTTTTAATCAATCTTAGATCATTTATCATGTTCATTATCATATTTTCACCATCCATATAAAATTTTATCACAATTTGACATCTGGATTGCAAGATATGAATTTTTCTTCATTTTTTCATAAAAATTCATAAAAATCCAAAAATTATTTTTTTAATCCAAAAAGCACTTTTGTCCTTTATTTGGAAGCTTCCTTTTTCGTCTTTTATGATTAAGTTAATCCAAAGTGATTAACTTAACATATTTTTAATCCCACATTTACTATTCACATTTCACTATTCCGTTTATTATTCATCTAAATTAACATTCCATAATTAGCTATTTAATCTTCCAATGCCATATATTGTAAAATATCATTAATATATATTACATATAAATATCATTATATTTTCCAGGGTTTATAACCCTAGGATTTCATATACGTTCTTAAATTTGGGATTTCACATGTTTCTTAGGTAGCAAGCAAGATGTACAATGAAGAAACTATATTAATAGGAATAGGCAAAAAAGTTGGGACATTCTTGCCTTGGTTTGAGAGAGAAAGACTTAGAAAAAAATGAAAATAATGGGTAATAGTAAAGGGGACGTCCAACAGCTTAAGGGAAGGGAAAAAAAAAGAAAAGAGAGAAAAAAGAAAGAGAGGAGAAAGGAGAGAGGAAGTTTTAGGTAATTACAGCTTCCAATAAATGTCTCTTATAAGGCATGAATTGAAGTTTTAATTCTAAAGCGTATACATATAGTGGTGACATCCCATAATTAAGATGGTTTATAAGTTTTAAAATTGTTATTTAATAGCTCAAGACATGTTTAATTGATGTCCAACAAGTTTGCTCACATATGTATATTAATAATTGTTTGATTATCATGCAATTCCATGCTTAAGTGGGACGTCCATGTTAGAGTATATGGGAAGAAAATTTCTGTTTACCTAAGCTAATTCCATGAGTAAACAGATGATATATGTTGAATTTTTAGAATTTAGAACTAATGATTAAGGTTCTTGTTATGTATTATGAGTTAAGATGCAAGTATCAGAGCAAAAGTTGTGGTTTGATAATTTTTCATATGTATGTCATTGAGGTGCAATTGTATAGGTGAAAAGTAGTAAAAATGATAACACATGGGGCTGTTTTGGTAATGATAGTTAATTTCAGAAATTTTGATTTAAAATTAACTTGTATAAGTTGGAAACAAACACCTTGAATGATATGTAATAGGGTATAAACAAATATTTTGAGTAATTATGAAGTTTAGGATACTAACCATGAGTATGGGATGATAACAAGTATCCTATATAATTGTAAAGGTCTAATATTCTAAACTTGAGTATTGAATGAAAGAAATAGTGAACCATCAAGGGTAAATAAGTGTGCGTAAAAAGATAAATGAGGACTTTAGAAACCTTACTTGAATTTAGCTTGTTATAGTTTCAAGTAAGTTGCTTGAATTATTGAAAAGGCCTAAAGGGGATTATTGAAGGAATGAATAATTAAAGATGAAGGAATATAAGATGTACATCTGTGACTTAAAAGATGAAGGTATTCATCTCAAAGAAGGAATGGATTGAAATGTACAAGTTATGAGTCACACGTAGGTTGAGACCTTATGAGGGTTGGGAATAAGTGATAATGTACATTATTTAAGCAAAGCATGCAAGCATAAGAAATTACACAAGTATATAAGATGATTAAGTTCACTTGTCTAGACAAAGAGAAGGAAAATGTTCAAGGGACGAGTTGATCATTGCAAAGTAAGCAAGCCCTTTGAAAACCGTATTTCAAAATGATTTTATGAAAAGAAAGTTTGAATTTTTCAAAGAATGATATTTGCAAACAAATGTCTTGAAATGATTTTATTGAAAAGTTTTGAAATGGCTTTATTAATATTTCTTGAAATGGTTTTATTGAAATGTTTCGAAATGGTCTTATCAAAATATCTTGAAATGGTTTTATTAAAAGATTTTCAAATGATTTTGTGAAACCCTGACCCACATAGGATTCATATATATATATATATATATGTATTTGTATGATTCAAGTATGATTTGATTGAATTATAAATGATTTATGTTCAATATTGATGATTTATGGCAATTAGGTCATAGTTTATGAATGATGATAAAAATCAATCATTATAAATCAATATGGGCCAATATGATTAAAGTAGCCTAATGATGACTAAAAAGGTATTAGTGTGCCATGAAAAATTAATTAATTTCCATAATATGATTAATGGAAATTAGGAGACTAATTATAGAGCCAAGTTGGAAAATGTTGAAAAATTTATAACTTGACTCCTATAAAGAGGATTAAGATAAAAATAGAGATAGAAGCACATAATTTAGTGCTTAATCACATGAAAAAGTTAGATTATGAAAATTTTGATAATAATTGATCATTACCATCCAAAATAATGAGATAACTTCAATTGATCATAATTTGAGCTAGAAAAGTCAGATTAAGACGAAATTTTAAATGAATAGTTAAAATTATGAGCTCAAGGTTATAAAAGGATTTGATTAAGCTAATGATGATGGGATTAGGCCTACATGAAAATGGGATTATCTCCCTTTGCTTTTTTGCACCATAAAGTGAGTATGTATTAATGTTAAAGTAAGGTGATTAATTAAATGATTAATGACAAAAATGAGGTATCAAAAGGAGATAATTACACAAAACTTTTATGAATTACTTTAAATAACAAAATTCATGATAAAATCAAGTGATTAATGAATTAATTTAAGGAGCTAAATGGCTAGCTCAAGTGAGGTAGAGGAGGTGGCCCACACATGGAATATCAAGTGGCTGTATATGTGATTTTTGTTCATTTTTAAAAACGCAAAATGTGTATTTAAATGACCTAGACAGCTAGGGTGGCTAGTGGGCATGATTTGGGGTTGCTTTTGATGGCACAAAATGCCAAAATTCAAGCCACATGTGATGTTATGCATAATGGACAACAAGGTAGGTTTCAAAAGTGGTGCATGTTCAAGGTTGCAATGGGATTTTTTATGATTTTTTAATAGGTAATTTGACCCCTAAATGAGCTCCTAGTTAGGGTGATTAATGGTCCATTAATTAAAAGTTGCGATTTTATGGAAAAATCACAAAAGGGGCAGTTGATATGGACGTTGAATGCATGGTCAATAAAGCGGACAACAAGTGGAGCTTGAAAAGAGTGGACAACCAAGGCCATTATCTGATTTTTTATGGAATTTTTTAATAAGCTAAGTGGACCCCTAAGTAGGCTATTACCTAGGGTGATTAAATACCCATTAATTAAAGTGGAATTAGGTGAGAAAAATGTGAAAAAGGGCTGTTGTAATTGACGTTGAAGTGTGGACAGCTTGATGTCCATTAATGATATGGATTTTTAATGGATAATTATCTAATTTAAATGGACCATATTTTGTCATGACATTAAAGGGGACAAATATGTATATAATTAACTGTTAAATGATGTGGAAAATGGGGCCCACAAAGATGGAAAATTCTAGCCACATATGAAAGTGCACATCCACATGGTGTAAGGGGATGAGAGAGAGAGAAAATGTTAAGGGGCAAACCCCTACAATTCCAGCGGCAAGAACATCCCTTTTTCCAGAAGCAAGGAACGAAAGAAAAGAGGAGAAAAAGAGAAGGAAAAAAGGGAAAGAAAGAAAATGAACCAAGTGACGAACTGTGTATATGTCAATTAAAATGCTCACTTTTAATGCAAGTATATGTGCCGAATCAAGTAATAAAGAGTGAGTAGGGTATCGTTCCCATGAGAAATTGTTTAATCGAAATTACTAATTAGTTTACCTGCTTTCGGTGGGTAGAAAATTCTGAGTTTTTGAATTTAACTAAAGCTAACAAATGCAATAAGAAATCAAAGTAGAGTCCATGGAATCATTGGAATACTAGAAAACGGTTTATCAATCGGTGATGGCTGATGGATAGCTCAGAATCGTTGAATCTAAATTACATCGCATTGGTTCTTTTTCATTGAACTGTGCATGGATTTACTAGCCCAAGTTCAATAGTCTTTATATATGCCTTCCAACACTATATAAAGCTAATTACACCCTATTCAATTGTTATGTTCTCATGCCATTAAATAACATGAAATTGATAAGTTCATAACTTGTTTAATGACTACACAGGGTTTAACGACATATTCCTATCCAGTAAACAACTCCTCTCAACAAAGAGGAAACCTCTGCCCTACACACAGATTTAGCAGAGATTTTCACTGTTCCAAGGATAAATCAAGAAATTAAATCATCTTACAAGGTAGCTAATCTTGTAAAAAGCATTAAATCACATGTGTAAATCATACACAATCATATAGAAAAAATCAAATATTCATTCCTAAATTTCAAAGAACCAATACAATATAATTAGATATCAATTCATCCTAACTATCCATCTAAAGGAAATTTTGTTCAAAGACATGATATAAAAATCCTTTACATCCATTATGAAATTATCTAGAGAATCAAAGAAAGAAAAATAGAAAGATAAAGAGAAAACTGCTTTTCTGGCTGTTTCCACCAACGGGGTTGAATCTTCTCTTCAATCCGTGTTTAGATCGAGTTTTCTTCCTTCTCTTGCTGTCAATTTCGGTCCTAGGCTCTCTCTGGGTCTCTTTTTCTTATGTGCAAACCCCTAAGATCTATTTATAATATCTTGAATTACACAGCACACGTACAGAAATCTGCTCCTACGAATGCGTATTGGCGCCTAGGCCTAGCTGGCGCTTAGTCGCCAACTCCTTATATGTTGGGTAACTTAGATACTTTTCTGAACACCCTAGGAATTCTTACCTTGGCGCCTTGGCGCCAACTCTCTAGAAGCTTCATGACTTGAGAGCTCTCCTGAAACACTTGTAATCATGCATTGGCTCCTGGACGCCCTAAGCTGGCGCCTAGTCACCAACTCCCTGGAAGTTATTGTGTTATGTGATCCTCAAAACCCTTCTGGACTTGTCTGCATGATGATGAAGTAGCGTCTGGGCGTCCCTATCTAGCGCCTAGGCGCCAACTCGCTAGAAACTATTTGTTTGCTGGATTGTGCTAGAGTTTTGGCAAGGGCATGTAGGGTGGTGCCTTGGCACCATCCATAAAAATGCCTAATTTACGCTAAAAATGTATAAAAACTAAATAATGCTCCTAAAATGCAAAGCAAGTGAAAATTAAGCTAAATGAATAAAAACTATGCCTAATCTCTTGGACTAACATGCAAATATGGTCTGAAATGAACCATAATAAGTCACATTTTTGTGTATTATCACCTAACAATTCAAGTTGAGTTCAAGTTGGATTCAATTTCAAGTAAGTATCACTTAAGTTCTTGAATCATTTAAACCTAGTTTTCACCTCAACTTATGATTCAAGAATTTGATTCATATTGAACCCTTAAAGTATGATTCATAATGCCCTTGATTAGGGTATTATTTAAGGTTTGAAAGACAAGAAAGAAAGTATGGGTTCAAGAGGATGAAAAACGAGTTCTCATGTTGCTGTTTTGGAATCCTATGATAAATGGATTAAAATCTGAAAATTAAACCTTAAATTATGTGTTAATTAAGAAATTTGATCAAGTTGATTAAGGACTCAAGTTACTGATTTGAAAATTTTTAAAAAACACATCATCTATGTGTTGAGAAATGAACATATATGAAGAGATAGGCATGAGAAAATGGTAAATGATTTATGTAAGTTGTTAAAATGCAAAAATGCAAGACAACATGATGAAAAACATGGATTAGGTTACTGTTTTAATAAATAATGATAATTATTATATGATTTTAAGTTATTAACTCAGTGATTAAAACGAGCATCGATGTATGAAAATTGAAAAATATGATAAAAGTGATAAATGGAGATAATGAGCCTCCAAATAATGATTTAATGAATGGTTATTATATGTATGAAAGTTTATCCTACATAAGGATATTAAAAATGAATGAATGATTTGATGCCTAAGTATGTTGTGTATGTATGCCCAATTTGGAATTCAAGTGGGTTATGAGTATTTATGAAAATGGGTTGGAAAACTAAGTGAATGGAATTTACATGAATGTTGTGTCATTCTTACATGTATAAGCAAAGGCAAAGAAAAAGTTGATCCGGAAAGCCCATGTGATCAGGGTAAGCAAGCAACTTTCTAAATGATTTTGGTTTTCATTACAAGGTATTTATGAATAGTCATTCCTTTATCTCAATGTGTTATGAAATGTTATTGCAATTATGGTAATAAAATGTTTACTATTTCACAATTATTCATGAAAAGTGATGGAGTATAAATTTAAACAATGTTTCATTCAAATAATGTTTAAAAGAGATGGTGTAAAGAATTTTCTACATGAGAATGACAAGATATCACGTGTAAGAGGTATATAATGCCGGGGTGACTAAAAGTCATGCATGGAATGAAAATCAAGTAGGCTAGTTGAGGTAATAAGTGGACAAGGAGTCCCCCTTGATGTTGCCAAGTCGATAGGTGTGGCGCCTCGAACCTAGGCATCACATTTGTCCTTACTCTAAGATCTTGTCAATTGGTAAATGTGAATCAGGATTGTTGCCCTGATCACACGGCGGGTACTTAATTCGATCTCGTCCAATTTTTTTTTTCTTTCATCATATAAAGGCACAAACTTATCATCAAATCTCAATTATCATTGATAACATTCATACTTATTTTTGTAGAATACAGGTTATTTTAACCTGATCATTTCGTACACACATAAATCAATTATACCATATATAGATTAACATATCAATATATTTTCTTCATACTTTATTTTTCCTTTCCTTCTTGACCTGTGTTGTACCTGTCTATGTTTGAAAAGCAAAACATGAGTCGAAACTCAGTAAGCAAGCATTTTTCCATTTAAATGCATTTCTCCCATTCAATAGTAGACACTTATCAAGTGATCTACTATCAACCAGTGGAAACTTTTTCATAAAACCTTTTATAAAACATATGCTTGCAAACTTAACATGTGAACCTCTTTTTCAAGAACATAAAAATGTTTTTTTTATAAAACTTTCTTTTTCCAAGGACATTCTCATGTCCTTAAAACATATTCTATAAAATAATTTTAAAACAAGCATATGCATTATGCAATACGTTTCTGTCTGTAGGGTAAGTGACACTTACTAAATGATCACCCTTTCCTCCTTAGGAGAGAAACCATTTCATTTGATAACTCGCGAGCTAGGCAGTTATCCATGTTCTTCTCCTATTTCAAGGAGGGCGCCGCCAGCATTTCGCCTTCTGAAGTGACTTGGCCTATGTAGAGGGGACCCATCTTCCAACCACGTCCGGTCTGCATATCCTTTGCAGTAGACCTAATACATAACTCATGTGCACATTCCTTTCTCCATATTCATATGCTAGCATGCTTTTTATAAAATTCCACAGACCTTAGTCTGTGACTTTTTTTTTTAAACTTGATGCTAGTATGTCATTTCAAAATAGTACAGACTTTGGCCTGTATTCCCTTTTCTAACTTGAAAACTTGGCATAGCCCAAGTTAACAAGTTAATAAAATATTTTATACGGATGACCAACCTTAAATAAATTTTAAAACGTGTAAATAACACATTTCTAAATGATTTAAAATATTTGAAGGAAATATTTGAGAAATAGTAATTTCAAAATTTTGCTAAAATGTTTTTAAATAAATTTCGAGTGGTAAAATAATTTCGAAAATATTTTAATATCTAAAGACAAATGATTTTGCAGATGATTTTCTTCCCATTTTGAGTTTTTCATGACTAAAGGATATACCAATGCGTAATTCATTTTCTTTATATGGTATCATATTCTTTGTCTACATGACACATGAGCTACTTCTATATGAAAGTAAACTTGTATGATCCTTTGGTTATTATGTTGAAAAATTTCATTTAAATCGATTATCGGTTGGCCTTCCTTAAATCCGTTTCAAAATATTTTAATAAATCATTTTAAATTCATTCGATAAAACCAAATATTATTTGAAAATAAAAAATTTTCCTTTTCCATTATAATGCAACCATTTCCACCTTTCTCCTTCTTTTCATAAGGATTTTCTTATGATAAAATAATTTTCATATATCTTAACATTTCTCCTTACTTCCATATGTATTTGCTTATAATAAAACAATTCCGACATATTCCATGGTTGCAATATAAAACATATAAAAATCATTTTTAAAAGTTTACTTGCTTATCTCTGCTTTGCTTTAATCTGAATCCTTTATCCTTTCCTTTCTTTTTACTATACAAATGAAAAAGATACACATACTTTATCATACATATGTTATATTTATTTATAACCTTATTTTCCTCCTTAATTTCTTATAGAGGTTAACCTTAAAAATACTTGGTCATTATTTTCATATATGGATTTTTATCCATAAATTCTTAAAAATTTCATCCTTATATTTAAATATTAATCTCAAATTTTCTCCAAAATCAAACTGTTTACTGTAGCAAATTCTGTTCACCTGAGGTTACTATTCACATAAAGGTGGTTACTGTTCATGGGTTCCAAAAATTGACATTTTTCCATCAATAAAAAATACCATGACATAGCTTATGCTTAGTATATCATGGGAAATTCCATACATCTTGAATTTATTATCATTTACTCGGATAAATAAATCATTTTCTTCATCTACTAAAAATCAATATAAATTTACTTAAGCATAATCCTTAATTTCAAAAATTATGATATTGTTATATCAACAATCCAACATTATATTTATCATAATCATACATTCCAAATCATCATTTATTAATTTTGGAGCATTATTTTCACATATCATATGCTATCTTTCCAAATACTATATCTTCGCTCCAAATTTTTGATATTTTGGTATAATTCTATTTAAGAATTATATCTATACTTATTTTTTTATGCTTAGGAATTATGTAAGCATGTTTTTTCCTTACTTAAAATCCTAAAAAAATTTAGGTAGAAATCACTTACCCGAAGTGGAGATACGCCTTTTTTTCTCACATTTTCTCTCTCCAACTTTCTCCTTCTTTCCTAAGGGCCAAAAATGTGTTTGGGGATAGAAATGCTTAAATTTTTCAAGATTGGAGTTCCTTTGGCTGTTCTCACCTTGCCCCCTATTTATAGTTTTTGATTTTTCATCAAATTGGATTTTACCCCTTAGCTTGAGGTATTTAATTAAAAATTAATATTTCTTTTTTATTTTAAAAATTGCTTTAAGCCAAGAGCTGGGCACCCTATGCCTGCTCTAGCCACCCTATTTAGACCTATTTTTTATTTTTTATTTTATTTTTAAAATTATTTAATTTAAGCTAAATAAATCCTACCTGTTGATTCGAGATGATGATGATCATGGACCATTGATTTGGACAATTTTCCAGCCACCCTAGCCTACCATGCCCTTGCTGTAGCTGCCCTTTTCATTTAATTTTTTTTATTTTTTATTATTTATTTTATTAAAAAGTCAAAAGTGGAATTAATTAAAAGTTAAGCTACTTTTTCGATCTTTGTTTGACGCTTCATCTTAACCATTGATTTATAATTTTTATCACATCTTAACCCATCCATCATGTTCATCATGAATTTTTAACCATCCATAAAAAATTTCATTGAATTCCGACGCCCAGATTGCAAATTATGAATTATTTTAATTTTTCCACTAAAATCCGAATTTGTATTAAAATAATAAAAAGTAATGCTATTTTGTCTTGTAGTGATTAAATCCCTATTTTGTCTTTTCGTAATTATGTTAATTCAAGTGATTAACTCTTAATCACATGTTTTAATCGTCAAATACTATTCATATGCACTATTCACATGGGTTAAATTCTTAATTGAATTATTTAACCTCTAGTACATACATTTGCAAATATAACATATTTCATGAATTTATTTATCATAAAAATCATTACAAAAGTCTATGTATTATTCTAGGATTGCGAGTTTCACAATCCTCCCCCCCTTAAAAAAGGTTTCGTCCCGAAACCTGTTACAACCCATCACACTTCTGCTGCGCCTTTCATATACAAGGTTTTGATATAGAGATACTATTCATTCCTTCTACTAATAGTGCAAGAGTAGTTAATATGAAAATCACATAATGTCATCATTAATTAATTCATCATCCATACCTACAATTTCTTCCTCTCTCTATTCTTGTGACTCTTCGTGAGTCAACGCAAACATCCACACTAGGTTAGTAGAGGTACCCTATTGTTTGGCAGCCATATTCCTTTGCTGGGCAGACCTCCCTTGACCTCTTGTTTCTTGTGCTTTGTTTGGACATTTGGTGGCAACGTGTCCTACTTGATCACAAATGAAGCACTTTAATAATTTTGCCTTAGCACTTCTGCAATTCTTTGCTCTATGACCGGTCTGGCCACACCTATAACATTTATTAGAACCCTTTAAACATTTACCAAAATGACACCTTTGACAATTTCTACACATTGGAGCACCTACTGAGAAGGAGTCTGACTTCATTATTCTTGTTACTATCTTCTTGCTCCTTTCTTTTCCCATATCATGCTCTTGGGTGTCAAAATTAAATTGCTCTTGTTCTTCTTGGGTTATTAATGTTTCTAATTCTAAGGCTCTTGCACTTTCTATACTTGAGGCATAATCTTTAATCAAATGAAGTGCAAGGCCTTCTCTTAAATACGACTTCAACCCTTGCTGAAACCTTTGTTCCTTATTTTCGGGTACATTCGCTATCCATAGAACAAATCTTACTAGGGTATTAAATTTTGTAGTATAGTCCGTAACAGTCATTTCACCCTGACATAATTGCTTGAACTCAATCACCTTTTGACTTTGGAGACCTGTTGGAAGGTACTCCTTATTAAATTTTTCTAAAAAAGTTTCCCATGTCAACTCTTCCGGGTGTGGCATAATAACTAGTAGAGTCTCCCACCATTCATAGGCGTCCCCAACCAATAAGTGAGTGGCGCACAATAACTTCTATTGATCATTGCATGGGGAGATTCTAAATAACTTCTTAATCTCAATCATCCATTGCTCAGCTTTTATAGCGTTCGGTTCACTAGCAAACTTAGAAGGATATTGTGCTAAGAAAGCACTGATAGCCCTTCTATTAGCTTTTAGTAGGCTATCTTCAATTCCTATTATAGGGGTAGGGTTGACCAATGGGCCGATTCTTTCCCTATCCTTGTTTCCTAGCTGGGCACATTTATGTTCCTCCCGTAATCCTTGGATCATGCCCATGGCTTGTGTTATCCACTGCTGCATTGCTTTCTCTATAGCTACAGCTATTATTTCCTTTATTTGTTTTTCTTGGTTAGCTCCTTTTTCTATACGGGGTTTAGAACTAACCTCTTCTCATTGGTGACAAGTTCTTTGTTCTGTTTTCTCCTCCTGCCCTAATCGCTTAGACCTATTACTGGTCTCTCCTTTTCTTGTTGACTTAAAACTTCATTATTTGCGACCGTTTTATCTTTTTTCATCCTAGCTCCTACTCTAGTGATAGGCATGTTGCTTTCTATATATTCAAAAACCATATTAGCAATAATTCATAACGTAATATAAGTTATTAATCATACATACTTATCATATAAGTGTAAAATATTTTCACTTGTATCTATAACAACCTATATTCATTTATCATTTTAAAAGCAAAAAGAGACTTTTGCTATCTTCCTTTACCCTTTTCTTATCACATATACTCTACTTAGCTAGTGCTAGACTAACCAAGTCATTTTTACTTTTCATCTTTCCACTCTTATTTACTAATCTTAATTTTGATATCTACTCTGTGATATCAAATTTTTTCTTTCAAAGCTATTACCAATCCTTGATCATATACCAACTTCTGTGGCGCCTCAAACCGAGACATCACATTTGTCCTTATTCCAAGATATTGTCAATTGGAAAGTGTGAATCAGGATTGTTGACTTGATCATGCGGTGGGTACTTAATTTGATCTCGTCCAATTTTTTTCTTTTTCTTTCATCACATAAAGACACATACTTATCAGCAAATCTCAATTATCATTGATAACATTCATACTTGTTTTTGTAGAATACAGGTTATTTTAACCTAATCATTGCGTACATACATAAATCAATTATACCATATATAGATCAACATATCAATAAATTTTCTTCATACCTTCTTTTTCCTTTCCTTCTTGGCCTATGCTGTACCTGTCTATGGTTTGAAAAGCAAAACGTGAGTCAAAACTCAGTAAACAAGCGTTTTTCCATTTAAATGCATTTCTCCAGTTCAATAGTAGACAATTATCAAGTGATCTACTATCAACCAGTGGAAACTTTTTCATAAAACTTTTTATAAAACATATGCTTGCAAACTTAACATGTAAACCTCTTTTCCAAGAACATAAAAATATTTTTCATAAAACTTTCTTTTTCCAAGGACATTCTCATGTCTTTAAAACATTTTCCATAAAGCATTTTTAAAACAAGCATATGCATCATGCAATACGTTTCTGTCCAACTAGTAGGTGACACTGACCAAGTTATCACCCTTTCCTCCTTAGGAGAGAAACCATTTCATTTGATAACTCGCGAGCCAGGCAGTTATCCATGTTCTTCTCCCATTTTAGGGAGGGTGCCGCCGACATTTCGCCTTTTGAAGCGACTTGGCCTATGTACAGGGGGCCCATCTTGCAACTGCGTCCGGTCTGAATATCCTTTATAGTAGACCTCGTACATAACTCATATGCACATTCCTTTCTCCATATTCTTATGCTAGTATGCTTTTTATAAAACTCCACAGACCCTAGTTTGTGACTTTTCTTTTTTAAAACTTGATGCTAGCATGTCATTTCAAAATAGTACAAACCTTAGCCCGTATTCCCTTTTCTAACTTGAAAACTTGGCATAGCCCAAGTTAACAAGTTAATCAAATATTTTGTAAGGATGACCAACCTTAATTAATTTTGAAAACATATAAATAACACATTTCTAAATGATTTAAAATGTTTGAAGGAAATATTTGAGAAATAGTAATTTCAAAATTTTGCTAAAATGTTTTAAAATAAATTTCGAGTGGTAAAATAATTTTGAAAATATGTTAATATCTAAAGACAAAATATTTTGCAAATGCTTTTCTTTTCATTTCTGGGTTTTTTATGAACAAAGGATATACCAATGCATAATTCATTTTCTTTATATAGTATCATATTCTTTGTCCACATGACACATGAGTTACTTCTATATGAAGGTAAGCTTGTACGATCCTTTGGTCATTATCTTAAAAATTTTCATTTAAATTGATTATCGGTTGGCCTTCCTTAAATTCATTTCAAAATATTTTAATAAATCATTTTAAATTCATTCGATAAAACTAAATATTATTTGAAAATCAAAAAATTTTCTTTTCCATTATAATGCAACCATTTCCACCGTTTTCCTTATTTTCATAAGGATTTGCTTATGACAAAGCAATTCCTACATATTTTAACATTTTTCCTTACTTCCATATGGATTTGCTTATAATAAAATAATTCCGACATATTCCACGGTTGCAATTTAAAATATATAAAAATTATTTTCAAAAGTTTACTTGCTTACCTTTGCTTTACTTTAATCTGACTCCTCTATCCTTTCATTTCCTTTCCCTATACAGATAAAAAGGATATACATACTTATTATACATATGTTATATTCATTTATAACCTTATTTTCCTCCTTAATTTTTTTTTAGAGGTTAACCTTAAAAGTACTTGGTCATTATTTTCATATATGGATTTTTATCCATAAATTCTTTAAAATTCTATTCTTAGATTTAAATATTAATCTCAAATTTTCTCCAAAATTTCATTGTTTACTGTAGCAAATTCTATTCTCCCGAGGTTACTATTCACATAAAGGTGGTTACTATTCATGGGTTCGAAAAATTTATATTTTTTCCATCAATAAAAAATACCATGACATAGCTTATGCTTAGTATATCATGAGAAATTCCATACGTCTTGAATTTATCATCATTTACTTGGCTAAATAAATCATTTTCTCCATCTACTAAAAATCAACATAAATTCACTTAAGCATAATCCTTAATTCCAAAAATCAAAAAATTCTTATATCATCATTCAAACATCATATTTATCATAATCATATATCCCAAATAATCATTTATTAATTTTGGAGCATTATTTTCACATATTATATGCTATCTTCCCAAATGCCCTATCTTCGCTCTAAATTTTGATGTTTTGGTATAATTGTATTTAAGGATTATATCTATACTTATTTTTTCATGCTTAGGAATTATCTAAGAATTTTTTTACCCTACTTAACATCCAAAAAAGATTTGGGTAGAAATCACTTACTCAAAGTGGAGATACGCCTCTTTTCTCACACTTTCTCTCTCCAACTTTCTCCTTCTTTCTCTAAAGGCCAAAAACATGTTTGGGGTGGGAGTGCTTGAATTTTTCAAGCTTGGAGTGCCTTTGGTCGTTCTCACCTTGCCCCCTATTTATAGTTTTTATTTTTTTCATCAAATTGGATTTTACCCCCTTAGCTTGAGGTATTTAATTAAAAATTAGTATTTCACTGCAACTGATTTGTAAAATTTATTTACTTAAATGTTTCCAAAATCATTTAAGAATGATTATCCTAACACTATGATTTGAAAAGTATTTTCAAAATGATTATGCCAAGTTTTCAAGTTGAAAAAGGACACAACATAAACGCTGTGCATGTTTTATGAAATCATGCGAGCCTGAGAAAATGGATGTGAATATGAATATTGTGTTGTGTGCGCAAGGATCAAATTCTAGGTCAATGTAGAGATGAAAGTATAATGGGTCCCCCCCATGTGTGGTCGAGTCGCTATGGCTCTGGAGCCAGTAGTGCCCTCCCTGAAATGAAAGCAGGATGAATGGATAGCCGCCTAAATAGCGTGCCATCATATGAAAGGCTATGTTATGTATGAAAGATTTCTTCTCTACAGATGGTCAATCACTTGGTAAGTGTCTCCTACCGAAGAGTACATGTTTTGTTTATGAAAATCCCAAAATTGGCATATAAGAGGTTTTTATGAAAGGTTTTATGAAATGATTTACATGAATGGTTTACATGAAAGGTTTCTTTTCTATAGGTAGTTGATCACTTGGTAAGTGTTTCCTACCTAATCAAAAGAAATGCATTTACACGAAAATGAAAAAAAATGCTTGCTTAATGAGTTTAACACTCACATTTTGTTTTTCAACCTTAGACAAGTGCAATACCAGCCAGGTGAAGCGGGAAGGATTTGTAGAGTGAGAATTTTAAAGTAATGCTTTAACTAGATGTACTAGATGTGTGGTATGTGTGGCATCACCCATCCCGAGGCATCACAAATACTTACTTCGAGATCGTTTTAAATTGGTAAATGTGATACAAGATTGTTGCCCTGTTTATGTGATGAGATTTTTTTATACATTTCATTTAGTAGAATTTTTTTCCATTTTGTTTCTTTCCATTTCACTCTATTCATTTCATAAATAATGATACACTTGTAATTCATCAATTATACATATCATTCATAAAATATCATCTTATTCCCTTACATTAATGGTTTTGTCAACTTGACAATGTCATATTCATATAACATATGCTCATAGTTGATATTCAACATAGATACTGTTGGTCCCAAGTTAATGGCAAAACCAAAAAGGGGAGGGGTGAATTGGGTTCTTAAAAAATTCTTTGGTAAATTAAAACTTAACCCTGGATTAATCTAGTCCCCTTGATGAAGAAACGAAATGGAAAGCAATATAATGTAGAGAGCAGAAATGTAAATCAGCACACAAGATTTTAAAGTGGTTCGGGCAACCTCCCTACTCCACTTTTCCAAGCTCACACCGCTTGTGACTTGGATTACACTATTGTATTTCACAAATACAATTAGAGCCACTGCTCTCTTCTAGATTCCAACTCTAGGGGGCATCAACAAACCACAGCACAAGTAGGTGATGAGTTCCACTCCAATCACACACTACTTTGCTTACACTTGATGTTAGTTACTCTAACTAAATCAAGTTCAATACAGCAATAATAATGATAGAAAAAGAATCTACACGTTACAGTTGTGAAGAAGAAGTTTGGCGCAGAGAAGAACTTGTAGTGTTGGCTTTGAAGAATCAGCAGTTGAGCTCTTGCGGTTTGAAGCAAAGTTCTTCTTCTTAGGATTGGCTTGATCACTTAATGCTCTTGAAGATGAGAATTATGCACACTTAATGATTTTCAGCTGCCTCCCTCGTTCACATTGAATGCCTTTTATAATTGTGGAGGGAATCCGAACGTTTGAAGGTAGGTGGCGCGCATTTAATGCACCAACGTTCGAATATTTTCCGACCGTTGCGACCCAAGTCGCAGGTGGAGTTGACTTCAGGTGCGACTTCGCCCAAGTCGCAAATGGAGTTCACTTGGGGTGCGATTTCACCAGTTCGCAGCATTTTCAAGTTCAAGACAGGGTCGACTTGGTCCTCGACTTGACCCAAGTCGCAGGTAGAGTTGACTTCAGGTGCGACTCACCTCGGCAGTTAGCTTGACTAACTTGAAATCTTTGGGATGCTTTTGTTTTGCTTAGGTTTCTTCATGCCTTTTGTCCTTTTGCATTTTTCATTTCTTTTTAAATCATTGTGTCTTCACTTTAGCTCATTTCCTTTAGCTCCATGATTTGCAAGCCTTGAGTCCTTGAGTCTTGAATCTCGTATTCATGAATATTCTTGATTTGAATGGTTGAGTTTATGCATTTTGCTTTCTTTAGACTTAGATTAGTCTTCATATGATCTAATTTGAACATCTAAGTTGACTTGATCTTCAACTTCACTCAAGTCTGCCTTGAAGTCAATTTAATCTCAATTTGTCTTCTGAAATTTCTCCTCTGTCTGACCGAAGTCGATGCCAGAGTCAACTTGGTCTGTAACTTTGCCCAAGTCGCATGCCGAGTCGACTTGGGATATGACTTTGGCAACCCCTGTTCTTGGTTTCAACTCTGGACAGAAAACGACGCCTCCAAGTTGCTACTGGAGTCGACTTGGCCTGTGACTTCACTCAAGTCGCAAGTAGAGTCGACTTGGGGTACGACTTCGGCACTTCGGAGTCTTGACTTCAACTCTGGAAGGAAACGTCATTTTGAAATCGATGCTGGAGTCGACTTGGTCTGCGACTTCGCCCAAGTCGCATGCGGAGTCGACTTCGTTTACGACTTAGGCAGCTCTGCTCCCCATTTTCAACTCTGGAAGGAAATGACACCTCGAAGTCGATGATGGAGTCGACTTGGGGATCGACTCGGCCTCAAGTCGATGCCTGAGTCGACTTGGAAATCGACTTATACTGCCATGCTTCATTTTCTTCAAATGTATATCCTTTAATCATTTCCACAAACATGTTAGTAACCAATACTTACTCAAATTGATTTGTTAATCATCATAACATAGACTTAGCTTATTTTTCACATATTTCCAACATATACTTGTATACATACATTCAACCATCAATTCATATAAAATTTAGAACTACAAGCAAGTTCGCATAATTTAGCATTCCTTAAAAATCTAGAACTATCATTCCATATGGGGTAGCAAACTATTTCAGTATACAAAAGAATACCATCTCGTACTTTTCCTCAAATACTTAGGTTTTTTACCTCTTGAGCTTCCCTTTACTTATATAGGGTAGGGAAAAACAAAACATGAGGAATAATTCAATGAGCAAGCATTTTCATCGTCAGGCAAATGTTTTCTTGTAAATATTTTCATTAAAATCTTTTTCATATAAACCTTTTTACATCCCAATGTTTGAGCTTTTCAAAGGCAATGTATGTGCATATAAATCTTTTTATGCAAACTTTTTTTTCTTATATGGACATTTTTATACCCCCCAAGATATTTTTCTTGTAAATCATTGTGGAGCCCCGAACCGGGGTGCCTAGAAGCATTACTCTAGAATCTTATCGATTGGTAAACGTGACTCAGGATTGTTGCCCTGATCACATGGCGGGATTTTTTTTATTGGATCTTATCCAAAAAAAATTCTTTCTTTTCTTTTTCTTTTCTTTCATTACGTAAACATATACTCATCATTATTCATAATGGACTTATCCATATCATCATAAATCATCAACTTCTCATATTATTCATAACTTCATAATTTCATACAACCTATGTCCTTTTTCATCATATCCAATTAGGGCATCTATTCATACAAAATCTACTAACCTTTGTAGATTTTTCATTTTCTTTAGCGATACATGCCCTTCATCTTTTTGCTTTCCCTACACCTGTCTGAGGTTGGAAAAACAAAATATGAGTCAAAACTTAATAAGCAAGAATTTTTCTTTCATTTAAATGCTCCATTCTATAGAAGACATTTACCAAGTGGTCAACTATCAAATGCATAGAAACCTTTTCATAAAATCATTTCTTAAACATTGGATGTGCAAATGCTTCATTTCCATTCCTAACATAAACCTTCGTGTATTGGTATTCTAGCTTGGAAAACATCTCACATAGCATGGTCAATTACGCCAGCTTCTCTGACTTGGCCTCGTCAAGGGGATCACACATCCTTTATCCTGATTAGCCTACCTGGTCTCCTACATGCATGACTTTTGATTCTCCCAAGATTATATACCTCTTACACGAGGTGACTTATCATTCTCATGTCGAGAATAATTTGCACAATCCCTTTAAAACATCATTTCAAACACATGCTTTCCTTTTCAATCCATGTATGAAAATTCATTCACACATAACATTCCTTTGCGTCCACCTCTTGGGAGGACACCGCCGGCACACAGCCCATACGACCCGGCAATAGTCAAGGGAGACCCTCTGATCCGCTTTCTACCTCTGCCAAAGCCTCTTCATTATGCATCATACATGCGCACATGTCCATGAACATCACATGATATCAATATGCCAACATGACTTTTTATAAGAACTTATAAACATTCATTATTTCAAAACATTATAGGAATGACCACTCTTAAACACATTTCATAAATACTTGAGAATAAAACATATTTTTAAAAGGGTTTGCTTACTTACCTTCTCAGTCCGTGTCCTCAACCTTCTCCTTTCCTCTTCCTATATAAGTAAATTTGATATTTTATCTATTTATTCCATGTCTTAGATTGTTTTCCATGCATGCTTTATGATCACATATTGCCTCATTTTTATAGAGGTTATCCCTTTATAAATACTTGGTCATTACCTCATTATATGAATTTTTATCCATAAATCTTAAAAAATTAAATCCATACATCCTTATAAAAATAAATCTTAATTTTTTTCAAAATTACGCTGTTCACTATTTATAGGTACTGTTCATGATTACTGTTCACATTTAATATAGCAGGTTGCTGTTCATCCAAGGTTACTGTTCATAGCGTGTTGGTTACTGTTCATGGGTTTCAAAAATTAATATTTTTTCCAATAATAAATAATACCATGACATAGCTCTTAGTTAGTATATCTTAGAAAAATTCATGAATTTTGAATTCATCATCATTAACTTGGCTAAATAAATTATTTTCTCCATATACTAAAATTCATCATAATTTTTTTAAGCATAATCCTTAAATCTAAAACTCATGAGATTAATATATGATCATTCCAACATCATAATTTTCATAAACATTCATCCCAAATCATCATTTAGCTATATTGGAGCATTATTTGCATATTTTATAAATGATTTTCCCAAATGCTTTATCTTTGCTTCAAATTTTCGATGTTTAGGCATAATTTCATTTGGCCATTATAACTATACTTATTTTCTTATGCTTAGGCATTATCTAAGCATAGTTTTACCTTACTTATCATTTAAAAGAAATTTGAAAAGAATTCACTCACCTTAAGTGAAGATATCCTCCTCTTCTCACTTTCTTTCTCTGTCCTTCTCTCCTCTCCTCCTTAAGGCTTGAACGTGTGGGTGGGGGTTGGAAATGCTCAAATGAGCTGAGTTTGTGTGCTTTGGTCGTTCACCCCATGTCGCTATTTATAGTCTTGCATTTTTCACGTATTTACAATCTATCCCTCTTGCACAAGTACTAAATTCTAAATATTTTTTCCAAATCCCATGCAATATTTTGAGCTTTGTGTAGCCCCCTAGATACTGTTCACACCCCACAGATGGACCCTATTCATTTAACGACTTTTTATTTATTAAAATTAATTTTTTAAAGCTAATTCATCTCAACCGTTGATTTTAGGATAAGATTGATTTTGGACGATTGGATTTTGGCCCAAAGTCAAGCCTCCCCCACGCCTAAGAAGCCATTTGGATTTGAGCAACTTTTCATTAATTATTTGATTAATTAAAATTAACCCCAAAAGTCAAGTATAATTAATAAAAAGGTGGTCTACCTTTTTGATCTCCAAATAACATTTCATCTTGACCCTTATTTCATAATTTTTGTCACATCTTAAATCATTCATCATGATCATCACAATATTTTGGCCATCCATAAAAAATTTCACTTTAATCTGACATCCAGATTGCAAGTTATGAATTTTTCTCTCAAAAATCTACTAAAAATCCGAAAATACTAAATAAATCAAAAAGTGGCTATTTTATCCTTTTGTGAGAAGCTTCTTTTTTCATCTGTTATGATTAAGTTAATCCAAAGTGATTAACTTAACATATTTCTTAATCCCACATTTACTATTCACTTTTCACTATTTATATTTACTATTCATTCGAATTAACATTCCATAATTGGCTATTTAATCATCCAATTGCACATATTGGAAAAATACCAACAATATATTTCATATAAAGATTAACACATTACCTAGGGTTTATAACCTTAGGATTTCAGAGTTTCATAATCCTCTTCCCCTTACAAAAGGTTTCATCCCGAAATCTGTAACAACTCATCACACTTCCGCTGTGCCTATCACCTACAGGGGCTTTTACATAGAGACACTTTTCATTCCTTCTACTACTAGTGCAGGAGTAGTTACATTGATATGAAAATCATATAATGTCATCATCATCATCCATTGTGAAACCCTAACCTAAGTAGGGTCCAATGTATGCCTCGGACCTATATATAGGATTAAATGGAATTTTTGGATGATTTTAAAATTTTATGATATGTTGCAATTAGGGTTTAATTAAGAAGGGTGATTAAAAATTTAATCGTCGGAGCCCAAAGTGAGTCGGTATG
>JAXCLR010000063.1:20497411-20522556 GCA_035584095.1 Annona squamosa | reverse complement strand
TGATTGTCATGTCAAGATTATGAATGATGACAGATGAATAATCGAAATTTTTTTTGGACATATTCCAATTAAGAACCCGCCGCATGATCAACGCAACAATCCTGATTCACATTTACCAATTGATAGATCTTAAGGTAAGGAAGTGACATCTCGTTTCAGGGCACCACATCCATACTTGCAACTTCTTCCTCCTCTTGTTCTTGTGATTCTTCGTGAGTCAATGCATACATCCACACTGGGTTAGTAGAGGTACCCTGTTCGTTAGCAGCCATATTCCTTTGCTGGGCAGATCTCCCTTGACCTCTTGCTTCTTGTGCTTTGTTTGGAAATTTGGTGGCAACCTGTCCTACTTGATCACAAATTAAGCACTTTAATAATTTTCCCTTAGCACTTCTACAGTTCTTTGCTATATGACCAGTCTGGCCACACCTATAACATTTATTAGAACCCTTTAAACATTTGCCAAAATGACACCTTTGATAATCTCTACATATTGGAGCACCTACTGGGATGGAGTTTTACATCATTATTCTTGTCACTGTCTTCTTGCTCCTTTCTTTTCCCATATCATGCTCTTGGGTGTCAAAATTAAACTACTCTTCTTCTTCTTGGGTTCTTAATGTTTCAAATTCTAAGGCTCTTACACTTTCTATGCTTAAAGCATAATCTCTAATCAAATGAGGTGTAAGGCCTTTTCTTAAATATGGCTTCAACCCTTGCTGAAACTGTGAAACCCTAACCAATGTAGAACCCATATGTATGCATTAATCATTTATATGACATTTATAGTTGTAATTATTGAATTTTGATGATTATGAGATTTTGCTAATTATTGCAATCAGAGTTAAGCATGAGCAATGATGACTTGAGTAATCATTTTGAGCTAATATGATACAAATGGATTAAAGCAAATTTTTGGCGATTAAAATAAACCAATATATCATGAATAATCATTTTTCATTATTTAAAATGAATTATGAGCATTTAAATGATTATTGTCAAGTTTAGTGGAAAAACACTAGAATTCATAACTCAATGCCTGTAAGGCAAATTCAAGTGAAATTTGTGATGAAAGTTGGTAATGTTGGGCTTGGTATTGTGGGATTATTGGGTTATGAAATTCCTGATGAAATTAATGTTATGATTTATTGATCATATCATAAATCCAACCATTAACTTTAAACGGCTATAACTCGAGTTAGGAAAATCGGGTTGAGATGAAATTTGAAACGATTGAATGAAATTATGAGATGCACATTTTGGAAGGCTTAGATTTAGCATATTATGTTGGAAAAATACCTGCACTGAAAAATGTATGCATTGTTGACTTTTGTACCTCAAGAGTACCATTCATTTATTGCTTGAGAACAAGGAATAATTGCATAATTTTAATCGAAAATGAGGTGTCAAATGCAGCATATTTTTAGGGTATTTTATATAATATTATAAATCATGAAAATTCAAGAATTATCCCACAATAAATGTCCACCATGATGGACTACAAGTGCTCAAACAAGAGGCTGCCCTTGCTATTTATTTTTTAAATATGGCCACATGCAGTTGACATGTAGGGACACAAGGATATACATTCAATCATGCAAAATTCCTGCAAAAAATTATCAAATGCAGCTGCATTGAAGAGGAAAGAATGTGGACAGCTTGGTGGGAATTTCGACGTGCATGAAGTGTTGATTTCTGTAATTTTTTCTAATTATTTTAATGACAAATTAATGCATGAACTAAAGGTTAATTAGGTGTATGATTTACCCTTAAATGAATAACAATAAAAAATGAAAAAAATGCTGGAAAATGGAGGTAGCAAGGACATGAAAGGCTGGACAGGTGGACAGTTAAGATGTAAATAGATTTTTTTTGGATTTTCGAAAATGGTAAAACCTATTTTATTAGGCTGTGAATTCACCAGCACATAAGGGGGGTAAAATCACATTTAATGGTGTGGAAAAGCCCAACACAAAGTGAGGCCCACAGCTAGATCATATCCAGCTTTATAAAAGTATCACATGTTCACATGGTTTGAGCATTAGAGAATTTTCTAAGTGCTGAAAATTTTCTAAGCTCATGTGCCCTCTTAGCCAACAAAGGAAGAAGAAAATAGAATAAAAAAACAAGGGAAAAGGAAAGAGAATTTGAGGAAGAAAATCCATCTCCAAGTGTTTAGGGTTGGGAGTGCATAAACCAAGTAAGTGTATGTGTCGTTTTGAGTTGTTTATCTTGAGTTTTAAACTTCAAAATTTGAATATGAAATGGATGCCTAAATCATTCCTAAATGATGATTCAACATGCCTTTGATTGAATATGAAATTAGTATTCATCTTTATGAATGAATTTCCATGTTTTAGATGTTGAAAATGAAGTTTACAGTATGTATTGAGTGGAAAACTCAACTTGTTAAATCTTAAATTCCCATGTCAAGTTGCTGCTTTGGATTGATGATATGATTAGGTTATGAATCATGTATTAATGCAAAACATATGTTGATATGAGCTTAAATTATGAATTTTAAAAACTATGAAATACAAAGTGATGTTATGACCCGATTTCTTGATTTTTGTGCTAAAAATGGTATGAAAATGGGTTTGCATGATTTATAGGAGCTATGTAGGGTAAAATATCCTAGGTTTAGGGTATTATTGATGTCTAAAAGGATTTGGGAAGATAAGCCCCAAATCTAATTTTATGGATTTATGAAACGATGTCTAAATGGAGTGGAAACGGAACCCGAAATGGGTAATAACTTGCTGTTTTGAAGGGTATTAATTTATGAATTTTAAATATGTGTTAATGCCCTAGATTTGGATTAATAAAAGTAGGATTAATTGTTGAAAATTTAGATTTATAAAACTTGTTAGGGTTATGTGTCAAAAGACACATTAAATGGGTGAAAAATAGGTTCCAAAGTGGCTGTTTTTGGAACCTATGATTAGTGGGTTTAAATCCCATAAAAATACCCTAAATAAAGTGATAATTAAGGGTAATTATCATGCTTAATTAGTGACCAAGTTGCTGATTTAGAAAATTTTACGAAATATAATATGTATGTGTTGCCAAATGGGCATATGTGAAGGAATAGATATGTAAGGGTGATGACTGACTTATGTAATGTGATTTTGTGAAAAAATACATGAAAATATGATGAATTTCATGATTATATATCTGTTTAAAATTTCATGATGTAATTTCAAATTTTGAAATTGATTAATGAAGCCTAAGGCGATTACGTGAGCTTAGAATTGGCACCGATGTGTGTATTTTAGAAAATTAGTGAAAAATAGCAAATGGAGGTTAATGAACCTATAAATAATAAGTATTAAATGATTATTATATGGTTGAATGGTTACCCTAATTATGGGATTGAATATGTCATGTATTAACAGATGAAATGTGGAAGTATATGCTAAGTGTATACATAATGACTTGAGAAGTCAAATGAATAATATATGTTAATGAAAATGGGTTTAAAAACTAAATGAGATATAAGGAAAAGAAATACATGAAAAATTATATTATTCTTAGGTTGGCAAAGGCAAAGAAAAGGCTGAGTCGGAAAGCTAAGGAATGTAGGTAAGTAAGCAAATTTTCTAAATGATTTTTGCTTTTCTAAATTGCTTTGAATAAATGTGATTTTTGTGCTAACTGTTTGATGTAAATATTGAAAGTGTTTTAGAGGTATTTAAGGATTAGTTAAATTGTGTTGAAATGATGCTTTTACTTTAATGCGATTTATGAAATTTCCTTTGATAAATACTATGAAAAAATGTTATGATTCCAAGTTTATGATTGAAAAATCATACTAGCATGTCAAATATGGATTTATGAAAAGTTCATGTGCACAAGGTATTAGGTCCACTTGAAGGGTATAAGCGGACTGATTGTCCTCCCTTAGTGTGGCCAAGTTGCTAAAATAAGCCCAAGGCCGGCGGCGCTCTCTCTGAAATGGGAGATGGTGAGGACGGATGGTCACCTAGCTAGCTTCCATCTTAAGGGAAATATGATGAATATGTTCATATTTTTATATGGCATTATGCATATCGTACTCGTGATGGGTACAAGATTTATGTTTTTCAAGATACACATTTTGAAAAGGTATAATGTACTTTCCAAGATAATTTTAAATGAAAATTGTTGCCTGAAATGATTTACCTGTGAAATATAAATTTAGCACATCTATGTTTTGAAAAATTCATGTGGAATGATTATAACTAATTGAATGTTTTATGTTGATCACTATGGTTAATACATGCATTGACATCCGATTTATGTAAATGTTGAAATATTTTTTATCAGCGTGCTTCATTATGTGATGATTGGTTGGAAATGACCTAGTTATGCTTGAAATGAAAATATGAGGGATTAAACTCTTATGAAAATATATTTAATTGGACAAATATCCATTAAAACCCACCGTGTGACAGAGCAACAATCTTGACCATGTTTACCAATCAATAACAATCCCGAGATAAGGCTCAGGATGTGACGCTCGATTTTGGGTTGGCACAGAGCTTGGTATCAGAGCATGGATGGATAAATAGACGTGAAAATTTTTACATATAGAAAACTAAAAGAATATGATGAGATATGCATGATTATGCAAGACTATATATGATTATGTGATAAATTAGACATGATTATATGATGAAATAGATATGATGATTAGGTATGTTTATAAAATGATGAAATGCATGCCATATGATGATAAATTATGTTGCAATGTAATCTTCCCAGAATGTACCTTGGTATTCCACGGTCTCCTCATGTTCCTACAGATAAAGTGGACCCAGACCTTCAGGAGTTTTGGAGAAAGACCAAGGCACCCAAACCACCCGACACAGGCCCATGGTATAAATTTGTGGACGGTTGTGTTCAGTTCCGTTATGGGGCACCTTGAGATAGACTCCATCAACGGGAAATAAACATGGCTCTCTATATTAAATAGCGTCATGCTGAGGGAGTAATTGAGATACCTGCCACTCCTAAACCTGATGAGTTTCTACTCTACATAATGGAGAACACAAGTGAAATTGTCTGACTGGCCGAGGTTAATGATGATGACGATCTTATGGAATTCCTTGAGGCTGTTGAGGAAGAGGTGGAGAAAGAGGAGGAAGAAGAGGAAGAAGTGGAGGAGGAGATAGTGGAGTTTGTAAAGGAGGATGAGGACGACGATGATAATAGTGGAGAGGATGAAGTCCAAGCGTGGTCTGATACTAGAACGCTCATGGAGGCACCATTACAAGTTGCACATAGACGTAGACGTCTAAGTAGAGGCCCCAGAAGATGATGAATGTTTTTTTTTAAGTTGTGTATGTGTAAATGTGGTTTGATGACAATATGGTTGCCAAGATAGATTGACATGTATATAAGTAGGAAATGTGTGTGCTATGCCATATGTGTACATAAGTGTGATTTACTTTCACATGTACTAATTATGGATGTGATGATGTGAGTATGATGAATATGAATATGAATATATTGATATAGCTAAATTTAAGAGTTTTAGATATATGAATGAATGAGCTTGAATGATGTGATATGATTGTGATTGAATGAATTGGTTGTGACCATGTGATGATGAAATGCATATGCAATGACTTAACATTGATTTTAAATGAAATGTGTATATAATGATTTATTGTTAATTGAAAATGAAAAGTGTGTTGTTATATACTCAGATTAACACAATGGTGGAAACAAGAGCAGGATTAAGGAGAAATAAAGGAAAAGAAACAACAACTGATGTTCCAAGCCAACATGAAATTAGCGAATCTAGCCGACCTAAAAGAGGAAGGCCAGTGACATAAGGATCGAATCAGATTAATCAATAAAGAAGGAATAATGAAAGCCCTAAAAGAGATGTAGAAAAGGAAACTAAGTCCAGGAAAACTAGGCTCATAGAAGAAAGAGTGGCTACAGTAGTAAAGGAAGTGATGTAGCAGGCCACTAGAGACTGGACGGCACAGACTGCTGACATTATACAAGGAATCCCAAAAAGGAAAAGCTCGCCGCTGTGTAAGAAATGTCAAAAGCGACATACAGGTTAGTGTCTAAAAGGCTAGAACAAGTGCTATAAATGTGGCCAAATGGGTCATATCGCCAAGGATTGTATGATGGGGGAAGTGAAGGTTGTTAAATGTTATATATATATCAAGTGGGTCACATAACCTCGAATTGCCCAAAAAAGGTGCAGACATCTTAAGGATATGGAAGACCTGCTCAACTTAGGATACCTGGAGCAACAAGTAAGAAGGGAACTTCTACGAACCCGGTGCACGTGCACTACCTGACCCGGACGGAATCTCAAGAACAAGAGGAAAAGGTGGTCACGGGTATGGTTTATATTCTAAGGAATTTGGCCCTAGCTTTGTTTGATTTTGGTGCCACCCATTCATTCATAGCATGCCAATACATGACCACTCATGCACTACTGGTAGAAGAGATTAATCAGATTATACATGTAGAATCTCCAATCTATAGATTAGCAAGTACTAGCCAAGTATGCAAAGCCTGCCCAATTAGAATAGGATCATTGATTCTAGAAGTTGATTCGATCCTATTGTTAATGATTGAGTTCAATGTGATATTGGGTATGGATTGGCTAAGCTAATGGGAAACAACCATAGACTATAAACATAAGAAAGTATAATTTGAAGCAATTCCAGGGAAGGAGGTTGCCATTGGAAAGCTAAGGCAACCAGACAGTTCAAATATACTGATATCATCTATGAAAGCTGTCAGGATGATCCGACAAAGATGTCAAGCCTATTTAGTGTCAGTGAATGTAGACAAAGGCATGGAGGTAGAAATTAATCAAATACCTATAGGTAGAGAATTTTCTGATGTATTTCAAAAGGAGTTAACCATATTGCCTCCACAACGGGAAGTGGATATGACTATTGATGTGATGTAGAGTACAACTCCAATTTCTAAAACTCTATATAGAATAGCGTCAACTGAGATGAATGAACTACGGACTCAAATCCAGGAGCTGTTGGACAAGGGTTTCATCTAACCAAGTGTATCCCCTTGGGGAGCTCCGTTATTATTTGTGAGGAAAAAGGATGGAAGTTTAAGGTTATGCATTGATTTCCATGAGCTGAATAAGGTTATAATAAATAATAAATATCCATTGCCTAGGATTGACGATTTATTCAATCAATTGCAATGAGCAACAACTTTCTCCAAGATTGATCTACAATCAGGGTACCATCAACTGAGGATAAGTCCGGTCGATACTCA
Organism: Annona squamosa; assembly: GCA_035584095.1. Classification (NCBI taxonomy): domain Eukaryota; kingdom Viridiplantae; phylum Streptophyta; class Magnoliopsida; order Magnoliales; family Annonaceae; genus Annona; species Annona squamosa. The sequence goes on along the minus strand of JAXCLR010000063.1, from coordinate 20,515,302 downwards.
TAAAACGGAATTTCGAACTAGGTGTGAACATTATGAGTTTCTGATAATGCCATTCAGACTTACTAATGCCCCTGATGTATTCATGGATATGATAAATAAAGTTTTCAGGATTATCTTGATCAATTTGTGGTGGTGTTTACTGACGATGTCCTGATTTACTCAGAGAAAGAAAAAGAACATGAAAGTCATTTGCGAAGGGTTTTAGAAAGGTTGAGAAAAGAGAAATTATATTCCAAGTTGAAGAAATGTGAATTTTAGTTGAAACAAATAGGATTTCTTGTGTATATAATATCTGAAAAAGTTATTCAAGTTGATCCTCAAAAGATTGAGGCAGTATTGAAATGGCTAAGGCTGACAACCATTACAGAAATTTGAATTTTTATAGGACTAGCCGGCTATTATAGAAGATTAGTCGAAGGATTTTCACAATTGTCAGCCCTGTTAACCAAGTTGACTCGTAAATGAGTCAAGCATGTATGGTCTGAGGAATGCAAGCGCAGTTTTCAAGAATTAAAATAGTGATTGGTGAAAGCACCCATCCTAACCCTACCAAAAGGAAATGAATGGTTTGTGGTTTATAATGATGTGTCAAGAAAGGGATTAGGGTGTGTATTGATGCAAAGGGGTAAAGTGATAGCCTATGCGTCACCAAGCTAAAGCCCAATGAGGTAAGCTACCCTACACATGATTTAGAGTTAGCAGTTGTGGTATTTGCCATGAAAATATTGAGACATTACCTGTATGGTGCAAGGTGTGAGATTTATACTAATTACAAGAGCCTCAAATATATTTTTACATAGAAGGAGTTGAACATGAGACAAAGGAGATGACTCAAATGATTGAAGGACTATGATTTGGAAATTTCATACCATTCAGGTAAGGCAAATGTGGTAGCTGATGCATTGAGCAGAAATGTCAGCTTAGCACATCTTATCACTAAGGAAGAAGGATTGCTTAAGGAGATAAGCAAATGGAATTGATTGTATGTCCACTAGGAGTCCAAATAAGATTATCACAATTATGCATACAATCATCACTTTTTGAAAAGATTAAGACTGCACAGCAAAAGGATATAGACTTACATGCACACATCGAGAAAATAAAGAAAAAGGGGTTGGCTAAATTTGCTTTTGATGAGCAAGGTATGTATAGGTATAAGAGTCACCTTTGCATACCTAATATAGCTAAGTTAAAGGAACAAATCTTTAAAGAGACACATTTTTCGCCATTTTCTATTCACCTAGAGAGTACTAAGATGTATTAGGACCTCAAGAAAGCATCTTGGTGGAATAATATAAAAAGAGAGATTGCTGAATATGTGGCTAAGTGTTTAACTTGCTAATGGGTGAAAGTGGATCACCAAAGAGTATCTGGTAAGCTACAGTCCTTAGAATTCCTGCATGGAAGCGGGATGACATTACAATGGATTTCATAGAAGGATTACCTAAGACCCAAGCGGGAAACGATTCCACATGGGTAATCATTGATAGGTTATCGAAAGTTGCGCACTTCCTACCTATAAGGACTTATACCGCAGAAAGGCTAGCAAGGTTATACTATAAGGATGTTGTACAACTCCATGGAGTGCCAAAGTTGATTATCTCGGATCGAGATGTGACATTTACGTCAAGGTTTTGGAAAAGCTTGCACGAAACCCTAGGCACCTAACTTAAGTTCAGTAAAGCCTTTCATCCTCAAACTGATGGACAAATAGAGTGAGTGAACCAAATTATGAAAGATATGATCCGGATGTGTACCTTGGAGTTTGGAGGATCATGGGTGAGTATATATCAATTGCTGAATTTGCATACAACAATAGTTACCAAGCTAGCATCAAAATGGCTCTATTTGAAGCACTATATGGTCGGTGATGTCGAATGTCGTTGAACTGGGATGAAGTTAGAGAGAAAATATTAGCCCCAGACTTATCTCAACAAATGGTAGACAAGGTAAAAACTATTTGTCAGTGTATACTCCCAGTCCAAAGTCGGCAAAAGAGTTACACAGATTGCAAGAGAAGGGATTTGAACGTCCAAGTTGGCGAACATGTGTTTATAAAGGTTACGCCATTCAAGGGAGTTAACAAGGTTTGGAAAAAGGGGCAATCTGAATCCCAGGTATATTGGACCATTTGAGGTTTTGGAGAAGGTTGGAAAGTTAGCATATCGAGTAGCCTTACCCCCGGCATTGTCCTAGTTCACAATGTATTCCATATATTAGTGGCTGAAAATTTACCAATTCGAGATTATTCGAACTATGAAAAAGGACCAGTTAGAATCTTGGATCAGAAAGTACAAAAACTTTAGAATCGAAAAATCACGTATGTGAAGGTACAATGGAACCGGTATTCCGAAAATGAAGCCACTTAGGAGTTAAAAGAAGAGGTGGAATGGAAATACCCTCAGCTATTTAAAGGATAGACGGTTTTAGGATAAAACCTATTATAAGGGTGGAGGATTGTTAAACCCTAACCAATATAGAACCCATATATATGCATTAATAATGTATATGATATTTATAGGTGTAATTATTGAATTTTGATAATTATGAGATTTTGCTAATTATTGCAATTAGGGTTAAGCATGAGCAATGATGACTTGAGTAATCATTTTGAGATAATATGAGACAAATAGATTAAAGTAAATTTTTGGTGATTAAAATACACCAATATATCATGAATAATCATTTTTCATTATTTAAAAAAATTATGAGCATTTAAATGATAATTGTCAAGTTTAGTGGAAAAACACTAGAAAATTCATAACTTAACGCCTGTAAGGTGGATTCAAGTAAAACTTGAGATGAAAGTTGGTAATGTTGGGATTTGTATTATGGGATTATTAGGTTATGAAAATTCTTGATGAAATTAATGTTATGATTTATTGATCATATCACAAATCCAACTGTTAACTTTAAACGACTATAACTTGAGCTAGGAAAATCGGATTGAGATGAAATTTAAAACGGTTGAATAAAATTATGATATGGACATTTTGGAATGCTTAGATTTATCATATTATGTTGGGAAAATATCTTCGTTGAAAAAGGTATGCATTGTTGACTTTTGTACCTCAAGAGTACCATTCATTTAATGTTTGAGAACATGGCATAATTGCATAATTTAATGAAAAATGAGGTGTAAAATGCAGCATATTTTTAGGGTATTTTATGCAGTATTATAAAATATGAAAATGCAAGAATTATCAAGCAATAAATGTCCACCATGATGGAGCTACAAGTGCTCAAACATGAGCATAGGTTATGTGTCACATAGGGACGTCTAAGGAGCTATTCATTTTTTATTTTTTTATTTTTTTAAATATAGCCACATGTAGCTAACATATAGGGATACAAGTATGTGCATTCAATCATGCAAAATCCCTATAAAAAAATTATCAAATGCAGCTGCATTGAAGAGGAAAAGACATGGACAACTTGGTGGGAATTTAGACATTAATGAAGTGTTGATTACTGCAAATTTTTAATGCCAAATTAATGCATAAATTAAAGGGTAATTAGTTTTATGTTTTAAACTTAAATGGACAATAATAAAAAAATGAAAAAAATGCTGGAAAATGGAGGCAGCAAGGACATGATAGGCTAGACAGGTGAACGGTCAAGATGTAAACAGATTTTTTTTTTAGATTTTCAAAAATGGTAAAAACCTATTTTACTAGGCTGTATATTCACCAGCACATAAGAGGGATAAAATCACATTTACTGGTGTGGAAAAACCTGACACAAGTGGGGTCCACAGCTGGATCATATATATCTCTATAAAAGTATCACACATTCATATGGTTTGAGCTTTAGAGAATTTTCTAAGTGCTGAAACTATCTGCCCAAGAACAGCAAGCTCACGTCCCCTCTTGGTCAGCAAAGGAAGAAGAAAATAGAAGAAAAAAAAAGGGAAAAAGAAAGGGAATTTGAGGAGTAAAATCCATATCCAAGTGTTTAGGGTTTGGAGTGCATAAACCAAGTAAGTGTATGTGTTGTTTTGAGTTGTTTATCTTGAGTTTTAAACTCAAAAATTTGAATATGAAATGGATACTTAAAGAATTCCTAAATGATGATTCAATATGCCTTTGATTGAATATAGAATTGTTATTAAGCTTTAGGAATGAATTTCCGTGTTTTAAATCTTGAAAATGAAGTTTAAGGTATGTATTGAGGGGAAAACTCAACTTTTCAAATCTTGAATTCCCATGTCAATTTTCCCTTTTGGATTGATGATATGATTGGGTTATGAATCATGTATTAATGCAAAACATTTGTTGATTTGAGCTTAAATTATGAATTTTAAAAACTATGAAATGCAAAGAGATGTTATGACCAAATTTCTTCATTTTTGTGTTAGAAATGGTATTAAAATGGGTTTGCATGATTTATAGGAGCTATGTAGGGTAAAATATCCTAGGTTTAGGGTATTATTGATGACCAAAAGGATTTGGGAAGATAAGCCCCAAATCTGATTTTTATGGATTTATGAAATGATGTTTAAACTGAGTGGAAACGAGAACCGAAATGGGAAAATAACTCGTTGTTTGAAGGGTATTAATTTATGAATGTTAAATATGTGTTAATGCCCTAGATTTGAATTAAGAAAAGTAGGATTAATTACTGAAAATTCGGATTTATAAAACTGCTTAGGGTTATATGTCAAAAGACACGTTAAACGGGTGAAAAATGGGTTCCAAAGTGGCTGTTTTTGGAACCTACGATTAGTGGGTTTAAATCCCGTAAAAATACTCTAAATAAAATGATAATTAAGTTTAATTATCATGCTAAATTAGTGACCAAGTTTCTAATTTAGAAAATTTTATGAAATATAATATGTATGTGTTGCCAAATGGGCATATGTGAAGGAATAGATTCGTAAGGGTGATGAATGACGTATGTAATGTGTTTTTTTGCAAAATTGCATGAAAATATAATAAATTTTATGATTATATATCTGTTTTTAGAATTTCATGATGTAATTTCAAATTTTAAAATTGATTAATGAAGCCTAAGGTGATAACGTATGCTTAAAACTGGCACCAATGTGTGTATTTTGGAAAAGGAGTGAAAAATGGAAAATTGAGGTTAATGAACCTATAAATAATAAGTATTGAATGATTACTATACGGTTGAATGGTTACCCTAATTATGGGATTGAATATGTGTGAAACCCTAGCTTGTATAGAAGTCATGTAAATAATATTAGATGAACTATGTATGAATGATGTATTCATATTGAGGTGTTTGCAATTTTTAAGATTTTTGTAGCTAGGCTATCTATGTGAATGGTTGCTTAAATTTATCAATTGAAGATAATGTGAGTTATTATGATTGAAATATCATATGGAGGATGAATAAATAATTAGCATGCTGTGAAAAATTGGAATTAATTTTAAAATGTGATCAATGGGTATTAAGAGGCCAATTAGGAAGACAAGTTGAGAAAATATTGAAAAATTCATAACTTGGTGATCTTAAATCGGATAGAGGTGAAATTTGAGGAGGAAACACATAATTGCATGCTTAATCTCATGGAAAAATTAGATTATGAAAATTTTGATGAAAATTGATCATAACCGTTCAAAGCTTAAAATGACCATAACTTGGGCTAGAAAGATTGGATTAAGATGAAATTTGAAACGAACGGCTAAAATTATGAAATCAAGGTTTAGAAAGGATTTGATTATGCAAATGGTTAAGGGACTAAGTTTGCATGAAATTAGCATGAGAAATTTGACTTTTCAAAACATAAAGTAAATAGCATTTATGATGAAATGGAAAAAAATAAATAAATAGAAAAAGACAAATTTGAGGTGTCAAGAGAGGGTAAATTGTAGGGTATTATGTAAATTATCAAAAAAAAGAAATTCCGTACAATTATCTCTTGATTTAATGCATAATTAATGGGTCAAATGAAAAATGGAAGAAGTGGCAGGATTTTAGACGTCCAAACAGCCTTGTAGCTGGATTTTTGGAATTTTTTAATAATAAACTGTACACCCAAAATCAACTATGAGTTTATGTAGGTAATTTTGCATTAAATTAAAGTGAAATTCGGATTTATTAGCAGCTGAATTTGGCTATTGAAAGGAAAATGAAAAGTGGACAAGCAACATGTATTCCAGGTGATGTGGATGGTTTGGGCAGCTCTAGGCGTACTTTATGATTTTTTTATTAGCCTAAATTGTCCCTAAATATCCTACTCTACTATATAATTAAATGAGTGATTAATTAAAGCTGAGAAAAAATTAATTTTGATATGATAATCTGCAACAAAGTTGGGACGTGTGCAGCCATCCAAAAATGGACAGCAAATGGTGTCTGATCAAATGACCAGAAAAGTGACTTTTATATTTTTTAAAATTATAAAATGCATGGATAAATAGCCTAGGTAGTAGGGAATATAAATATACATTTATTAGTTGCAAAATTTGTTGAAAAAAATTGAGAAAGGTAGTTGATGATGGACGTGCAACAGATGGACAGATTGTGGATAATTAAATGCAATGGATAATTGGTGGATTTATAAATAAGAAAAAAATAATTTTAATGGCCCACAAGCTGCCATGTCAGCAAAGGGGATAGGAATGCAATGGAAATTGCATGGATGATGTGGCATGTGGGGCCCATTTATTAGAAATTTCCAGCTGGTTGTTTAAAAGACAAGGGGACGTCCAAATATGGGGTAAACACTTAGAAACAATTTATGCAAAATTGGAGCTTCCATCCCAACAACAGCTCATGACCCCCCTTTTTATCATTTTCATACCTTAAATCAAGTGAAGAAAAATGGAAGAAAAGGAAGAATTAAAGTGAAGAAGTTTGCTTGAGAAGGAGAAGTGAAGTTGCACATAACACAAGTAAGTAGATGGTTTAAGTTCAAGTGGTTCTAATCTAGTTTTTCTACGTTAATTTGTGAGCTATGCATGTGTTTTATAAGGGAACTTTAATAAAGAGTTATGATGCTTTTCATTAGGAAATTTAATGAAAGTTTATAGCAAGTGATATAGTTAAAGGTTAAGAGTATGCAGGAAGTGATTTGTGTATTGTATAAGCTTGTACTCTAGTTTAACCATGCTGAAATTTTGTTTTAAGTTTCTGTTTAGATTAGTGAATGTATTCACATGATAAATCATGATTTGGTGTTGATTATATCTGAAATTTAGCATGTGTTGTGAAGTATAGAAAGTAAGTTACGGTATTGTCTAAGACCCGAAATTCACGTCTAAATGATGAAAATGATTCAAAAAAATTATGAATCAAATATAGGGTAAAATACCCCAAATATAAGAGACTTCAGATGTGAATAAAGGCATTATATAAACTGCCTAAATTTGAATTTTAACAAAAGAAAAAAGTGGGTGTCCAAATGGTGTCAATGGGTACCCTATAAATGTGGAAAATGTTGTTGTGAAAATAACTTATATATGGATCTCAAATATGTGAAAGTGCATTGAATTTAGGGTAAGAAATTGAGAGGAATTTCTGGAATTAAATTGATGAAAATCTGTTTATGTTGGAGTATCAAGAGAGGCGTATAAAGCGTGGAAATTTGATGTTAAAATGACTGTTTTTGTAAATTCGAGAGTTATGACTAAAAAAATCATAAAAATGCAATAATTAGGTGTTAAATGAAGTGAATAAACTTTCTGAATTAGTGGATAAGTTTTTTATTTGAAAAACTTTAAGAAAAGTATGAATTAGACGCGATTAGACGCACATATGAGAAGCAAAACACATGATTAAATGAGGAATGCAATACGAAAGATATTAAAATGAAAAAATATGATAAAATATCATGGAAAAATATGAAATGCATTGCTGAGTTGATAATTTTGAATTTTGAGATTAATATATGGGAAATAAATATGAAGCATAATAAATAGTTGAGATACTTAAGGGCTTAAAGGATGCATACCCGACTTGGAGATTTAACGGGGTATGAATAATTATAAAAATGGGTTGGAAAACTAAATGAATGCAAGAAAATAAAATTTATATGGAATTTATGTTATTCTGTCATAGGCAAAGGAAAGAAAAAAGTTGATCCGGGAAGCTCTCACGAGCAAGGTAAGCAAGCAAATTTTCTAAATGAATTTCTATTTGTTAAAATTTCTTTGAAATATCTATAATTGATGTTTGAATTTCTTTTCTTGATTTAACAAATGTTATTTGGAATTTATTTCTAAATTTTTAAGGACGGCCATTCCTTAGTCCATTAGGCATTTACATTGATTTATATAACTGTTTTATAATCGTTGAAAATTTCTGTTGTATGGAAATATGTGTGAAGAATCATGCTAGCGTTTCAAGAGTAATACACATGCATAATGCATAAGGTTCACCTTAAAGGAATAAGCAGACCGATTGTCCCCCTTTGGTGTTACCGAGTCGCTAATATAGGCCAAGGGCCGGTAGCGTATCCTAATGTGGGAGGAGATGAAGACGGGTGATCACCTAGCTAGCCTCCATCCTAAGGGAGCATAATGCATGCATTGAATTGTCATTATATATGCCCGATGGGGTATAAAGTTGCTTCCATAATGATTAAAAATAAAAAAATTTTGCTATGCAAGTAGTTGATCACTTGATAAGTGTCTCTACTAAATGGATGGAAATGTTTTTAGAGAAAGTTAATTTTTGCAAAATACTTTGCCTGAAAATATATATAGATAATGTTGTTGGAAACATGTGAAAAATAAGTCAAGTCTATATTTTGATGATTAACAAATCAATTTGAATAAGTTTTGGTTACTAACGTGTTTGTAAAAATGATTAAAGGATATACAAGTGAAGAAAATAAAGCATGACAAGTCAAGTCGATTTCCAAATTGACTCAGGCTTCGACTTAGGCCAAGTCGATCCCCAAGTCGACTTAAGAAGTGACTTCAAAGTGTCGTTTTCGTCCAGAGTTGAAATTGAGAAGCAAAGCTGCCAAAGTCGCATCCCAAGTTGACTTCGCATGCAACTTGGGTGAAGTCGCAAACCAAGTCGACTCCAGCTTCGACTTCGAGGCGTCATTTTCATCTAGAGTTGAAATCGGGGAGGAGAGCTGCCGAAATCGCATCCCAAGTCGACTCCACATGCGACTTAGGTGAGGTCGCAGACCAAGTCGACTCTAGCTTCGACTTTAGTGCGGAACTTGCAAATCAAGATGGCTCAATGCTGAGATTCAAGTGGAAATGAAGATCAATTCGACTTGGACACGCAACATGGACCAAATAAGGATCAAATGAATATCAAATGAAGATTAAAGCAAGCAGGGCTGCATGAATCCATCATGTTGGATCATGAACACTTACTTCGACATCTTCCATGCATTCCAAGATTCAAGTACTCAAGAACTCAAGAAAAGGAATAAATAAGAGAACACAAACAATCCTCTTCTCATGTCTATTAAGGGCCATGAACAACCCTCTCCTCATGTCAATCAGGGCCATGAATAACTGTTTGCAACCAATCATTTTAAATAACATATTATACATAACAGACAAGGATAAATGCCACAAACCACACATACAACCTTGGCAAGGTTTACTTTAAATTCAACACACAAAACTGTCATACAAGCATTTAACCAAACACATGATAGGCACAAAATAAGGGAACCCTCAATTTTTACTCTCATTTGAGCCAAATTGATTAATTTCACATTTAATATATAGAAACTGTTAACGAATCTTTTATTTCATAAAAAAATCACAGATTCATAGTAAATTCCCCATGAACCCCTAACTGTTACGAACCCTATGCCCCATACCATGAAATTATTTGATGCTACACACTCCCACCATTCCTACATCATGTTTAGCATGAAATTTTATCACTAAAATAAGAAGGGGCGACATATACTTACCTGGATCATAATTTCCCCTAAAAACAATGATCCTAACTTGGATCGCGGAGATTTAGAGCTTCCACGATTGGAGTAGACAATCTTCAAGCAATCGGTAGAGCTTTCTTAAAAGAATCTATGCCTAGACCGAATTGAATGATAGAGAAAGAAGAGAAGAAGCAGAGAATGGGAAGAGCAGAAGGAAAGATAGCCAAGTGTGGGATGAAATAAACCCTAGCACACGGGCTTCCCTTATTACTAAAATCCATCAGGTCAAGTTGGGTTAAAGCATGGGTTATATCTAATTGCAATTACAGATTTACTCTCCTACTCTGCGAGGGGAACAATAGTCATGATGCTCATCAATGGAACGTTAATCATACACCTTTTAATTTATACTTAATGTGCTACGACCATAATTCATGCACATATGCACTATACATCCCCTAGATGTCGTGTCCATATATGTTATGTATTAATTAACATCATAAATTCCTACTAGCATTTTCATAAATTACCCCATAAATAGAGAAGGGTTATAATAAAATAAAATACCTGGTCCTCACATAAATATTGAAAATGTTTTAGAGGTATTTAAGGATGGTCATTCTTTAGTTAAATTGTTTTGAAATGATGCTTTTACTTCAATGCGATTCATGAAATTTCCTTTGATAAATACAATGAAAAAATGTTATGATTCCAAGTTTATGATTGAAAAATCAAGCTAGCATGTCAAAGATGAATTTATGAAAAGTTCATGTGCACAAGATACTAGGTTCACTTGAAGGGTATTAGCGGACCAATTGTCCCTCCTTGGTGTGGCAAGTCTATAAGATAGGCCTAAGGTCGGCACCGCCCTCTCTGAAATGGGAGATGATGAGGATGGATGATCACCTAGCTAGCTTCCATCCTAAGGGAAATATGATGAATATGTGACGAGCTGCATTTATGTCAATTAGAATGCTCGCTATTTAGGCAAGTATATGTGCATTGTCAAGTAATAAAAGTGAGTAGAGTAGTTCCCACAAGGAATTGTTAACCAAAATTATTAATTAATTAAACTGCTTTCAATGGATGGAAAATTCTGGGTTTGTGATTTAACTAAACTAGCGATTGCAAAGGTAAGTCAAAATAGAGATTACGAGACTCCTAGATACTGAAAATGAGTTTACTAATTAGGGATGACAGATGGATAGATTGGAATCCTTGAATCTAAACTATATTGCTTTGGTTCTTTTTAATTAGATTGCATATGGATTGACTAGCCCAAGTTCATATATCTTTATTTATGTCTTCCAACATTATATAACGCTAATTATACCCTATTTAATTGCTATGTTCCCATGCCATTAAATAAAGTGAAATTGATAAGTTTATAACTTGTATGATGATTACACAGGGTTTAACGGTATATTCTTATCCGTTAAACAACCCTCCTTACACAAAGGTAGAAACCTATGATTTGCACATGGATCTGATAGAGATTTTCATCTTCTAAAGATAAATCAAGCAATTAAATCATCTTACAAGGTATCTAATCTTATAAAAAGCATTCAATCCACACACGCAAAGGTAAATCATACATAATCATATATAAAATCAAATATTCATTCTTGAATATTCTAAGAACTAAGAAACAATATAGTTTAGAATTCAAATCATCCTAACTATCCATCTAATGGAGGTTTAGTTCAAAGTCATGATCTTAACATCTAATACATCCATATGAAAAGTATCCATGAAAGTAGAGAAAGAAAATTAGAAAGAATAGGAGAAAACGGTTTTCTGGCGGTTTCCACCAATGGGGTTGATTCCTCTCTTCAATCCGAGCTTTGATCTTGATTTTCTTTTTCTCTTGCTCTCTAGTTCGTCCTTAAGTTCTCTCCACCTTTTTCTTCTCACGTGCGAACCCCTAAGAACTATATATATTCCTTTTGCACAGCTTACACATTGAAGTATTTGCATATATATATACGTATTGGCGCCTATGCACCCTAGGATGGAGCCTAAGTGCCAACTCCCTGGACTTTTCTTGCTTGGAGCTTCTCATTTACATCTTGTGGTTGATCATACCTGGCGCCTAGGCGCCAACTCCCTGGAAGTAATACCCGACTTGTGGCTTCAACATCGTCCGACTTGTGTTTCATGTAGATGTAGTGGCGCCTAGGCGCCAACTCTCTGGAACCCACATGTATACGGAGTTTGTGCTGAAAAATGGCAAAGGCACGTAAGGTGGTGCCTAGGCACCATCCACTTGCCTCTAGATGCCTCAGTTTGATTTAACTCACCTGCTTTGCCTTCATATGTCCCGTCATTCCTACGAAAGATGAAAAAACTAACTAAATGAACAAAAATGCCTAAATAATGCTAGAAATGCCTAAAAATTAAATAATGCTCCTAAAATGCAAAGCGGATAAAAATTAAACTAAATAAATGCAAACTAAGCCTAATCTCTCGAACTAACGAACAAATCAAGTCTGAAATGAGCCATGATAACTCACAAAAATATGAGTTTCACACCTCCAAACTTAAACGTTGCTAGTCGTCAAGAAACACATGCAACCCTAATGAATGAATGAATGAATGAATGAATGCATGCATGCAGACTCTGTCAACTCCGTTTGCTTCCTGTTATGCATTGATCAATCCAATTAGCCATTTCACAATGTCGAGACTAATTCAACTTGAAAAATCCTTCATTATTGATAACTCATATTTTTACGAGTTATCATGATCCATTTCAGACTTAATTTGTGTGTTAGTTCGAGAGATTAAGCATAGTTTGGACTCATTTAGCTTAATTTTCACCTGCTTTATATTTTAGGAGCATAAATTAGTTTTTAGGCAAATTTAGCACTATTTAGGCATTTTTAGTTTATTTATTTAGTTTTTCCATCTTTTGCAGGAAGGACAGGACGTACGTTAGCAAAGTGAATGAGTTGAATGCCAGTTGAGGCATCTCGAGGCTGATGGATGGTGCCGAGGGGCCACTTCTCTACATGAAATCCAAGTCAGAAGCCACGAATCAGGTGGTGCGGTCCAGAGAGTTGGCACCTAGGAGCTAGCTAGGGGCGCTAGTGCAAAAATTCCTAGGGTTTCAAAATATGTCTAAATTGCTCAGCACACAAAGAGTTAGCACCTAGGCACCAATATGCATTCGTATGCGAATATTCTAGTGCATAAGTTGTGCATAGAGAACTCTATATATAGTTCCTAGGGGTTTGCGCGAGAGAGGAGGAGAGGAAGAGCCTGAGTACAAACTATAGTGCAAGAGAAAGTGAAAATCAAGATCAAAGCTTAGATTGAAGAAAGGAATCAAGCCCGTTGGTGGAAACCACTGAAAAATAGTTTTTCTTATTCTTTCTGATTTTCTTTCTCTGCACTATGGATACTTTTTATATGGATGTAGTGGTTGTTAAGATCATGTCTTTGAACTAAACTTCCATTAGATGGATAGTTATGATTAATTGAATTCTAAATGTATTGTTTCTTGGTTCTTAGAATATTCAGGAATGAATATTTAAGCTTATATACATGGTTGTGTATGATTTACCTTTGCATGTGTGAGTATAATGCTTTTTCAAGACTAGCTACCTTGTAAGATAATTTAATTGCTTCATTTACCCTTGGAAAAAGGAGATCTTTGCCAAATTCATGTGCAAAGTATAGGTTTCGACCTTTGCATGAGGAGAGTTGTTTAACGGATAATAATATACCGTTAAATCCTGTGGAGTCATTATACAATTTATGAACTCATCAATTCCATTTTATTTAATGTCATGGGAATATAGCACATAAATAGGGTGTATTAGCTTTATATACTGTTGGAAGACATATATGAAGATATATGAACTTGGGTTAGTAACTTCATATGTAATCCACTTAACAAGAACCAGAGCAATATAGTTTAGATTCAAGGATTCCGATCTATCCATCTGCCATCTCTAATTAGTAAACCCATTATAGTATCTAGTAGTCCCATATCTCTACTCTAATTTTCCTTTGCAATTATTAGTTTAATAAGACCACAAACTCAGAATGTCACAACCCCCGAAAGCAGTTAAGCTAAATAATAATTTTGGTTAACAATTTCTCATGGAAACGATACTCTACTCACTCTTTATTACTTGACATGGCATGTATACTTGTGTAAATAGTGAGCAATTTAATAGACATATACACAGCTCGTCAAGTTTTTTGCGCCGTTGCTGGGGATTTGCTTAACCAATTATATTTAGTTTTATTGCTTTCTTGTACAATTCTATAGAATATCTTATTTTCATTATTTCTTTTATATTAGAATTTTTTCTTTTTCTTTCTGATGGTTCAAATTCATTGGTGTTTGCAGAATTATCACATATTGCATGTGCCGAGGCAGAGCCGAAAAAGAGACTGTTATCCCTTTTGATCCAAAACCCGAAAGAACCTATTTGAGAAGGTGCCAAAAGAGCAAGGAGGCTAGAAACCAATAGTATACGATGGAGTATATCAAGAACCAAGACGATAATGTTCATGCAAACCAGTCGAAAAACCATAGGATTGAGATCCCAAATCATCCACCTCAAGATGATTTGGACTAGCCAATTTTGGGATCTGATTGCGCTTGGCCAAAATGTTATTCAGGCTAGCATTGCACCTCCTCCGATCGACACCAACAATTTTGAAATTAAACCGATGATTTTCCATATGCTCCAGTCTATCGGGATGTTCAGAGGTCTTGCATCTGAAGGCCCACACACCATTTGCGGAATTTTCTGCTGATTATGAATAATTTCAAGCAGAACAGAGTCTCAGATGAAGCAATGTGACTTTGAACATTTCCATTTTCTCTGCGTGATCGAGCTTCCGAGTGGCTAGACTCTTTACCACCGAACTCCATCAACACATGGAATGACTTGGCTCAGAAATTCTTGGAGAAATACTTTTCGGCTAAGTTAGCCAAGCTGAGAATGGATATAGTCTCGTTCAAGCAACACGGCAAGGAGACCCTATCAAAAGCATGAGACCATTTCAAAGACATGCTCCGAAAGTGCCCGCATCATGGAATTCAGCCGTGGTTACAAATTCAAATTTTCTATAACGATCTCCAATATTCCACCCGTCACATGGTGGATTCTTCATCGAACAGATCTCTACTACGAAAAAGCTATCGGGAATCATATGCCTTACTCAAAAAAATGGCGGCCAACACTTATCAATTGCCCTCAGACAGAAGCAGAGGTGCAATTCTACTCCAATTGGACGCGATTTCATCGATAAAGGCCCACATCGATGCTTTGTCTCGGCAATTTCAGAACTTGTCCAGGCTAGCCAATGTCAGTGCATTAGGGACGTCAACGCAACAAGAGTCGACAGCATTAGACATTTGCACATGGTGTGGTGAATTCAGCCATCCTAATGATGAATGTGCCTCCAACCCGGAGTCCATTAATTATGTGGAAAATTTCCAGAGAAATCTAGCTAATCAGTATGGAAATAACTACAACCTAGGTTGGAGAAATCTTCCTAACTTCTCATGGAACAATCAGACAAGGCCAAATCAGCCACCTAGATTCCCGCAGCAGCAGCCACAGCAACAGCCCGCAAGAACAATGCAGTTCACTCCACCGCTAGAAGAAAAGAAATCGGATCTAGAAAATCTCTTCATGCAGTTTATGCAATCCCAGATCACAAGGAACAAGAACTTGGAAGCTCATATAGGCCAACTGGCCTTAGCCCTGAACAACCGACTCCCAGGATCATTGCCGAGCGACACCGAACAAAACCCGAAAGGCAAAGGCAAAGAACAAGTCCAAACAGTCTCATTACGTAGTGGAAAGCAGTTACCTGACCCAACTCCACCAGAGTTGGTGACTGAACCCACTAACCCTCTGATTCAGCAATCATAGGAGACAAAGGAACTAGCTGCAACTTAGAACCAATTAGACGCTGAAATCGCCACAAATCCAAAGCCGCCACCTCCATTTCCTCAGCGATTCGAAAAATCTAAAAAGGAGGGCTAGTTCAAGAAATTTCCCAAGGTATTGAAGCAGCTGCACATTAATATGCCTCTCATCGAAGCATTAGAACAGATGCCGAGCTACACCAAATTCATGAAAGACGTGCTATCAAAGAAAAGGCGATTGACAAAATTCGAGATAGTGGCACTAATAGAGAAAACTAGTGCGAGGGTTCAGAGGAAACTACCTCCTAAACTCAAGGACCCTGGGAGTTTCACAATCCCGCGCACAATTGGCAACCAGTATTTCGAGAGAGCATTATGCAACTTGGGAGCCAGCATTAATCTCATGCCCAAGTCCATTTTCAAAAAGTTGGGCCTCAGGGAAGCTCAACCTACCACCATGACATTGCAACTAGTAGATCGATCCATTACATACCCAGAAGATATTATTGAGGATGTCCTTGTAAATGTGGACAAATTTATTTTTCCGGCAGATTTCATTATCCCAGATTATGAAGAGGATCAAAACATACCTATCATTCTAGGTCGACCTTTCCTTGCTACAAGAAAAGCCATCATCGGTGTACAGGCTGGAGAGATGACCCTGTGGGTTCAAAGAGAACACGTTACTTTTAGCATATTCAAGGCAATGCAGTTACCAAATGATCCCGAGGAATGTCTAATGATCGACATGGTGGACTCAGCAGTCCAAGTCGAATTCCAAATTTTAGCTTTCAAAGACATCCTAGAAGCATTGCACGTTGGGGGAGGCAATGAATCTGATGAAGAGCTGTCAGAGATGATACACTATTTGCAATAACCTCCAACACTCCAACGATACCAACAAAAATTTGAATTGCTTGAGCTCAAGCAAGATTCTTTAAAGCAGATAAAGCCATCAATTGAAGAGCCACCTATCCTGGAGCTGAAAGCTCTCCCAAAACACCTCAGATATGCCTTCCTGGGAGTAGAATCCTCACTCCCGGTGATTATCTCTTCTGCACTTGATACCGTGCAAGAAGAAAAACTGCTCCGAGTACTCAGAGATCACAAAAAGGCTATCAGATGGACTATAGCAGACATCAGAGGCATCAGCCCATCCTTCTGCATGAACAAAATTCAAGTAGAAGAGAATTCCAAACCCTCTATTACAGCGCAGAGAAGACTAAACCCAATTATGAAAGAAGTGGTTAAAAAGGAAATCATCAAATGGTTAAATGCAAGAGTGATATACCCGATCTCCAATAGTTCTTAGGTCAGCCCGGTGCAGTGCGTCCCTAAGAAAAGTGGCATGACAGTCGTCTCCAACGAAAACAATGAGCTAATCCCGACCAGAACAGCTATTGGTTGGTGAGTTCGCGTGAACTACCATAAGCTGAATAAAGCTACTCGAAAAGATCATTTTTCACTTACATTCATTGATCAGATGCTAGAGAGGCTAGCAGGACATGAATTCTACTGCTTTCTGGATGGTTATTCAGGTTACCATCAGATTATGATAGCACCGAAAGACCAAGAAAAAACCACGTTTATATGTCCTTATGGCACATTCGCATTCAGGCAAATGTCGTTTGGCCAATGCAATGCTCTAGGCACATTTCAGCAACATATGATGGCTATTTTCACGGACATAGTGGAAGATTTTCTGGAGGTCTTCATGGCCGATTTCTCGGTATTCAGAAATTCCTACGACGAGTGCTTAACCAACCTGTCAAAGATGCTCTAGCGATATGAGGACACGGACCTGGTTCTTAACTGGAAAAAGTATCACTTTATGGTACAAGAGAGCATTGTACTTGGTCACAAGGTCTCTAAACACGGAATTGAAGTGGACAAAGCAAAAATCAAGACGATCGAGAAGCTGCCTCCACCCACCTCAGTCAAAGGCATTCGTTGTTTCCTGGGACATGCAAGATTTTATAGACGGTTCATAGAAGACTTCTCAAAGATAGCTAAGCCATTATGTTCACTGCTCAAAAAAGATACACCATTCGAATTCACCAGTGAATGCTGTTGGAAACAATAGTTAATTCAAAACAAATTGGCCTAAGCACAAGTTTTGATGATTAACAAATACAAATTTGAGTATGATATGATTACTAATGAGTTTTATAA
>JAXCLR010000063.1:20467336-20489930 GCA_035584095.1 Annona squamosa | reverse complement strand
TTCTGTGATGTATTTTTCGGACTCGGTTAAAAAATTGAATGCTTTAAAATTTTGCTGGGAACTTAATTAAGCATTTATTCTCAAAACCGCAGGGAAAACAATTTTAAATTCATTCATTCAAAAACTGAATGAATGGAGATTTGAATTGAATTATATCATTTTTCCACGCGAGGCCGGAACAAAAGGTTGATCTACACTATTCATCAAGTATAAAAGCAAAAATATTTTAATTATGCAAATCTATGTAGATGATATAATATTTGGAGCTACTGATGAAACCCTGTGCAAAGAATTTTCTAAGATTATGCAGAGCGAATTCAAGATGAGCATGATGGGAGAATTAAATTTCTTCCTTAGACTGCAAATCAAGCAACAAGCCAAAAGAATATTCATAAATCAGTCCAAGTACATTAAAGAAATGCAAAAGAAATTTGGAATGGAAACTAGCAAAGGAGCAAATACTCCGATGAGTTCAACAATCAAGATCAACACGGATGAAAATGGTAAATATATCGATTAAAAGCTTTATAGAAGTATGATAGGATCATTGTTGTATTTAACTGCTTCTAGACCGGATATTCTTTTCAGTATTTGTATGTGTTCTGGATTCCAAGCATGTCCTAAAGAATCACATTTATTCGCTGAAAAAGAATTTTTAAATATTTGATAAATACCACTAATCTTGGACTTTGGTATCCAAAGGGGTTAAATTTTGATCTAATCGGCTATTCAGATGCGGATTTTACCGATTACAAAGTAGATAGAAGAAGTACTAGTGGAAATGTCAATTCCTTAGAAATATGTTGGTTTCATGGTATTCAAGGAAACAAACTAGTGTTGCTCTATCTATGACGGAAGGGAAATATATAGCCGCCGAGAACTGTTATGCCCAACTACTTTGGATGAAACAAAAATTAAAAGATTATGGCATTAATTATTATAATATTTCAATTAAATATGATAATAAATGTGCAATTTGTTTAACTTAAAATCTAGTATTACATTCGAGAACCAAACATATAGATATAAGACATCATTTCATTCAAGAACATGTTGAAAATCATGATGTTTATTTAGAATATGTGAAAATTGAGAATCAAATTGCTGATATATTCACCAAACCTTTAGCAAAAGAATCATTTTACAAAATTAGAAATGATATGGGGATGATTGAGTTAAATTAGGAATAATTAGATGAAAAATAGACTTAGAAAAATCTAAGTCGATAAGCCTAGTCGACTCTAGGGCCACCAAGTCGACTCCAGTGAAGTTGACTTGGGCATGGCCAAGTCGACTCCAGCGCACAACCGTCAACCTTCCCTTTTTTTCTTCTTCTTCTTCTTCTTCTCCATTTTCCTCCAACCGTCGTCCCTCTGAGCTCTCCCTCTCTCATTTTCTCTCGGTCTCTGGCACCTCTCCCTTCCCTCATTTTCACTTCCTATTTTTTTGCATTTCTCTGGCCCTTCTTTGGTCTTTCTCTCTATCTTCTCTTGCTCTCTCATACAATCTCTGTTTGCCCTCTCTCTTTGATTTCCCTCTCTACTTTAAGCTCCATTTGCAAAAACCCATCTCCAATGGCACACAAAGCTCAAATGCCCAAATTGGCCATGTCAAAGCCATCTCTTAAGCCAATTCCTAGACAATCCGGCTCTCAAGCCGAAGAAGAGGTCACTAGGAGGCAATGGACTCCTGTAAAGCATGCCCAGGATGAGTCGTCAACTTCCACATGTCGACGGGTTTGATTTCAAGCAGCAACTCCATCAACTACAGCTGCTCGGGAAGAAGAACCCCAAACATCACAAAGTACGCAATCTGGGGCTAGAAGGAAGGGAACCCCAATTGCCAAAGCCCAAGTCCTGAAAATGCCAATAACATATTTCAAGACCGAGTTACAACACAATCGATTCTATAAGAGTTTCTATGAACGAAAGGTATTCATCCCGAAATTCATAGACTTTCAGTGTTTAAGGGATTATGAGTCTGATATTGAGGAGCTACTGGATTTCCAAGGATGGACCAGACTATTGAAAGCAGACAAAAGGGTATATCCTGACCTGACAAGAATTTTCTATTATTTGTGGGATGAATAGTACTTCGGTACTTTTGTGAAAGGTGTTGATATGTTTTTTGGAATTAGAGTAACTCTAAACTTAGAACAGGCAATTATGAATGTGGGGCCAATTTTGGAGGTCCCTTATGAGGATGAGCCACTGCTAGAAGATCTTACCCTCACAGAGATCTACAATCAGCTCACCGGGAGCAATAAATATCATCCAAGGATCAAGTATTTACATTACATGGACTTATCCCCAAGGCTTATGGTCCTTAGATTATTGATTGCACACTGCATCTGCCTAAGAGGTGGCGGTAGAAACCAGCTTAACCCACAAGAGGCAGGAATATTATGAAAACTTGTGAATCGAGTCAAAGTGAGCCTCCCCCAGTTGTTTATAGAAGCACTAAGTTCCAAGAAAGACAACCCACATGGGGTTTTGCCCTATGGCACTTGGATCACGAAAATCTTAGAATATTTTGGAGTTGATATCGATGGAGAACCATTCGAGGTATTAAAGCAAACGAATGCAATCAACAAACCATTGATCAAAAGAATGAAGATCAATGTAAATCAACTCAGAGCTGAAGCAGAAATGGGCGTACCGGCTCCAGAAGAAGCCGAGGATGCATAGGTTGAGGAGGAGCAACCCCCACCAGAACCTCAACCCGCTCGGTCTCCACCACAGAATGCTCCCGAGGAGCCCGCATCACTGCATTCACATGGGTTTTGCTCACCTAGAGGATCAGAGATCCCAGACCCAGCACCATGGCAACCATCTAGGGATACTTTCGTTCATGCCATTCGAGATCACCTGGAGCAGCCAGAGGATCATCTGACTAGTCAGATCTCTGGGGTTCTTACAGCGATTATGGATATCCATTCCCGCCAAGATCGTATGGATCGGGAACTGCGGACAATTAGGTATCATCTAGCATCCAAGAGCCATTGCGATCAGCCTATCCCCGAGCTTGATCCATTTGACACCGGATAAGTTCATCGAGATCCCACACCTGCCCCAGTCTCATCATTTTACTCCCCGGCCCACATCCGACCTATTCGACCTACTCCATACCCAATCTCTGCATTTCAGTTCACCAAATCTCTGCAAGTTGACCCCTATTTGATTGATTGACAAAAAAAGGGGGAGAATAGTTAAGTTTTGGAGTTAGATTTTTAGGATTTTGGGTTGTGTAGCTTGTATATAAGTTTCAATCGCAACTTGTATGAAGTTTTTGAAAAAGTTGCTTATGAAAAAATTTATGAGTGCACTGATTACTTCTTGCAATGATTACACTTATCATTTGAATTATGCTCTGATTTATTATGTTTTGCTCTGATCACTAATGCTAAGTTTTGAAATGGTTGAATGATTATAATTTTTTGAAACAACATATGCAAGTATAAATGACAAATTCACTTATGATTATCAAGTTCAAAAGGAAAATGACATATAATTATCTTGAAAATATCAAAACAATAAAATGATATGTTGAAAGGTATAAACTCAAATTGGTTTCATCAATCATCAAAAAGGGGGAGATTGTTGGAAACAATTGTTGAAAATAAATGCAAAATATCCAAAGCATGCATTTTGATGATTAACAACACAATTTGAGTAAGTTTTAACTACTAATATGCCTTGTGCAATGTTTAAATGAAAAATATAAAATATAACAGGTCAAGTCGCAAACCACGTCGACCCAAGCATCCACTTAGGCCGAGTCGATTCCCCAAGTTGACTCCATCTTCGACTTTAAAAGTCATCCTCTGTCCAGTGTTGAAATTGGGAGCAAGAATTCTCGAAGTCGTAGATGAAGTCGACTTCACCTGCGACTTGGGCGAAGTCACAGGCCAAGTTGACTCCAGCATTGACTTCAGATGTCCAGCACTGAAGTAAAAGAATGAAGTCGCATACAAAGTTGACTCTATTTGCGACTTGGGTGAAGCCGCAGACCAAGTCGACTCCAATATCAACTTAAAGTGACACTTTCCTTCCAGAGTTGAAATTGGGTGGCAAAGCTACTGAAGTCGCACATGAAGTCGACTCCACTCGCGACTTGGGTGAAGTCGCAGGCCAAGTCGACTCCAGCATCGACTTCATTCAGATAGGGCAGAAATTTCAGGAGTCAAGCCAGGGAATAAGTTGACTTCAAGATAAACTTGAGTCAAGTTGAAGACCAAGTCGACTTAAATATTCGACTTGGAACAAATAAAGATTAATCCAAGTCTAAAGCAAGTAAGATACATGGATTCAACCATTCTAATCAAAAAATATATATATTGGACTTGTTCATGCATACAAAGATTCAAGATTTTCAAGCTCTGTAGGCATAGAGCTAAAATTTTTTTATACAAATGGACTCCAAGTATTGAAAATCAAAAGAAGAACACTTATGAAGAAGAAGTTAAGAAAGCAAGAGACATTTAAAGAAAGATTAAGCAGACTTGACAAGAGAGAAAAGCCAAGTTGCAAAAGAAGTCAACTCCAAGGTTGACTTGGGACAAGTGTTAGACAAAGTCAACTTAAAAGACAAACTTGGAAGATTGAACAGCCGAATTCGCACTCGAAGTCGACTCCACTTGTGACTTCGGCCAAGTCTAAGGCCAAGTCGACCCGAGGAAGAACTTGAACAAGCTGAGCAGAGCCGAGGTCGCACCCGAAGTCGACTCTAGCATGCGACTTGGGCGAAGTCACACACGAAGTCGACTCCACCTGTGACTTGGAGAAATAACGTTCAAATTTTTAAACGTTGGAACATTTATTACATGCTAACCAACTCTATAATGTTCAAAATTCTCCCTCCTCTATATATAGACACTCAAGCAAATGTGAAAACACACAAGTAAGAGCTAAAAAAAGAAGAAAGAAGTGCTACTAAGAGTTTCAATCCACTTTTCTCTACAATTGAGTGATCTATATACTTTCAAAGGAAGAACGAACCTCAAAGTTGCAGTTTGCTTCAACATAAAATGATTCGTTACTTCTACAAATTCTTCCTCGAGCTGAAACGTGCTACACAAATCTGTAAAGTGTAGATTTCTTTTATTTTGTTTTGATATTCAATTTTTAGTGCTTGGTTTGAGTTTGGTATTTTAAACCAAGTTATAGCAAAGTAGGGTTCTGATTGGAGTAGAACTCGTCACCTACTTATGCTGCTTGTTGTACATGTAACCAATAGCTAGAATCTAGAAAAGAGCAGAGGCTCTGATTGTGTATGCCCCATAGAGCTAGAATCTAGAAGAGAGCGGAGGCTCTAGTTGTATTCACGGAATACATAGTGGAACCCAAGTCACAAGGGAGTGTGAGCTTGGAAGAGTGGAGTCGGGAAGGTTGCCCGAACCACTATAAAATCATGTCTATTGCTGTTCATTTCTGCTTTCATTATCTTACTGCTTTCTATTTATTTTATCAAAGGGGATTAAATTAGACCAGGGCAAAAGTTTCTAATTAAAGTTTAAAATTTTAATTACGCAATTCACCCCTCCCCTCTTGAGTAATTGTCATCAACTCGGGGCCAACAACACTTAGCAAGTGATCAACTATCAAATGCACAAAAACCTTTTCATAAACATTGGATGTGCAAATGCTTTCTTTCCACTCATGACATAAACCTTCATGTGCGGGTATGCTAGCGTAGGGAATATCTTACATAGCATGGTTCAATACGCCGACCGTCTCTGACTTGGCCTCATCAAGGGGAACCTCTCTTCCTCTTGATGCCTATATGATTCCTACATGCATGACTTTTGATTTCCCGAGCATTATATACCTTTTACACCAGGTAACTTGTCATTCTCATGTAGAGAATTATTTGTACCATCCCTTAAAAATATAATTTCAAATCCATGTTTTCTTTTTCAATCCATGTAAGAAAATGTAATGCATTCATTCACACATAACATTCCTTTGCCTCCACCTCTGTGGAGGACACCGTCGGCACACAGCCAATACGACTCGATAATAGTGAAGGGGGACCCTCTGATCTGCTTTCTACCTCCACCAGAGCCTCTTCATTATACATCATACTTGTGCACATGTCCATGAACATCACATGATATTAATATACCGACATGACTTTTCATAAAAACTCATAAACATTCATCATTTCAAAATATTATAGAAATGACCACCCTTAAACACATTTCATAAATACTTGACAATAAAACATATTTTCAAAAGGGTTTACTTGCTTACTTCCTCAGTCCATATCCTCCACCTTTCCTTTCCTTTCTTCCTATACAAGAAAAATGGATATTTTATCCATCCATTCTATGTCTTAGTTTACTTTCCATGCTTGCTTTATAACCATTCTTTACCTCAATCCCATAGAGGCTAATCTTATAAAGATACTTCATCATTACTCATTTATATAGATTTTTATCCATAAATTCTTTAAAAATTTCATTCATATATCCTCATAAAATATAAAAATGAATTTCAATTTTTTCCAAAATCACGTTGTTTACTGACCAAATCACTGTAGCAATTACTGTAGCAATTTATTGTTCGCGTTTATTGTTCACCCGAGGTTACAGTTCACAGCAATATGGGTTACTGTTCATGGGTTCCAAAAATTGTCATTTTTTCCAAAAATAAAAATACCATGACATAGCTTATGCTTAGTATATTATGAAAAATTTCATACATTTTGAATTTATCATCATTTACTTCGCTAAATTTTTTATATTTTGGTATAATTTCAATTAAGCATTATAACTTTACTTATTTTTTCATGTTTAGGCATTATCTAAGCATTGTTTTACATGATTTTACCTTCCTTAACACGTAAAAAAAATTTGGAAAGAAATCACTTACCTGAAGTGAAGATATCCTTCTTCTTGTTGCACTTTCTCTCTCTAACTTTCTTCTTTTTTTTCTCCTTAAGGCTAAACATGGTGGGGGTGAAAAATGCTCAAATGGAGCTAGGATGAAGTTCCTTGTACGTTCACCCCTACCCCCTATTTATACTTTTTGATTTTTCATCAAATTAGAATTTACCCCCTTCTTGAGGTATTAAATCATAAAATATATTTTTTTATAATTTTAAAAGGTGCATTGAGCCAAGAGCAAGCACCCTATGCCTGCTCCAACCCACCCTATGCAGCCATATTTATTTATTTATTTAATTTAAGCTAAATAAATCCTAATTGTTGATTTTTGATGATGATGATTATGGACCATTGAATTGGTCAAATATTCCTAACTACCCCTTGCAATTGCTGCTGTTCATTTATTATTTATTATTTTTTAATTTAAGAAAAAGTCAAAAGTAGCATTAATGGAAAATTAAGCTACTTTTTGATCTCCTTTTAACATTTCATCTTAACCCTTGATTTGTGACTTTTGATCAATCTTGGACCATTCATCATGTTCATCATCATATTTTGTCCATCCATAAAAAATTTAATCTCAATCCGACATCCGGATTGTAAGATATGAATTTTTCTTTATTTTCTTCACAAAAATCCATAAAAATTTGAAAATTATTATTTTAATCCAAAAGCAATTTTGTCCTTTAGTGGAAAGCTTCCTTTTTCATCTTTTATGATTAAGTCAATCCAAAGTGATTAACTTAACATACTCCTTAATCCCACGTTTATTATTCACATTTTACTATTTACATGCATTATTCATCCGAATTTCATAATTATTTTAACCTCTGTTACCACATATTTTCATACTCATGAATATATATTTTATCAATACATTACCTAGAGTTTACAACCTTAGGGTTTCATACACGTGTCTAAGATCGGAGTTTCACACTTGCTCAATTGGATGGTTATTTTTGAATTTCAAGTCAGTTGGTAATTTGTAGAAAACATTACCTTTACTTACCTTTTTATCGAACGATTCTTCTTATTTTTCCACATGCAGTTTTTCAAGATTACTTGTGACATCATTTGCATCACTTAAATCATCTTCTCTTTTGGAGTATGGATTAAATTCATCGAAAACAACATGTATTGATTCCTCTACAACTTGGTTCTTTTTATTGAAGACTCTATATGTTTTGCTATTTGATGAGTAACCAAGGAACATTGCCTCTTCACTCTTGTCATCCAATTTTCTCAAGTTGGTTTTACCATTGTTCAAAATATAACTTGTGCAACCAAAGGCATGAAAATATGAAATATTTGATTTTCTACCTTTCCATAGCTCATATGGAATCTTTTTCAAGATAGCTCTAATGGTTACATAATTTAGGACATAGCATGCTGTACTTACAGCTTCGCCCCAAAAACTTTTGGATAATTTACTCTCATTTAGCATAGTTCTAGCCATCTCTTGTACGGTTCTATTTTTCCTTTCAACCACTCCATTTTATTATGGAGTTCTTGGTGCAAAAAATGTGTGGTGAATTTCTTTTTCATTGCATAATTCTATGAATAGTTTATTTTCAAACTCACCACCATGATCACTTTTAATGGTCATAATAGTACTTTATTTTTCATTTTGTACCAAGTTTATAAAAGTTGCAAACATAGAGAAAGCTTCATCTTTACTAGCTAAGAGAATTACCCGTGTGAATCTTGAAAAATCATCAACTATTACAAATACATACTTCTTTCCACCAATGGTTAAAATATGGGATGACCTATATAGATCCATGTGTAACAATTTAAGTGGCCTAGTGGTGGAAATCTCCTTTTTGGAGGAAAAAGGCATTTTAGGTTGTTTTGACAGTTGACATGCCTTACAAATTTTATCTTTGTCATATTTCAATTTTGGCAATCTTTCTACTAAACTCTTTTTCCATAAGGTCTTAATGTTTGACATGTTTATATGCCCAAGCCTATTATGTAAAACCCATGGATCATTGTCAATGACCATTAGACATTGACCATCTAGTTCTTCAAGTGAAACCAAATATATATTTTCATATCTTTTTCCACTAAACATAATATGTTTTCCATTAAATACATTGCAAATAGATTATTCAAACACAACCCCGTACCTTTTGTCACATGATTAGCTAATACTCATTAGATTGTGCTTGTGTCCTTCAACAAATAATACACCTTCCATAAATGCATTTGAAATACTATAAATAGTTCATTTATCTTTGATTTTACCTTTCTCATTATTTCTAAAAGCAACAGTTCCATCATTGCAAGGCTTGAGTTTATGAAACAAACTTCTTTCTCTAGTCATATGCCTTGAGCAATCACCATCCATGAAACAAACGTTGTTTGCCTTTGCCTTGAAATATACCTAAAAAATGAGAAAATAGAGCTTATCTCTTTGGTACCCATTTTATGGGTCCATTTGAGTAAGTAAACTGGTTTAATCTTCATTGTTCCATTCTTGAAAGCCCAAATCTAGTGTTTCTTAGAACCCAAACTAATTTTACACCATGGTCATGTAGTTTTTTAAAGTTAAAGTTGCATTGATAAATTTTATGACCCATCTTGTTGCAAAAGTTACAGGCCATTGGTAATCTAGAAGTAGATCTCCAAGTATATTATAGTTAAAAAGTTGGCCTTCTAGTCCAAACGACTTGTTTTCCTTTTGGTTTGTAAATGGGTGAAGCTTTAGCTTGATTTTTTTTAAGTTTCGGCACATTTGATTTGCTACTTCCTCCTTGCTCAAATGTGGAGTATCCAAGACCTCTTCGATTGTTTTGAGAGGTCATGTTTAGAAAGATTTTTACATTCTCTCTTGGGTTAGAGAACTTAGTTAATGATTCATTTAAGGATTCATTCTTCTTTTTTAATTTCTCCACTTCTTTCAATAGCAATTCATTTTCTTCTTTCAAGTTTCTTGTTCTTTCTGCTAGTTTTTCATTTACAATAATAATGAAATTATATTGTTGTTTCTTCAATAATAATTTGTTTCCTAATTTTTTGATTTCCTCATATAATGAATCATACGATCGTTGTAATTCTTCTAATTCAGCACATTTGAGACACTCTTGTATAGAAGAATGAGTAGATTAAGAATAAGCAAGTTTGGAAGTTACCTCTTCATTACTTATATATTTTATTGAGGTGATTTGCTCTTCTAAAACTTCTGTTGTATTTAAACACAACAAGATTTCTTCTTGCTCAATCCACGCCATGTAGCATATTCTTGCGCAATTTGTTGCTTCAAGATCATCATTTGAGGAGCTACTTGTTGATGAAGTTTCTTCATTCATGTACATTCCTCTTCCCTTAGGCTTTTAGAATTTTCGACTTTTATATCTTTCCTTCTTTTTTTACGCTCATTTGATTTTTCTTCCGGTGTAGGACATTGAGCTTGCATATGTTCCATACTGCCACGTTTATAGCATCTTGTAACCTTTTTTTTTCTCTTTTTGACGTCTTTCTTTGAAACCTTTGAAGTTCTTTTCTTTCCTTACAAACTTTCGAAATCTACGAGTTAGTAGAGCAATGTCTTCATCATCGTTGTGAGATGAGGAGGTAGACTCATCCGACTTTTGAGTGACTTTTAATGCAATTGCTCTCTTTCCTTTGTGGTGATCTTCATTTCTTTTCTTAATTAGCTCATGTGATATTAATTAGCTAATGAGGTCTTCTAGCTTCAATGTGTTTAGGTCATTGGCTTTTTTATTGCAGTGAATCTTCATAACTTATTCAGATTCTAAGATAGCTTTTCCAAGACCTTTCAAAGCATTAGTAGTTTTTAAAAATCTAGCAATCATTTTCAAAAATGTTTTCTGTATCCAACATTTTAAAAATTTTCAATTCTCCAATCAAAATGCTTCTTCTTATCCCTTGAACTTGAGAAGTTCCTTCATAGATGGATGTTAATGTATCCCATATTTTTTTGACGGCAAACTCAAGGATACTCTATCATATTCAGATGTAGTAAGAGCACAAAATAATGAATTCATGGCCTTAGTGTTGCTCTTTATAATTTTTACTTCCTTATCGGTCCATTTGGAAGCTCTTTCATTAATTGGAAAAGTCACACCATCTTGGATCGCAATCCAAGAGTCTGTATCTATGGCCATGATGAGTTATTTCATATGTAGCTTCTAATAGCCAAAATTATTCCCATCAAACAATGGTGGCCTAGTAAAAGATTGGCCTTCGGCAAATACGAGAATGGAAGTAGATTGCTTTAGCATTATATAAAAGATCTCTTTGATAAAGGTCAAAGATCTGCTCTGATACCACTTGTTGGTCCCGAGTTAATGACTTAACCAAGAGGGGAAGGGTGAATTGGGTTTTTCAAATTCTTTTAAATAATCTTGAATATAGCCCCTATTATGATCTAGCTCCTTGAAGCAAATAAAATAGAGATTTAAGAGGAGCAAACAAAACACACAAATTATAGTGGTTTGGGACAACCTTCCCTACTTCACTCCTCCAAGGTCACACCGTTGTGACTTGGGTTTAACTAAGAATTTCACCAAATACAATAGAGCTTTTGCTCTCTTCTAGATTCACATCTCTAGGAGGCTTAAAACAGACTTAGCACAAGTAGGTGATGAGTAACACTCAAATCATACACTACTTTGCTTGCACTTGATCTTAGTCACCAATACTAAATCAAGTTCAATACAATAGAAAAAGTAATAAAGAAAGTTTCCACACATTACTATTGTGTAGAGGCAGATTTAGCACAAAGAAGAACTTGTGAAGAAGACTAAAGGATTCAACAAGCAGTTCTTGACGGTTTGAGTGCAGAGTTCTTCTTCTGGACGTTTGCTTGATCACTTAATGCTCTTAGACATGGGATTTGTGCTCAATCAATGACATTTTAGCTACCCCTAATGTCTGTCTTGAATGCCTTAGATAAATGACCAGAGTATTCGCACGTTTAGAAGTAGGTGACGCGCATAGATGTGCCGACTTTCGAATATTTTAGACCGTTACGTACCAAGTCGCAGGTGGAGTTGATTTCGGGCGACTTCACCCAAGTCATAGACTAAAGTTGACTTCGGTTGAGACTTTGGTCTTCAGCAAGCTTCTCAAGTTCTTCCTCAGGTCAACTTGGTCCTGAACTTGACCCAAGTTGTAGGTGAAGTCAACTTCATGTGCAACTTCACTTTCTGTACTTGCTTGATGAACTTGAAATATTTGGAAACGACCTTAGTTGCTTGATATTCTTTACATTAATTGTTCTTCCACTGATTTCTTTTATTTGGATCTCAGTATGATCATCTTTTCTTGAGATCTTTTAACTTCATGTCTTAAAGTTGGAATGCTCGAATCTTGGATTTCATAGAAATGTCCAAATGAGTATTCCTTGATTTGTTCATGTCATTCTACTTGTCTTGGACTTGATTTATCTTCATTTTTATTCCAAGTCGAATGTTCTGGTCGACTTGGGTTCCAACTTCATTCAAGTTGTATGCGAAGTCGACTTGGGTATATGATTTTGCTTTCAAAATTTCCTAATTCAGTGCTGGACGTTCTAGGTTCTTTGAAGTTGATACTAAAGTCGACTTGGTCTGCGACTTCACCCAAGTCACAAGTGAAGTCAACTTCGACTGTGACTTCGCTTGTCCTTGTGCGCAAATTCAATGCTGGAAGGTTTTTTTCATTTGAAGTCACATCCAGAATCGACATGAGGATCAACTTGACCTAAGTCGATGCCTGAGTTGACTTGGGAATTGACTTGACCTATCAGACTTTATATTTTTCATTTTTATATCCTTAAAACATTTCACAAAATATGTTAGTAACCAAATCTTACTCAAATTGAATTGTTAATCATTGAAACATAAACTTTGCTTATTTTCTCATTGATTCCAATAATGCGCACTTGATATGTGCAATTGATTACAAGTATATTGTTTCTTGTAAGATGAATGATGTGGAATGCAAAGAAATGAATGATGATAGGCAAAATAAAAGAAATGGAAAATTTTGGACAAGATCCAATTAAGAACCCGCCGCATGATCAGGGCAACAATCCTGATTCACATTTACCAATCGATAAGGTCTTGGAGGATGTGACGCCATGGGTTGGGGCGCCATAGAAGTTGGTACCAGAGCATATTGGTAAATAAGCATGAGAAGAAAAGACTTAATATAACAAAAATGATATCTTAACAAGGATTGATAGATAAACGTAGAGGAAAGAATGAAAAATGAGGAAAGAGATAAATTGGAATTATATGACATATACAATATGTATTATCTTTTACTTTGTCTTATTATGATGCAATGACATGTTTATTTAAGGAAATGTAGCTGGTTTGCTATGTTTCATAATAAAGGTAGTATATGAAGGAAGAATGGTAAAGGAACCAGATGAGATGAAAAAGGTGGTAAGGGGAAGCTGAGAAACGACAAAGCATAGAGGGAATATAAATAGATATTGGGTCGAATAATAGCACTCTAGATCTATACCCCTCATACTTGAGGTTTACCACACCTCATTTAATATAGCACAAAATTGTGTTAGACTTTACCTTCGTTTAAGGTGCAATGCTATGAAGCCATACTGACTCTCTAGTGATTATTGGTTTAGAGTTTAAGTTTATGACAAAATGATAGGTTATGTAAATATAATCTGTGTGTGTAAGGATAAGCAATCTTACACCATGAAAAGCGAATATAAAAATGAGAAATGTAGGAAAAAAGGAGTTTTCTTTTGATCCTTTTAATTCCTAAATGAATGTATGATGTTTGATGTTATGAAAATATAAGTTCATTTGATTTTATTCAGATGCTAAGTGCTTATGAAAAAGGAAAGGCCATCGATCTTCCTAGTTAATATAATTGACTTTGTATAATATGAATTGTTTTGTGATAAGAGATGCTCATATTAATATAATTTTGCTTGTTATTCTTTATAACATGCCTATCACCTTAACTCTTAAACAAGGGAAAGATAGCTGCAAATTATGAATCTATTAGTCAACAAGAAATAAGAAAAGCCAGTAGCAAATCTAAGCGACTAGGGCAGTAAGGACAAGTGAGTCTAAGAACTCGTCAATGACGGGCCACTATAAACCTTGAGTCAAAGGTTGAAGGTGCTACCACTATAGGTAACATCTCATAGGTAGAAAGAATGGAGGAACAGATAACTCTGAGTGTAAAAGAAATCGTGCAATAGGCCACTCGAGATTGGGCCGCCCAAGCAGCAGAAGTAATACAAGGTCTTTGGAAAAAATACCCAACGGGACCTATTAGAAGAAGGTAGAAGAGACGGACTGGTATA
This sequence comes from Annona squamosa, assembly GCA_035584095.1. Classification (NCBI taxonomy): domain Eukaryota; kingdom Viridiplantae; phylum Streptophyta; class Magnoliopsida; order Magnoliales; family Annonaceae; genus Annona; species Annona squamosa. The sequence goes on along the minus strand of JAXCLR010000063.1, from coordinate 20,475,750 downwards.
GGTAATAACTTTTAACCTAGTACCCAAACCTTTAATGATTAATGATGCTATGATAGAAATGAATGGGAAAGATATTAATGCTTTTCTAGCTTAACATCCATCTATGTTCCCAGGTAAATTAGATCCTATTCAGGTTGAACAGTGGATGACAAAAATCAAGAAGTAGTTTAAAGTTTGTCGATGTAGTTTTATGTGTTACCTAAGCATTGATTGACAATCCTTATGTGAAACACTAGCTTATATAGAAGTCACGCAAATAATATCAGATGAACTATGTATGAATGATGTATTCATATTAAGGTGTTTGCAATTTTTAAGATTTTGTAGCTAGGTTATCTATGTGAATGTTATTTATGGTGAAAATATGTGGAAAATAAGCCAAGTTTCTGTTTTGATGATTAATAAATCAATTTGAGTAAGTCTTAGTTACTAACATGTTTGTGGAAATGATTAAAGGTTATAAATTAGATGAATATAAAGCATGGCAAGTTAAGTCAATTTCCAAGTCAACTCAAGCATCGACTTAGGCCAAGTTGATCACCAAGTCAACTCCAGCAACAACTTCAACCCATCATTTTTGTCCAAAGTTGAAATCAAGGAGCAGAGCTGCCGAAGTCGCAAACGAAGTCGACTTCACATGCGACTTGGGTGAAGTCGCAGACCAAGTCGACTCCAGTATTGACTTCGACTCGTCATTTCTGTCCAGAGTTGAAACTGAGAATAAGAGTTGCCGAAGTCACATCCTAAGTCAACTCCGCATGCGACTTGGGTGAAGTCGCAGATCAAGTCGACTCCGACTCCGACTTCAATACAGAAACATGCAGATCAATATAACTCAATGATAGATTCAAGAGATTCAAAAGAAAATGAAGGTCAAAGACAACTCAAACACTCAAATGAAGATCAAATGAGGATCAAGTGAAGACCAAAGTAAAGCTGCATATTTCTCATGGAGAATCGAGATCATACATTTAGACCTCTCTTATGCACTCCAATACTCAAAGACTCAAGACTCAAGACATGGAGTCAAATGTGTTTAAGATAGAAGAATTCTAAAGAATCTTAAAGGAAAAACAACCAAACATGAAGGAATTCAAGCAAGAAAGTGATTCCAAGATTTAAATACTCAAGAACTAAAGAAAATGATTTGAAAATTCAAGTACTCAACGAACTCAGGAAAAGGAATCCAAAGGTTCTCTATGTAAATGATCACACAATGTTCCAAAGATATATAAATCAAGGGAGAACAATTAATATGAAGAAAATCAAGTAATCAAAATCATCTATGAAGATTTCAAGTTCATCAAGTAAGCTGCCGAGGTGAAGTCGCACCCGAAGTCGACTCCACCTGCGACTTGGGTCAAGTCGAGGACCAAGTCGACCTAGACTGGAACTTGAAGTAGTTGCGAACAGGCGGTGAAGTCACACCCGAAGTCGACTCCACCTGCGACTTGGGTTGCAACGGTTGGAAAATTTTCGAGCGTTGTTGCATTAAATGCGCGCCACCTACTTCCAAATGTTCAAATTCCCTCCACAATTATAAAAGGCATTCAATATGAATGAGGAGAGTAGCTGAGAATCATTGAATGAGCATAACTCCCATCTTTAAGAGTTTTAATTGATCAAGCCAACATCTAGAAGAAGAACTTTGTTTCCAAACTGCCAAAAGCTATTTGCGGAATCATTTTCATTGCTGTACAAGTTCTTCTCTGCGTCGAATCTGCGTCTACACAACAGTAATGTGTAGAAATTTTCTTTTATTTTTTCTTATTGTATTGAACTTGATTTAGTTTGGGTAACTAAGATCAAGTGTAAGTAAAATAGTGTGTAATTGGAGTGGAACTCGTCACCTACTTGTGTTGTAAATTGTTGATGCCCCTTAGAGCTGGAATGTAGAAGAGAGCAGTGGCTCTAGTTGTATTTTGTGAAATATATAGTGGAACCCAAGTCACAAGGGGTGTGAGCTTGGAAGAGTGGAGTAGGGAGGTTGCCCGAACGACTATAAAATCTTGTGTGTTGCTTTTTATTTCTGCTCTCTACACTATTGCTTTCTTTTTTCTTTATAAAGAGGATTAGATCAATCCAGGGTAAAGTTTATGTTTAAGTTGTAAATTTTTTTAATTACCCATTTCACCCCTCCCCTCTTGGGTATTTGCCATTAACTTGGGACCAACAAGTGGTATCAGAGCAGGTTTTTGAGTTATACCAAAGAGATCTATTGATATGACATCCCAATTGACTTCTGTTCCTGCATTTGCCGAAGGTCAGTGTTTTACTAGGCCACTATTATTTGATGGAAATAATTTTGGCTATTGGGAGCTACGTATGAAACAACTCATCATGGCTACAGATATGGACTCTTGGATTGCAATCCAAGATGGTGTGATTTTGCCTATTAATGAAAAAGCTTCCAAGGAGACTGATAAGGAAGTGAAAATGGATAAGAGCAATGCTAAAGCTATGAACTCACTGTTTTGTGCTCTTACCGCTTCCGAATATGATAGAGTATCCTCTTGTCTAACTGCAAAAGAAATATGGGATACTTTAACATCTATCTATAAAGGAATTTCTCAAGTCCAAGGGACAAGGAGAAATATTTTGATTGGAGAGTTAGAAAGCTTTAAAATGCTAGAAACAGAAAATATTTCTGAAATATTTGCTCGATTCTCAAAAATTACTAATTCCTTGAAAGGTCTTGGAAGGGCAATTTCTGAATCTGAACAGGTTATGAAGATTCTAAAGGCGTTACCCAATTCATGGACTCCAAAAATTATTGCAAAAGAAGAAGCCAAAGACCTAAACAAATTGAAGCTAGAAGATCTTATTAGCTCATTAATGTCACATGAGCTAATCAAGAAAAGAAACGAGGATCAACACGAAGGCAAGAGAACCATTGCATTGAAAGCGAGACATAACTCAGATGAGTCCACCTCCTCATCTCACAATGATGATGAAGACATTGCTCTACTTACTCGCAAATTTCGAAAGTTTGTGAGAAAAGAAAAGAACTTCAAAGATTTCAAAGAGAAACCACGAAGAGAGAAGAAGAAGGAAGCTACAAAGTGTTATAGATGCGACGATATGGGACATATGCAAGCTCAATGTCCTACACCGGAAAAAATATCAAAGGATCATTAAGAAAAGAAGGAAAGATATGAAAGCCGTAAATTCCAAAGGGCCAATGGAAGAGGAATGTACGTGAATGAAGAAACTTCATCAACAAGTAGCTCCTCAACTGATGATTTTGAAGCGGCAAATTGTGCAAGAATATGTTGCATGGTACGGATTGAACATGAAGAAACTTTAAACTCAACTGAAGTTTTGGAAGAGCAAACCACCTCAACAAAATGCACAAGTAATGAAGAGATAACTTTCAAAATTGTCTACTCTCAATCTACTCATTCTTCTAATCAAGAATATCTAAAATGTGCTGAATTAGAAAAATTACAACATGCATATGATTCATTATATGAGAAAATAAAAAAAGCTAGGAAATAAGTTATCATTAAAGAGACAACAATGTAACTCCATTATTATTGTAAATGGAAAACTAGCAGAAAGAAAAATAAAATTGAAAGAAGAAAATGAACTACTTTTGAAAGAAGTGAAAAAATTAAAAAAGGAGAATGAATCCTTAAATGAATCATTAGTTAAATTCTCTAATCCAGGAGAAAATGTAAAAATGTTTCTAAATATGACCTCTCAAATCAATAGAAGAGGTCTTGGATAATCCGCATTTGAGCAAAGAGAAAGCGGCAAATCGAATGTGCTAATACTTGGGAAAAATCATACCAAAACTGCACCTATTTACTTACCTAAAGGGAAATGTGTTGTTTGAACCAAAAGGCCAATTTTTGAACCACAACATACTTAGAGGCCTACTCCTAGATTACTAATGGCTTGCAACTTTTGCAATAGGATGGGTCATAAAGTCTATAAATACAATTTTAAGAAACTGTATGACCATGGTGCAAAATTAGTTTGGGTTCCAAGAAACACAAGATTTGGGCTTTCAAGAATAGAACAACAAAGATTAAATTAGGTTACTAATTCAAATGGACCCATAAAATGGGTACTAAAGAGATAAGATTTATTTGTTCATTTTTCAGATATGTCTCAAGGTAAAGGCAAGCAACGTTTGGTTCATGGATAGTGGCTGCTCAAGGCATATAACCGGAGAAAGAAGTTGATTTCATAAACTCAAGCCTTGCAACGATAGAACTGTTGCTTTTAGAAACAACGAGAAAGGTAAAATTAAAGATAAAGAAAATATTTATAGTATTTCAAATGCATGTATGGAGGATGTTTTGTTTGTTGAAGGACTAATCTAATGAGTATTAGCCAATTATGTGACAAAGGATACAAGGTTGTGTTTGAATCATCTATATGCAATGTATTTGATGGAGAACATATCATGTTTAGTGGAAAAAGACATGGAAATGTTTATTTGGTTTCTCTTGATGAACTAGACGGTCAATGTCTAATGGCCATTAGCAATGATCCATGGGTTTGGCATAAGAGGATTGGGCATATAAATATGACAAATATTAAGACCCTATGGAAAAAGAATTTGGTAGATGGATTGCCAAAATTGAAATATGACAAAGATAAAATTTGTAAGGCATATCAACTATCAAAACAACCTAGAATGTCTTTCTCTACAAAAAAGATCTCCACTACTAGGCCACTTGAATTGCTACACATGTATCGATATGGGTCATCCGACATTTTAACCATTGGTGGAAAGAGATATGTGTTTGTAATAGTTGATGATTTTTTAAGATTCACATGAGTAATTCTCTTTGCTAACAAAGATGAAGCCTTCTCTATGTTTGCAACTTTTGTAAACTTGGTACAAAATGAAAAACAAAGTACTATTATGACCATTAGAAGTGATCATGGTGGTGAGTTTTAAAATAAACGATTCATGGAATTATGTAATGAAAAAGGAATTCACCACACATTTTCTGCACCAAGAACTTCACAAGAAAATGGAGTGGTTGCAAAGAAAAATAGAACCATACAAGAGATGGCTAGAACAATGCTAAATGAGAGTAAATTATCAAAGAAATTTTGGGGTGAAGTTGTAAGTACAGCTTGTCATGTGTTGAACCGAGTTACCATTAGAGCAATCTTGAAAAAACCTCATATGAGTTATGGAAAGGTAGAAAACCAAATATTTCATATTTCCATGCTTTTGATTGCACATGTTATGTTTTAAACAATGGAAAAACCAACTTGGAAAAACTAGATGCTAAGAGTAATGAGGCAATATTTCTTAGTTATCATCAAATAGCAAAGCATATAGAGTTTTCAATAAAAGAAACCAAGTTGTAGAAGAGTCAATACTTATTGTTTTTGATGAATTTAACCCATGCTCTAAAAGAAAAGATGATTTAAGTGTTGCAGATGATGTCACAAGTAATCTTGAAAACTTACATGTGGAAAAGTAAAAAGAATCTATGGAGGAAAGGGTAAGTGAAGGTAATAATTCCTATAAACCTTTAACTGATTTAAAATTCAAAAATGGCCATCCAATTGAGCAAGTTATAGAGAATGTCTATGAAGGTATAAAAACTAGAAGGTCAAAACAAAATATTTGTGGAAATACGCCTTTGTATCCAAAATTGGACCAACCATTATTGATCAAGCTCTTGATGATGAAAACTAGATCATAGCAATGCAAGAAGAGCTAAATCAATTTGAAAGAAACCAAGTTTGGCATCTTGATCCAAGACTAAAGGACTACATTGTCATTGGTACAAAATGGGTCTTTAGGAACAAATTAGATGAAAGTAGACTTGTGGTGAGAAACAAAGCTAGACTTGTGGAAAAAGGATTCTCACAAGAAGAAGGAATAAACTTTGGGGAATCCTATACTCTGGTTGCTGGATTAGAAGCCATTTGCATTTTACTAGCTTTTGCATCTCACATGAACTTTAAGTTGTTTCAAATGGATGTTAAAAGTGCATTTTTGAATGGATATATAAATAAAGAGGTGTATGTTGAACAACCACATGGATTTCAGGAGAAAGATCAATCCAAATTTGTATACAAATTAACCAAAACACTATATGGATTAAAACAAGCTCAAAGAGCTTGGTATGAAAGATTAAGCAAAATTTTGATTGATCATGATTTTCAAAAAGGAAAGGTAGACACCACTTTATTTATCAAGTTTAAAGAAAGAGATATCTTGATTATTCAAAATTCTGTTCATGATAATGAGATCCTTTATCAAGAATTTTCTAAGCTTATGCAGAAAGAATTTGAGATGAGTATGATGGAGGAGCTGAATTTCTTCCTTAGACTACAAATTAAGCAATCAAGTGAAGGGATCTTCATAAACTAGTCTAAGTATCTCAAAGAAATGTTAAAGAAATTCAGCATGGAAAATAGCAAAGGGGCAAACACGCCTATGAGCTAAACCATTAAAATTGACAAAGACGAGAAAGGCAAATCAGTTGATTTAAAATTATATAGAAGCATGATAGGCTCTTTATTATATTTAACTGCTTCTAGACCCAATATACTCTTTAGTGTTTGCATGCGCTCTAGATTTCAATCATGTCCAAAAGAATCACACTTGGTAGCTGCAAAAAGAATTTTCAAATATCTAGTAGATACTACCAATATAGGACTTTGGTATCCAAATGGGCCCTAATTTTGATATAATCGGCTACTCGGATGCGGATTTTTTCGATTACAAAGTAGATAGAAAAAGCACTAGTAGAACATGTCAGTTTCTTGGTAACATGTTGGTTTCATGGTTTTCAAGAAAATAAACTAGTGTCGCTCTATCTACGGCAGAAGCCGAATATATTGCCGCCGAAAGCTGTTGTGCCTAATTGCTTTGGATGAAACAACAAATTAGGGACTATGACATGGATTTTAAAGATATACCTATTAAATGTGATAATACTAGTGCAATATGTTTAACTAAAAATCCAGTATTGCATCTAGGACCAAGCATATAGACCTTAGACATCATTTTATTAGAGAACATATAGAAAATCATAATATATGTTTGGAATATGTGAGAACAAAAGATCAAATTGCAGATATTTTTACCAAACCTCTAGCAAACGAATCTTTTTTAAAATTAAAAATGATATGGGAATACTTGAATTAACTTAAAAAATCACAAGCTGAGGGGGAGCACCGGTTCAGGGGGAGCAGCCCTGCCACTCTCAAAGGATTAACCCGCTCCATCTCTATTTTTTTTATCAATTGACAAAAATGGGGAGAATAGATTAGGATTTGACTCTCTGTCTTAAATGTTTGTATAAATGATTTTAACTTGTGATGTATTGGAAGTGAAATATGTATGTTACAATCATGTTTTTAATTTGTGATTTATTAGAAATGAAAATGTTAAATTTCAAAATACACACTTAATATGTTTTAAAGACATTGAAAGGTATATACTCAAATTGGTTTTGTCAATCATCAAAAAGGGGGAGATTGTTGAAAACATGTGGAAAATAAGCCAAGCTTATGTTTTGATGATTAACAAATCAATTTGAGTAAGTTTTGATTACTAACATGTTTGTGGAGGTGATTAAAGGTTATAAAAATGAAGAAAATGAAGCATGACTGTGAAACCCAGACCTAAATAAGGTTTATTTATATGCAATTGGCATATAAATATGGGTCATGAATAATTTAGATGAATTATGAATGTTTTCCCTTGCAATATTAATGATTTACCGCAATTAGGACAAATGATGATCAATGATCAATGAAAGCCAATATCGGTCAATGTGATTAACAAGGCTTAATAAGGATTAGGGAATGTCATTATATTGAGGATAATTACCTCATGTATTATAGTTTAACTAATGGAGATTTTGATGTTAATTATGGATTAAAATAGCAAATGCTAGAAAATGCGTAACTTGACGTCGGAAAGGCGAATTAAGATGAAAATTGAAAGGTAAGCACATAATTTTGTGCTTAATCATATGAAAAGGTTAGATTATGAAAATTATGATGAAATTAAGGATGAAATTAGGGTGAAAGTTGATCATCACCGTTTAAAACTTCAAATGGTCATAACTTCAGCTAGAAAAGGCGGATTGAGATGAAATTTGAAATAGACGGTTAAAATTATGAGATTATGGTTATTAAAGGATTTGATCATGAAAATGATGATGTAATTAGGATTTCACGAAATTATCATTAATGGTTTTATTTTTTACACCAAGATGGACAGCATTATGGAGCAAGAGAGAGGTTACGGTAGAGGCAGATTTTTGGATTTTTTATTAATTTTTTTAATGGCTAAATTGACCCCTAATTAAGCTAGCTGCCTAGGGTAGATAATTATCCATTAAGTAAAATAAATTAGGTGTGGAAAATTCGTACAACAGCTGATGCAAGTGGACCCCACCAAGTGGACAGCTTTATCTAAA
>JAXCLR010000063.1:20442610-20460390 GCA_035584095.1 Annona squamosa | reverse complement strand
ATTGACTATTTCTTTTATATTTTGGTTTTCTATTTCATTTCTCCTAAGTTTTGCTCTCGTACTTACATCTAAATTCAATATGCATACAAAACCCTTAATCATTAGTTCTTAATTCTTGAACTCAACATATATCCTCTATTTAATCATAAAATTAACTCAAGAAATTAAAATTTTTCTTTCATTAAACCCAGCTTTGGATGTCCATTAATTTGTGCATACAACTCGAAACCTTAGTCACTTTGGCGTTAACCAACGGTATGATGAGTTGAAGATTAATTAACTTAAGAATTCGTACATGAACTTAACATGGGATGTCACTACTGACTATACCCCTCTTAAAATTAAAATTTTTGATTTCAACACTCATGAAACATTAAAGGTAACTACATACCAAGATTTTAGGAAATTTTCTTCCCTTTCGATGAAGCTATGGACGTCTAGGGCAGCCCTTCTCGTCCTCCCCAAGTTATTGGTGTTTTGGATGTTTCATATTACCTTCCCTTTCCTCTAATTTTGCTATTGAAAACTGTCCCCATGTTGTCCCTTTTCCCCTTTCATCTAGTAGTGCCCATTTTTCAGGATAACCAAAAGTGATTAAATTAATCACTTTGTTTGATTAGTTACCCTAAGCTCATCCATTTAAACTAAAGGGCACTAAACTTAATACCTCCCATGCCAATGTGGGTTAACTTAAACCCTCCATCTCTTGGAATTTTCCACGTTCCTCCTTGTATAAATTCCAAGTTCCTTCATTAGGCTTAAAATAATTAGGGTCTCACTTAAACCCTCCATCTCTTGAAATTTTCCACGTTCCTCCTTGTATAAATTCCAAGTTCCTACATTAGCCTTAAAATAATCGGGGGCTCACAAAGGTTTTGAGAAAGAGGATCTAAGAAGACAAGGGACAAGAGGCAAGTGCGAGAGATTCAAGATACCATTAAAGACTTGAATAATAAGTTTTCAGTTTCTTCTTCCTTTGATTTTAGTTATCTTAGTTTGTAATGGATAATTGCAATGATATTGTTTTATTTAGTGGATTCATTGAAACTATATTAGGCTAAACCTCTTATATAGGGTTTAGAAATGCGGCATATGATAATATTGTAGATGACACAATTCTATTTGTTTATGAAAGATAATTTATTTTGATTTAATGTCATATTATCTTAATCCTTGCTTGGTGTATGGGGGCCTAGACCACATATTATTCTCCAAAAGGAATACTAGCACACAAGCAAAGCAAAACCACCAAATTATCTAAGTCAAAACAAGGCACCTAAGCATGATACCAAGGGTGTCGTGGCTAAGTATTCTTAGGTACTATTGCTAACAATCTTAACCCTGTTACCCTAGTCATCTTCCCTAGCCAGGGAGACAATAATGACATGAGTTTCTTGTCCATATGGTCAGTGGCCTAACTTGTAAGATAGGCTATCAAGGCCCCAAGTGGGGATTGGTGAGGATGATTCTATTGATTCTTGAAGCTTCATTGCAAGAAAATATGAAGAAATCCAAGGAATTCGAAGGGTTGAAACCCATCTTAAGAAAATATACAATGGAGAAGCAAGGAGCTTGATGAAGCTCAAAAAAGCTTGAAAGTAAGAAGATTAGAAGTGTAAAAAGGCTCTAACTTTCTTTCTCTCTTATGATGAGAAACAAGAAGGAATGAAATGAAGTCTGAAAAGAGAGAGTTGCCACTGGGGGACACTTGAAAGGCCTAAATCAATCATGGAAAGTTCAAAGAAGCATTCAAAGGCTTGAATCAAGTAAACATCACCAAATAGGCCTTACAAGAAGGAAAAAAGATGAACAATCGTCTTTAAGAGGTACCAAAGACCCAAGCATGCACACCATGTATCTAAATGCTAAAAGAGGAAAAGCAATGGCAAATGACCTACCCATTGTACCTCCTCTTTAGGAAGTTCCCACATGTCTGCTATAGTCTAAACTTCAAGGCAGCAAAGGTAAGGAACCATGGGTAACTAACTTATCCATGATACCCTACTCATCCTTTATAAATAGAAGTACTGGATTTCTTATTTAACACAACCTCCAAGGCTTCCTTTCAGCCCTCTCCCTTTGCTCAAACTTAGAAATAAGATGTCTCCATTTATCCCTAGCATTACTTCGCTGTCTTAGTCCAGCCCAAGCTTTCCAATCTAGCATCGACAAGTCTAAGTTTCCTACGTAGCTTGATCTAACCTAGGACTTACAATTTAAAATTTCTTAAAAATAATCCAAAAGTCATAAGCAAAATGCATTACCTTGTTATGTTAATCTAATACTTATGTGAAAATTTTCATCTTACTATGTTAATTTACAAGTTATATGCAAAATGAATCATCTTATTGTGTCCCCAAGGAATCATGTGCAAAAAACTTCAATTTGTTGTGTATCCTCAAGAGTTGTGTGCATTGTATGTGAAGTGTGCTAGCCTGCTATGTACAAGTTAGTCAATGGCCCCTTCGCCAATCTCAAATAGAGTTATTGCTTGTTGACTGGCTAAGAACAAAATCACTTTGGGTCATGATAAGTTGTAACACGAACTCAACTCAAAACATGGCACATGGCTACATGTTCTCTTTTCTTTTGAGCCACAATGCATAGCATGTGGTAACATGAACTCACCTCATTTTTGAGTCACAACGCAAGACAATATATACTCAATCCATCCTTGTAATCCATTGCTAGACAAGGGTTTTACTCTTGCATTATAAACGCATGAAACAATCTTTCATATAGTATTAGACTTTAGTATTCAATTATTTTAATCAAGGATTTTTTAATGGATGTAAAATTAGAGTGTAGAATACAATGTAATATACTTCCGAGATATTCTTTTCAGACCTAGATAAAATAATTACATGCTTAGCCTTAGTATACAATTTTTAGGGGGAATAAGTAAAAAGATTTAATAATTAAATATTTATTTCTCAAAATAGAAAATTAGAATTGAGTATGTAAAAAGAGCGAAAACACTAGCGTTGAGTTTAGTAGAGGATAAAATAAAATGTATAGAAGTGGTACAGTTTAAATTAATGTTAACGAGCTTAGGGACTAGAGTTAGTTGAGTTATTTGATGAAACAAAATGACTAGTGATGAATTTGTTATTTGGATTGAAATTGCTATGGTGATGGCAATTAATGATGGTGGGTTTATATAGAAGATGAAAAGGACTTTGAGTTTTATCTATTTTCTTGATGTCATTTAGAGATAAAGAGATTGGTTGTGTATAAGATCCATACCTGGATGTTTACTGAGTTGATTGGATTGAGTTTACCATGGATGCTTAAGGGACTTAAAAGAATTTGAGGCTCATTCCTCATGGTGATTTCTATATAAGTTTCAATGATGAAACATTTTTTTGGAGATGAGAATGCAATACCTCGATTATTAATTGAGGGTAGAGTGCAATCCAAGTATTGGCAATAATATGATGGTGATATGTATAACAAGGATTCTTGTTGGTCCCAAGTTGATGGCAATTACCCAAGAGGGGAGGGGTGAAATGGATATTTAAAAAATTTTAAACTTAAATTAGAAACTTTATCCCAGTTTAGTTTAATCCCCTTTGACAAGATAAATGGAAAGCAATACGATAATGAAAGCGGAAATGAAAAATAATAGACAAGATTTATAGTTGTCCGGGCAACCTTTCCTGCTCCACTCTTTCAAGCTCAAACTCCTTGTGACTTGGGTTCCACTATGTATTCCGCGAATACAACTAAAGCCTCCACTCTCTTCTAGATTCTAGCTCTAGGGGGCATATACAACCAGAGCCTCCACTTTCTTCTAGTAAATTCTAGCTCTATGAGGCGTATACAATAAATAGCATAAGTAAGTGACGAGTTCTACTCCGGTCACAACCCTACTTTGCTATAACTTGATTTGAAACACCAAACTCAAACCAAGCACCAAAAACTGAATATCAAAATGAAATGAAAGAAATCTACACTTTATAGATTTATGTAGCATGTTTTGGCTCGAGGAAGAATTTGTAGAAGCAACAAATTATTTTGCGTGGAAGCAAATAACAACTTTGAAACTTGTTCTTCCTTTGAAAGTGTATAGATCACTCAATTGTAGAGAAAAGTGGATTGAAACTCTTAGTAGCACTTCTTTTCTCTTTTTCAGCTTTATCTTGTATGTTTCTACGTTTGCTTGAGTGCTTATATATAGACGAGGGAGAATTTTGAATGTTATGAAGTCGGTTGGCACGCAATAAATATTCCAACATTCAAAAATTCGAACTTTATTCCTTCAAGTCACAGGTGGAGTCGACTTTGTGTGCGACTTCACCCAAGTCGCATGCTGGAGTTGACTTCGGGTGCGACTTCGGCTATGCTCAGCTTGTTCAAGTTCTTCTTTGGGTTGACTTGGTCTTGAACTTCACCCAAGTTGATGCTGGAGTCGACTTCGTTTGCGACTTGGCCTTCTTATCCTGCTAAGTGAACTTAAATTCCTTTGAAATGACTCCACTTGCTTAATTTCTTTAACATAATTGTTCTTCCACTATTTTATATCACTTGTAATTCTGTATGATCATTTTAGTTTGAAGACATTTGGCTTCATGTATTGAAATCACAATTCTTGGGTCTTATAGTTCATGAGAATGTCCAAATAATGTTTCTTGATTCAAATTAATGAATTCATGCAAATTTGATTGTCTTGGACTTGTTTTGATCTTCACTTGTTCCAAGTTGAATACTTAAGTCGACTTGGCCTGGGACTTCGCCCAAGTCGCAAGTGGAGTCGACTTCATGTGCGACTTCGGTAGCTTTGCTTCCCAATTTCAACGCTGGAAGGAAAGTGTCACTTGAAGTCAATACTAGAGTTGACTTGGTCTACAACTTCGCCCAAGTCGCAAGTGGAGTCAACTTCGTCTGCTACTTCATTCTTCAAGTTCAGTGCTGGACATCTAAAGTCGATGTTGGAGTCGACTTGTCCTGCGACTTCGCCCAAGTCGCAAATGGAGTCGACTTCGTCTGCGACTTCGATAATTCTTACTCCCAATTTCAATGCTGGACAAAGAATGACTTTTGAAGTCGAATATGGAGTCGACTTAGGGGATCGACTTGGCCTATGTCGATGCCTGAGTCAACGTGGTCTGCGACTTGTCCTGTTGTGCTTTACATTTTTCATTTTATAACCTTAAACATCATACAAAATATATTAGTAGCTAAAACTTACTCAAATTGAGTTGTTAATCATCAAAATATATGTTTTTGATATTTTGTATTTGATTTCAACAATTGTTTCCAACATCATACAAAATCAAGGGTTAAATATATGAAAAATTGTGTTAGTTGAGGTGAATATCAAATTTCAAACAATAATGACTATGATGGAGAATTTTGATAAATGGTTTAGTAAAAGCTCAGGATGGATTCCCACACATTTGTTAGATGATTTATATATGTGAAAGTTCTTAATTTTCTATCACTCCTAAGCAGATACCACCCCCTATGCTCCCATAGTCAGCTTACCGAGGAATAGAAAGGGTGGAGGGCAAGCGAAGGAGTGTAAATTGGCAAATCAATTGCTAGGTAGGTTATATCCGCCATCCAATTACCTTAGTGATCCAAGACCATATGTCGTCCAATCACTCGACTCATTAACTAAATAATGACGGTTGATAATTAGGTCTTATGTTTAGATTTTAAACTAAAAAGGGCATTGTTTAGAGTTGACTTGATTTGAAATATGTTTAAGCATGAGCAAGATACCTTGCATGTTTGAAATAAATATATATGATTATGAGCAAGATGGGAATCATAGCTTTGAAGGAATGATGAAAATGGAATTAGTTTTGGAGTTTAGTCCAAAAGAATTGAGATAGTGAAAATAATTGATAATCGTAGATGAGGTTTATGATTTATGTGAGAGTGATTCTTATCATGATTGAAACATGCTTATAGAGCTGTGGGATGAATTTGAGCAATGATTTTGAGAATTGAACCATTTAGGACAAGTGATGAAAATTTTCTAAGGGTGTGTTTGGCAATTGATAGAAAATATCAAGTTAAAACTTTTTAATCTAAAACTTTTTACTCTCCATAACTATCATATTTTTTAATCATTTTCACATTTTCCTAGACAACTACCCTACTTTTCAATCATTTCTATATAACTATCCACACAACTAGCCTATCTATTTTAACTTTATCCTCTTTATTACTCATCATTACTCATATCATATCACATCATTTGACAGCTTTTACTCTCCAAATCTTTTCATTAAAAGTTTTATTCATTACCAAACACACTCTAAGAAATGAACTTAATGGGTGAAAATTTTAAAATAACATAAAAATTCATAATTTCTAGTATGGATATGATATTAGATCCATCTGTGATGTGTGAGAAATGATCTTGGGGTTATTAGAGGATATAGATGCAAGTTAAGTCAAGAAGGTTGATTTAGAGGCAAAATAATTAAAGACTTGAATTGATGAGTCAAATTTTATATAAGACATTTTTTAATCAACTAAAGTCACAAATATGATGTAATTATAAGCAAGAATGATTGATTCGGTATTAGGGAATATTTTAGTATGATATGACAACTTAAGTTGCGAACGAGTGTAATTGTTGGTAAATAATATATAGTATGTCAAATTTTGTGCTTTTAAATTTTGAGTTCAAATATTGTGCCAAGATAGAATTTGAAGTTGAGAATCCAACAAAAAAATTGCCTCAATCAAAATTGTATAGTGAATGTTATAGGCAACACGGTGGAGTTCAACCAAATTAATAGGGAATTTTAAAAGCATGGATCGTGTTTTTGTCATGAGCATATATATATATATATATATATATTTATATATCAGGAGATGCATCCATTTTTCCTGATTCTTCTTCTCTCCATGTTACTATATCTTTCTAACTTATAAAATTCCTTTCAAAATCTTCCTAAAATAAGTTTGGATAACCTATCTGAGAACAAGGAGCAAGGATTGCATGAATTCACTCTTCATATGAGGAAAGTAAGTTCTTTTCATTTTTGAACTAAACATGGATTTCAACTAGAGATAGTGTATTTGAATGTTCTTTATGGGCTCCACTTTCTTTTTGATGTTTTATTTTGGGATATGGGCTTGTGTAGAGATCTTAGGGTTGTCAAAATTTTGTTATTTTGGTGGAAAAGCATGTAAACCATTAATTGAAAATAGCTGAAAGTAATTTATCATATGATTAACATATATTGGGCAGAAATCTATAGATTTTATATGATTTCGTTATATTCTATAATATGAAATGTGTAAGTTAGGATTATTGTGTACAACCTTGATGATATGAATGAATTGTTGCACAGGTTTGGGGCATGTAGGAATGAATATTATATGGAATGGTACGAGTTTGAACCTGGTGGCTTAAGGATATGATGGAATTAGTGTTAAAATTTCATGACACTCACAATGAAGAGGGAAGGATTACTTGGAAAAGATTTATGTTGTATTTGAAATAGATGTGGTTAGTTCCTAACCTAATCTAGTTGAAGTTAGTATGGATGAAACCATTGGTTTGTTTACTCATTGATTTGGATTATGTATTTGGGTGGATTCCAAAATGATATGGCTTTTGGATTTCACACGTGACGTATTGATTTTTACGATTTCAAGCTAGGCTCCTTTGGGAACAATTTGGTTGTACTTTTAGTATGATTTTTTCAAACCACATGAGGCATGGACTTTGCATGAGCATGATGTGTATGGGTGATGATGTATGTGCTTTCTTGCTTGAATGTTCATATGGTATGCAGATATATAGGCATGGCCATGGTGTGATATGCTCCTAGACAAGCATGAGCTTTGCATGGCATGCAGTTGGACAAATATAAATCTTGTGTGTGATTAGTGTTGTGTGCAATACCATAATGTGGTGTGCAATTTGAGATGCATGGATGCATGTTAAATGTAGTGCACATGTGCTTATGATATGGTATGGCATGACATGATTGTGTAGAGTTAATGAGAACGTAAGTTTGCATTATATGAAGTGGCATGCTATCATGATGGGTTTAACATGGATTCCCATTATCTTCGCTAATAGTGCCTACTTACTAAGTTTGCTCAGACTCACAAATTTATTTTCCATATCTTTAGTATGACTGATATTAAAGGTACTAGCTATAGGTTAACTTATGTTAATTTCCAGGCAGAGATGGATGATGATAGGTATAAGTGGTGTTAGTTTTGATCATGGTCATTTTGGGATTGATTTATGATTGAGATAAAAGATACACAAGTCTATGTATATTATTTTAAGTTGTTGGATGTATATGCATACTAGGTGGTTCATGGATCTATAACATAGGGACACTTTATTATTTATATTTATGATTTGTACTTACAGCAATTTACTTCCATCGTGGTTTATAACCTTGCTTTCATGTAGTGATATTGATGATGATGATATGTAAATGACGAAAATGATTATAATTTGAGCTATTCTACTACTAGTGTTTAATTACTGAATTAGTTGGGCATATCTAGTGTTTCTATAGAGTTTTATCATGTGCATGTGGTCTTTTGCCTTCCAATTATAGTAGATCTAACGGTGATGCCATTAGGTCCCCATCGCAGTGATTGTTCGTCTAACAACATAGCCAATGCGGTGCAATTATTTTTCAAAATTTTTGCTGCCATGATGCTTAATCTGCTCTATTCACTAGGTTGTAATGTTTTGATCTCTCCACTTCACTCAAAATGAAAGGCTTTGATCATGCAGATTATATTCTTGTGGTAAATATATCAAGAGACAACTCTTAGAGACTTTTATACATGTCGCAAGCGACTTATATTGAGGAAATTCTAAAGTGATTTTGCATGCATTATTCAAAACCAATTGATATTCCAATGAAAAAGAGCTTAATGCTCAAGAAGAGAATTTTCCTAAATTAGAAGAAGAAAGAAAAGAATGACCAAAGTACCTTAATAAATACAGTTACAAGTTTAATATATTCTAGAATATGAATAAGACCAAATGAGTGTTATGTAGTTGGCATGATAAGTTGATATCAAAGTAATCTTAAAACTGCACACGGGGTTGTAATCAAGAGGATATTTTATTATCTTCAAGTGACTACTAATTACACTTTATGTTACCATAGTCTTGGTAGTAATTTCAAGGTAGTCAGACATAATGATGTGGATGGGTCTAATGATAAAGATGAGCATAGAGCTAATTTAGGCTATACTTTTCTACTTGGAGGAGCACTATCTCTTGGAGTAGTTTGAAGCAAAGACGTATTTCCTTATCAATAGAGTTAGAATTTTTAGCATGCTCATATGTTGTTCAATATACCATCCGGCGAAAGAGATTTTTGTAATCCTTAAATTGCAAGATATTGGAACAAAGATGTTACAATCTTCTATGATAATATAACTACAGCAGCTTATGTTAACGATCTCAAATACTATGGAAGGAAAAAGCATATAAACATTCATTTTTTTATTTATGTACATGAAAATATTAAAAAAGGTCAAGTAAAGATATCTCAACTTTAAGATGATCGTTAATCCATTGACTAAATATATTGCTAGAGATTTGTTTTAAAGCCATGTAAGGAGGTTGGAATTACACAGGATCTTATTGCAATTGTATCTCACGCATCATTGAAACAAATTTTTCATTTTTTGTGTTTCATATTTGATATTTAATGGTATGCATTTTAATTATTACTAGAATTGAGGTCAACCTACTCATACAAATTGACTACTCTAACACTAAGAGAGGGTAATAAGGGATAGAATAATCAGAAGGTTCCATATAGGAATGGTGATCTGTAGTTGTTCAATAATAAGTAAGCATTTGCTTAAAATATTAACTTAGTATGTAAAAATAAGATGAAATCCAAAGTTTAGTTAAACTTGGAGAAGGTATATCTTCAATTAACCTATATGAAGCTGAATGTAAGATTCATTTGTTGAACATGAGATTGAATGTTGTAGAGAGTAATTCATCTTACATTTGTTTGGTGGTAGAGCATGATAAAATGAGTGGGAGCTCCACCATAGCATATATTCCATATTTATTTGCTATAAGTTGACCATAATAAGGAAACAAATAAACAAATCTATAATTCATCACCATTCGAGCCTCACAAATCATTGATCTTAAATAAAGTTCTTTGAGACTAATAATTATATTATCAATTTGTGATGACCCAAACCAAGCCGTCATAACCTTACCTCAAGATCGTTTGATTGGTAAACGTGATCAGGATTATTGCCCTGTCACATGGCGGGTATTAACGGATATTTATCCAATGAATTATGTTTTCATAGGAATTTATTTCCTTTCATTTCTTAGCTCATGCATATTTAGTTCATTTTCATCCAATAATTTCATAACTGGACATGATTGTCATAACATATTTCAAAATATCTCATAAATCAGATGTCACTGCATATATTAACGATAGTCGTCAACATAAAACGTGAAGGTAAATTTGCAATCATTCAACATAAGTTTTTCTCAAACATAAAACTTATACTGTTTCTCCCATTTCCTCCATGGATGGCTCCTGCTTCTTTGCCAGGTCTCTTCTTTCACCTGTCTATGGGTTTGGAAAACGCAAACGTGAATCGAAACTCAATAAGCAAGCTTATATTTTGCAAGCAATTTATTTTGAAGGCATATTTATTTAAAAGCATTTTTCTCCCTTCAGTAGAGAACTTATCAAGTGATCAACTACTTGTGGAGCAAAAATCTTTTCATAAATCATTCATACACATTTCATAAACTTTGGATGTGCAAATTCATCATTTTCATTGATGACGTTATCCTTCATGTGAGGGTATGCTAGCACGGGGAACATTTTTCCATAACATGATCCTTTCCATCCTTAACGTCGGACCTACCCGACTTGGCAACGTTAAGGGAGACTCCTTGTCCATTACTATCTCAACTAGTCTACTTGATTTCCATTCTACGCATGTCTTTTAGTCACCTCGGCATTATATACCTCCTTACACATGGAACTTGTCATTCGAATGTATAGAATTCTTTGCACCATCTCTCTCTAGCATCATTTCAATGAAACATCGTATAGCATAATTTTGAAATAGTGAACAATCATTTATTTTAATAGAAATAAACATTTCAATACTCGTATAAATAAGGAATGATCATCTTTAAACAGCTTGGAAAGCATTTAAAAGAAAACTCATTTAACTTTCCATTTCGCTTATTCCTTTGCCTTTGCCTATACATATAAGAATGATATAACATTCATATATTTTCTTTATTTGCGTTCAACTCATTTTTCTTACTCTTTTTCATTAACGTACATAATTCCTTCGACTTCTCAAGTTGTTACGTCCGTATTGCACATACTTATGTATTACATGGCTATTGCACATCACATTTAATCCCATAAATAGGATAATCATTCAATCACTTAATAATCATCCAATAATTATGATTTAATGCCCCATTACCTTCTTAAGCCATTTTTTACTTATTTTTCAAAATTCACACATCGTCGCTCATTTTAAGCACCCATTGTGGCCTTAAGCCTCATTAATTAATTCTAAATTTTGTGATTAACATCATGAAATTCTAAACAATAATATATTCATAAAATTTATCATATTTTCATGCATTTTTTCACAAAAACAAATTACTTAGGTCATTTACCACTCATGCATGTCTATCTTTTCACAAATAGCCATTTAACAACACATATATGAGGCATTTCATAAAATTTTTTAAGACAGAAACTTGGTCACTAATTCAGCATGATAATTACCCTTAATTATCACTTTATTTAGGGTATTTTTATGGAATTTAATTTCATTAATCATAAGTTCTCAAATCAGCAACTTTGGAACCCATTTTTAACGCATTTAATGTGTCTTTTGACACATAATCCTAAGCAGTTTTATAAATCCAAATTTCCAGAAATTAATCTCACTTTTCTTAATCCCAATTTAGAGTATTAACATATATTTAATATTCATAAATTAACACCCCTCAAAACATCAAGTTGTTTACCCATTTCGGGTTCTGTTTCCACTCCATTTAGACATCTTTCATAAAATCCATAAAATCAGATTTGGGACTTATCTTCCCAAATCCATTTGGGCATCAATAATATCTTAACACTAGGGTATTTTACCCTACATAGCTTTCATAAATCATGCAAACCCATTTCCATACCATTTTTAGCATCAATACGAAGAAATCGGATCATATACGTCACTTTGCATCCCATATTTTCTAAAATTCATTTCTTAAACTCAAATCAACATATGTCTTCAATTAGTACATGATTCATAAGCTAAACATATCATTCATATAAAACAGCAACTTTTCATTTAGATTTGGGTTTGTCAAGTTGAGTTTTCAACTCATAAGCCATTCAAATCTTCACTTTCACCACCCAATTCATTAAAATCCATACATGTAACCTAACATCCATCCAATACTTGATAAAAAGCCATGTTGAGTAATTATTTAAAGAATTTTTAAGCATCAACGTCATAATCAAATCTTGGAGTTCAAAACTCAAAATCAAAAGCTTAAATCAATACATAAACTTACTTGATTGATGACAACACAAACCCTAATCACTTGAGAGGGTTTTCTCCACCAATTTCCTTCTTTATCCCTTTTTTTCCCTTCTATTTTCTTCTTCCTTTTCTGGACGAGAGAGGACATGAGGGCTACTATTTTTTGGGGGAGAAATTCCAGCACTTAGAAATTTCTCAAACCTCTCTCTCATATGGACGTGTACACCATTTTATAAGCTGGACATGATCCAGCTGTGGCCCCACTTGGGCTGATTTTCCACAGCCAATTAATGTATACTTATCCCCCCTAATGTGTTGGTTAAATGACAACTAAGTAAAATATTTTTTTATCATGTTCAAACATCTGTCCCCTTTGGTCATGTCCATTTCTGCCTTCATTTATCCAGATTTTTTTCATTTTTCAACCCTAATTTAAGGGTAAATTATATACCTAATTATCCTTTAATTCATGCATTAATTTGGCATTAAAATATTTAGCAAAAATGGTAACAATTAGCACATCATTTGGACATTATTTGCATGCAACAAGCTGTCCATTTTTCCACCTTTCATGGTAGCTACAATTCACGATTTTTCTTGAATTTTTTTCACATAATTAAATGCTCATTTATGTATCCCAACATGTCAGCTATTTATGTGCATTATTTATAAAATAAAATATTAAAAAAAATCCAGCAATAGCAGCACCTTGGACGTTTATACATCTCCACATCACCTATGCCTACTTTGAGCTCTCCTTAGCTCCTTAAATGTGAATATTAATGCATGGATAATTCATGGAATTTTTGTATTTTATAATTATGCATAAAATACCCTGCATTGCACCTGCATTTGACACCTATTTGGTTCATTAAAAATTGTATTAATTCTATGTACTCTAGTATTTAATGCATGGTAGTCTTGAGGTGTAAAAGTCAACTATAAACACCTTTTCTAATTCAGGTATTTTCTCATCATAATATGCTTGATCTAAACCTTCCAAAATGTTAATCTCATGATTTCATTCAACTATTTCAAATTTCATCTCAATCCGATTTTCCTAACTCAAGTTATAGTCATTTGAAGTTAACGATTGAAATTGAGCTATAATCAATAAATCATCACACCAATTTTATCAAGGATTTTCAAAACCCAATAATTTCATAATACCAAGCCCAATATCATCAACTTTCATCTCAAATTTCAATTGAATCCGCCTTATAGACGTTGAGTTATGAATTTTGTAGCATTTTTTCATTAACTTGAGAATTATCCTTTTAAATTCTCATAATCCATATCAAATAATCTAAAATGATTATTCATGATATATTGATGCATTTTAATCACCAATAAATTATTCTAATACCATTGTCCCATATCAGCTCATACTGATCATTCAAATCATCATTGCTAATCCTTAGCCCTAATTATCATAATTTAGCAAATCATAAAAAATCCAAAACTCCATTTAATCATATATAAGTCACATGTATATGTTCAATGCACACATTGAATCCTCCATAGGTTGGGGTTTCAAAGAATTTAAAGCTTCATGATGTTACTTTAGCATTTTTTTTGTAGTTATGGAAAATGTGATTAATGAGCCATGACTTAGAAAGTAGTCAGGTGTAGATGAATTAATATAAGTTTCTAAGGGAAAATATTGAACAACACTAAGTATTTATCTCATTGCCTAGGGTATTACATTAGTTAGAATATTAATATAATAATAAAAGCAAAGATGTCTAACATTGATTTTTAAGAGGAAATATAACTGTTAGATCTAATGTGGTTAAATAGTATGGGTGTTAATAAGATTTAGAGTTGTAGTGTTGTGTTAGTAAGATGATGACTTAGTATAATACTCCTCTATGATAACGATTTTTTCCCACGGTCACATTTCATTATCTTGTATGAAGAGAATTACTAGATGACAATCTAATATTCTATGTGAATGACTAGAAATGTAACGAATCATGATAAGTATGTTTACTAAACATTAGGGCTGTGTTTGTTTGGAGAAAATTGGAAAAAGGAGAATGGTAATGACATGGATATTTTATATAAAAAAAGTGGAAATAAAAAAATAATAGGGTAGTTATATGAAAAAATATGAGAAATGATTAAAATATATAGATAAAGATGAAAAATATGATAGTCCGATGTTTACTTTTGCATTCCTATTATCTATTTTTCATTTTTTACTAAACAAATACACTTTAGTTGTTTAGTTAGGATTTGATTTGAAAAGTGCTTTTCCTATCCTATGTAGTACCTTATCCTAAGAAATTGTAGTTTATTCAAACTCTATCCCTTCCTATTATAATAGGAGAGTAGTTATTTATCACATAACATTATTATTCTCTAAAGCATTATCATATTCTATGAATTTTATGACTTGGGAATTGGTGAGAGACTCCGGTACTTGTCCCATGACGATAGAAAGATAGTAGCTTGTAAGGCAAATACATTCTACATAAAAGGGTTTTCACGACATATCTTTAATTTTCCTTAAAAAAAACTCTGGACCTAAAATTTACGCCCGAATATAATCTGATTAATTAGCCGTTTTTTCTTGTTCCCGATCCCTTCGATCAATCTCCATCCAAGGAATTCGATTAATTAACGAGAGGCCGGTAGTTTTGTTCTGTTATTGTTGCAATGCACGGCAGGACTCGGTAAGACGGAGCTAGCTAGAAGGTCATTTTCTGCCATGAGGAGATGACACCAAATTTGAATTTTGGGTGTTAAAAAAAATAATAATTCGAGATGTTGACTGGCTCCGTCTGCGGTACACGCACACACTCAACCACTACACATATGATTGTCTCAATGCTTAACAAAAAACGGCATCACCCTTAAAAAAAAAAAAGAAAAGAAAAGAAAAGAAAAAAAGAACGGCATCATCACATATGACTAACCCGTTTTTGTGTGGTAAGATTCTAAATTGACTGAAAAAGTTAGGATCTGATGGCCCAATGTATCCGGCAAGAAAATTTATATTTTCAAATATTTTTTAAGTATGTGCACCCCAACAATGAATATTGTATATTGTTTATGTCCCATATTTTCTATCAACAAAATTTTGATTGGATTAATTAATCTAACATTAGATTCGACCATAAAAAATAGATTCGAAACTTTGGATTATTCAAATCAGGGTAACTCATTGCAGATTAAAGGTAAATTTAGTTGGGATAATCCTCAACCCATTCTACACAATATTCTTTCGGGACTAATTTGAAACAATATTCCACCACCTAAAATCTAAATAAGTAAAATTCAAAATGTAGGATTGTGTCCTAGGTAAGTTGTATTTTATGCAGGTTCCGGGGCAGAAGCCGCCAATTGGCGAGGGAATCGAAGAAATAGTAAATCTCTCTATAAAATCTTGATTGAATGTTGGAGTTGAAAGCAGAGAAATTAAAGGATATCCATGGCCTCTCCTTCTGACACATTTCCTAAAGTCACCCTTGTTCTAAGGCTCTTAACATTGGCATTGCTAGCAGCTTCCATTACTGTTCTTATCACCGATAAATTCAGTCTCAGTGATGGTACCAAGACCAGTTTCAAGGATGTTCTCGCCTACAGGTAACTTAATTAGCTTTGAATTTCTATTTCAATTCTCATCGCCTGATACCAACCGAGGCTAGCTCGGTTGGTCGCCAGCTGCGGCGCGGACAGCCATAGCTGCGGCTGGCGGGGGATCGAATCCCCGGATAAGCGTGGGAGTGTGGTCTCCCGGGTGGAAAGTGTAGGAGCAGGTGGTCTCCCAGGTGGAAAGTGTGGGAGCAAGGTGGTTTCCCAGGTGGCTGTTGGAAGCTGTGTCTTCCAGATTTCTTTGGGACGTTATGTGTTCCCAGATTTGTAAGAATGTCTCAGATCTTCAAGTATAATATGTGTTGAGATACATGTAATTAGTTACCAATCAAAAAAAAAAAAAAAAAAAATTCTCATCGCCTGATGAATTAATGCATGCACGCATGCCTGCCTCGACCATTTTCATTTTCCAGATTCGTTCTCTCTACCGCTGTCATTGGAGGTGCTTACACTCTGCTTCAGATTCCCTTGGCCATATATCATGCATGTACTGGGAAAACGCTAATTCGCAGCAACGCCTTCTTGCCTGCATTGGATCTATTTGGCGATAAGGTCCTGCCACATTTGCTTTTAGTAGATAGATAAGTGCAGTCAGGTGCAACAAAATTTTGATGCAGTCCCTTGCAAATAGAGCCTCATCTATGATAAAAATTAACATGATACTCACCAATTTATTTAAGTTTATTTTTTAAGTCATGTATCTATTTTAAGTCATTAGGATGAAACTCTGGTCTCTTAATTAGACAAATGATGATTAGTACAATTAATAAAGTAGATTTTCCATCAATTATCAAGAAGAGAAAACGAATAGAGTTCCACGAATTAGCTTTTAGACAACCTGACTACATAAAAGCAGTATTCTGGTATATTTAAGTAAATTTAACCCCACATATATAGGTCATATGCGTAGTTCGCATGATTTTTTTTTATTCATTTTTTTTAATTTCAGATGCATGTACAGGTTACGCAAGACCGAATTAAATCTATCCCTCCAGGATCCATCACCAAGAGAAAGCCCATTTGAAATGCTTGAAAAAAGCCCGTTTGTATTCTGAATTCAAAGGGAGATCCTTTGAAGTCTTAACTGGGTTTTTCCATTTTAGGCCCATTATAATGTTTGATGAGATCCCGGCAAAATTTATGTTCAATTGTATGTATTTAAATATATGTTTTACGGGATGCCTGATGTGCTGCGGGTCAGGGAGGCTCGAGTATCGCTGCCGTTATCAGAGACTCTCGCGGCCACTTCATTGCTACCAGTGGTCGGAAATGGAAGGGAGGAGGGGAGTCTCCTCTTATGTTAGAAGCAAGCGCTTTTCACTTTAGTATTCAGTGGGCCCTTCACCTTAAGCTTCGAATGGTCTAGATTGAGTCTGACTCACTTCTCTAATACACATATCTGACAAAGGACAGTCACATCTTCTCACCCGTGGGTCATATGATCGACGAGATCAGATTGGCTCTTAAAGCCAATACCCATCTCTCGGTTCACCATGTCCTGAGGCAGGGGAACACGGTGGCTCATGCTTTTGCGGACCGTACTTTTGCTTCTGCGATGGATAATGTGTCCTGGTGGGGAAACCCCCCACAAGATATTGTAGAGAAAATCTGTGTAAACAATTTTTTGGCTATGAACTCTGCGGATTACTCTATCCTGAACC
>JAXCLR010000063.1:20422282-20438337 GCA_035584095.1 Annona squamosa | reverse complement strand
TATAGTAGTTACGAAAAGTGAAAAGTTTTAACTTTAACATTTTTTCTTATTACTAAACACACCCTAGAATTAAAAGCGGCAAAATATAACGTCAATTAATGATTAAGATCAAACATGTCAGGATGCATGTGTACAAACTATGCTACACCTCCGGATTACTCTATCTTGTATTCACTGGCGACTGCCATAATCGACTGAATCTGCCCGGCGGCCCGTCCCAACTACCCGTCAACAGTCAGCGGATCCGTTTCCTCAGATCCAATGGATCTACAGATCGCCCGCCGGATCTGAAAATTCAACGAAAGCCCATCCGATCCTGGCTGCCCGTTGCCGTCCGCGCGGCTGGCTTTGTTGTCGCCGATGAAAAAGTCCCCAAACCCTGTTTATTGCCACCGCCCGGTAATCCCGATAGAAAACCTAATACCACGTCTTCTCCGGTGACGAGCTGAGCAAGACATACAACAAACCCACCATGAAATCTGGCCGGACAGACCAATCTTCCCCGCATCCGATTGCGGCGACTGTCTTCTCTAGGCCTGACCGAAAGAAACGCGCAGCGCCCTTTTTTTATCCGCCTTCTCCTGCATCGTCAAGTGCGGCCAACCAGAAATCCAGCATCGCCTCTTCCCAATTCGGCAACGCATGGCAGAAACTATCTCTCCATCCGTCGTTCCCAAACCCAGCTCCAGCGATTGACGAAATCCTCTCCGAAAATCCCCAAATTTCCGTCAAGCTCGGTGGCATTTTCGGGATCGCAATCCTGTACACCCGGATGTACTACACTTTTTTTTTTTTAATTTTTTTACGTAATGGTTAATCTAGGTTTATTTTATATATGTATCAATTTTTACTATTTTTTAAAGATTTTTAGATTTTTTTTTTTAGATTTTTAAAAATCAGTGGCATTTTTAGTAATTTAAAATTACTGAAATGCCATTAATTTTTAAAAATCTCCAAAAATAGTAAAAATTGATACATATGTTAAATAAACTTATATTAATAGCTTCATTAAAAAATTTTCAAAAAAAATTTTAAAAAATAGGTGTAGTACACCCAAGTGCATTGAGACTCAATGCACCAGGGTGTATAGGATTGCGCTCCGCATTTTCGTCCGTTGAAAATTGTAAGCTGCTGCTGTCTCAGTTACAAATTTCGTAGGGTAAAGCCCCTTTATCATTGCGTTTAACGGGTGCTTACGGATTATCTATTTCCAAACGTAATAAATTGAATTTATATTTGGCAAAGCTTGTGGATATGTTTATAGCTATTTTTACATAAAAAGACTCTAATACAAAAGCTTCAAAATATCATTTCTATTAAAGGTGTTCATGCATTTTCTCTTAAGCAAAAACAAAAGAGTCATTGCAGGGTCAACCAGAGCCTAATTAAGTTCTTGGGTCGAATTTGTTTGATGCTATTTTAAAAAACTTTTATCTTATTTTATTTTAGATAGAATAAGTTGTGGCAACTATAGACATACTTTATCCTATTTCTGTAAAATTAGTTTCATTTAGATTTTGTCTCCAAATCAGTTGTTTACATTAGTCTTAATATTATATTTGAAAATATAATCTTAATATTAATTTTATTTGAAAACTTATAACCAATATGATAATTGTATAGTTTTAAAATATATTTATAATATACACTAAATAATAGATAAATTAAACATGTTTCTATATTTTAAAATATATATTTATATCTTCAATAATATAAGATATTTCATAAAAGAGATATTGAATATATATATATATTAGTAATTTGATCAGTTTTGAATTACACCGACAAACATTTTTTTATTTGGAACCTATCTTACTCTATGTGTAGAAAAATAAGAATCTTTCCTACCCATTTCAAAGTACCAGATGGGTCCCCACTTTATTGGATTATTTTTGCAAAAAAGGAAATTTTTTTTTTAAAGGTTATTACTATAGAATCCAAACGATAGGTTAAAAATAACATAAAACAAATTTACGAGGTTATTTTAGCAAATACAAAAGTTTATTTCTTTTAAGTTTTTCATTGTATATGGGAAGTGATAAAAGTTTTGAAAAAAAATTTCGATATAAAAATTTTTAAAATAGAAAAAAATAATGTGACATGATATGAGTAATACTAAAAAGTAATAGAGTTATATAAAAAAAGATTGAAAAGTTGAGTTATTGTATAAAAAATATAGTGAAATGATTAAAAAGTAGGATATTTCCGCTGAAAAAAGGTTCTTGATGGAAAAATTTTTCACATAAACAAACACACTCTTAACGTCACAAGCCTCTACGGTGGTAAACGCCCTAAACAAGTTAATGGGTATTTTCTCTTTTCGTATTTAACTAAAATATATCAGCACATTCGAGGATTAATATTAGTTTATTCTTCAATTTACTGGTCCATTTTCTTGCAGTAAGTCTGCAAGAGTCATTCATTTATATGGTTGAACTTGCCTATTTTAATTAAGGGTGCCATTTCTATGTAATGGTTACATGTAAATGGAACCGATTAACTAAATGGGTGACCTACCCTTGTTCCTGAATTTAAAATGCGTTGACCGGTTGTATTTAGAACTATAATTATTTGTTTAATTAGGCTACCGGTTTTCATCAGAATGAGATAATTGTGTGGTCCTCGTTTGTGAAAGTATAAAATCAGAGGAATATAATAACTTGATTCATATATCGATTCCAAAGATGTCAATTTAACATCTAAAGCAGCGAAAATATTCTTATTATTCTGATAAATAATCATATAAATTATTATAACATCTTAACGCATCTGTAAATGGATACAAGCGTTTTTCAGAATTTATATATTAATACATATCATTTTAAGCTAGATTCCGCCAAACTAGGACTTCAACTTGGATAATTTTTGATACCATGAAACGACAATAAATTGGATGATTTTTGGTACCATGACAAAACAAATAAGTTCAAATCATCTGATCGATTGGATTCTGATTCCAGTGTCAATGGGTTGGCCATGCAAGTGGTTTTGTGGTCCGACTTCTAGGCAAATTAAAGGTTATTCAGAAGCAGGAACGACTAATTCACGCACTGACTAAATAAAAGACGTCGAGCAACAATGATATGGGGTCAGATTAAGAATTTTTAGTGTGATCCATCAAATTAAAAAGATCACAGGTAGCGATCTTAATGAAAACCAAGTAGCAATGAAAGTCTTTAATTGATGATACTGAATTTGTATATATGGGGTTTTTTTTTTTGTGATGGATCAGATAGTTGCACTCCTACTGGCCACTGGTGTGGGAGCCGGTTTTGCGGTCACATTCGAGTTCAAGAAGCTGATCCGTGATTTCATTGCTAGCTTGGAAGCCTTAGGGGTGCCAGGCCTTGAAGAATCAGAGTACAAGGTCAATAAGTTCCTTGATCGAGCAAATATTGCAGTTGGCCTCCTCTTACTTGCAAGCCTTTTGATGGCAGTAGAGTCTGTTATATCGTCTATGAATAAGTAGTCTCCTGATAGCGGCAAAGGCTTCTTCCTTGAATTATTTATACATGTTTCAAGGTGTAATAACCCACCTTAAATATGTTGACTTGACGTGGCATACTGATGTGACACGTTGATTTTTTGACTGTTTGATGTGTTAGTAAAAATAACTGAGGTGGCCCGATTGACTCATTGACTTTGACTTGTTAACGAAGGTGAGTAATTATAATTTTAAAGAAAATGGGCTCTAAAATATATGTAAATTAATGTTTAATTTAAATTAACAAATTGTTGAAAAGCTAAAATTGTTAGAAATTGTTACAATTAAATCGGAGGTAGTGGGTTTGAATTACATCTTAGTAGAATTAGATAAAATTCTTTTAGCAATTAATCTATGTAGAACCCACAAAGAGATAAGATTTGATTTTTAAAATTTAAAATTAAAATTAATTGGTATAGAAAATATTGGAAGGTTACGATTAAGTGAGGAGTTGAGAAAGTGACGACGTGTAAATGGAGAGAGATTTGGAAGAATTTTATTTATTTGGGATTTCGGAGAAAAGAAAAGGTGAACGGAAAAAGCTAGGCACAGGAGGAATTTGTTGTGGATTGAGATTGGGAAGGAAACAAATTATTTTCATTCAGAAAATCCCTCCGTGGGTTCAACAAAAAAATAAGTAAAGAAATAGATAAATCGTGGAGCCACGTATATTCAAGGAAGAAATAAATTATATTAATTATTATTCATTGAGGATGTACGATAGATGAATATTTAGTTTAAGTTTTTATGTCATAATATAAATACATGGGGTAGATGATTGTTGCTGGTGAATTTGTGAATTAAATGGGATGACATTGCTTGTAGACAACCAATAATATTAATGAGGAATTCAATATATGTTGTTCTAAGTCAATCGACATCTAAAATATTAACAAGTAAAATATAATAATATATATTTTTTGTAAGTGACTGCAGTGAAGATAGAAATATATTTAATGTGGAACGGATAAAATATTAATTTACCCGAGCTAATACTTCCATATATAGTTAAATATTATTCAATGAAATTATATATTAATTCCTATGTTTTAACTAAAATGATGGGGATAGGTTGTGTATGATATGATATACACACACACACATAAAAAAGGTGTTTAAAACCCTCCAAAGAGCACCGGTGCTTTGTGTTATAACAATAAATATTATATATGAACAGATGAAAGTGAATTTAAGATCTTACAGGACATGTTTTCGGTTCTCTAAGATATAAGTATACATTAATATATCTTTAATATGCTTGAGGAAGGTTTAAAGCTCTGTACTGGTGCCTTGTCATATAATATAATATATTATATTGATTGAAAATTTTTAGAAACCAGTGCTTTGTGTTATAATAATATATATTATATATGAACAGATGAAAGTTAAAACTTGAAGAGATGGGCATTTATAATATGTTGCATACATATTTATTTTATGGAATTGGTCCTCTATTTATTACAGATAAAATTTTAATAGAAGGAAATAATTGTAATGGAAGTTGGGTTGGATTTATTTGTAATTCTTATTACATATATATATTAGCCGGAATTTGAAATCTCAAAGAAACCGGTTTGGTTCTTTAAGATATATATGATATTATAAATATATTTTAATGGATTCAAAAATCTCGGGATTGCCATATATATATATATATAAATTGTATATGTGGACAACAGTTTTTTCTTTAAAAAAGCTTGTAACCTCCTAGACGACATTATATATATATAATATATGATAGATATGTTTTAAGGAAATTTTAACATCTCTATTGATGATTTTAAATAGAATATATCTTATATACATAATACGGACACTGAAATGTCTAGAAGTGGGGGACCATACTTGCTGTGAAACCCAAATTTGAAATTAAAAGGAATTCTACTTCCATTAAGCTAGTTTTGTTGTTGCAACGTAATTTAAATTTTATACTTGTGCACTGGCCATGGTAGAAGTCTTGATTTATAAAAAAGTGGAAGTATAAAAATTTATATCAAAATATAAATTACACATTTATGCTAGCAATTGTATAATTAATTTATATAACATAAATTGCTTCTTTGATGTTGCAAAATATGATGTGCTTATAATTATAAATTGCATAGACAGACATTTGTGTAGCAAATATTACATCGGGTATGATGGACGATAAATTAAATTATAATTTATCAATAGTAGGTGGTTTCAAGAGTTTATAATTAAAATTCAATAAATTATTTTATTCTTTAATAAGATTATTCGAATAAGAAGAGTGAGATTTGATACAATATTTATGAATTAAAATTAAGAGAATATTAAAAATTATTAGGAAATAAATGAAAATAGAAAGTTATGCTATGTAGATTATTTGTTGTTGTTCATTCTAACATTTTGACTACTTGCTAGTTAAGATGGAAGTTTTTCTTGAATTTATTTAATTAAATTCAGTGAGTTGGTTCACCCAATTATATGTGGATGGCACATAAATTTAGTTGGTAAAATATTTAATTGGGTTGCGATAGTTGTTATGATGCTTAAGTAAAAATGGTGTGTGTAATGCATCATGATTATTGCTAAGTAGAACAAAATTACATTTGTAGGACCTTAAGGATATGTTCATTAGTTTTATTTATTTCCTTAGCAGGTCCTATACATGCTAGAAGGCTACTTTGGAATGTCTTTTCATGGACAGTGTATTTTAGCCTTAATGGGCTATGGTATGTGCTTTTGTGGACTGTGTGTTGTGCCCTAAAAGGCCATGAGTTGGCTCTATTGTAAGCAGTGTCGATGACCTTACACATTAGGTTAGTGGTTTGTGCATTTCCTATGATGCTTCCATGATGTTGTACACCATTATATACATGGTTTATTTCTTCCTTAGTGAGTTATTCAACTCATTTTTGAGTAATTTAAATTTTAGGAGAGACAGGACCATCTGGTCAATAATGCGGGTTAATGGGTTGAGATGGTGCAACAGAGACATTTTATTTTATTTATTTATTTTTTGTGGTGCCCCAAACCGAGATGTCACTTCCTTAACTCAAGACCTTATTGATTGGTAAATGTGAATCAGAATTGTTGCCCTGATCACATAGAGGGATTTTAATTGGATCTCGTCCAAAAAAATTTTCGTTTCTTCATTCATCATCATTTCATTTATAATATAAGTAATGGTACACTTGTACATATCTTTTAAATCATTTCAACATGCTGATATACGTCATAGGCCCTCTTGACCTAATCATGAAATTTTCATTCCAGACATACATTCATCCATCCATACATTCATTCATTCATCAGTTCTCCTAGAACTTAGAACTTTCAATAAATTTATATACGTCAGCATACCTGAATACTTTCATTCATATCATTCCACTCACCATGGCTAATCCTTTTAGCCCACATGGTTCTATCTCGTACCTTTTCTTCATTTCTTAGGTTCTTGACTGCTTGAGTCTCCCGGTACCTGTGTAAGGTTTAGAAAACAAAATGTGAGAGACAACTCAGTAAGCAAATATTTTATCTTTTAGGGCAAGACTTCCTTGAAAATCATTTCCTAAAACATTTTTCTCATAAATCATTTTGGCCAATGGACATTTTATGTTCCAAAATATCTTGACATAAACCATATTTGACAATGGACATTCTCATGTCCACTGAAAAGACGTTTTTTCACTTAAATCATTTTGGCACTGGACGTTCGTACATTATAAAATATTTTTCCATGTAAACCTTGTTGGAAACGAATGTTTATACATCCTAAAACAATTTTCACATAAACATTTTAGTAATGGACATTTTTATGTCCAAAATGCATTTTATGTAAGCCTTTTTGGCAATAGACATTCATATATCTACAAACACGTTTATCCCTTAAACTCTTTTAGAAACGGACATTTTTATATCCACACATGTTCCGACATAAATCTCTTTAGGAAATGGACATTTTCATGTCCAACTATTTTTTCCACATAAACCTTTTGGAAATGGACATTCTTATGTCCAAAATATTTTTCAACATAAAATTTTTTTCATAATCCCTATCTTAGGGCTTGTTTATAGCAAACAAGTCATAAATCCTCTTCATGAAAACTTTTGCATAAAAATCATTTCTTTTTATTCTTAATATTTACATATTTTGTGTAAAACACTCTGCTTTTAGGGTAATTTATACATAATAGCTCATAAAAATTTAATTTAGGATAATTTTTCATATAAATGCTTTTATATCTCAATCTTTGGGCTTTTGAAAAGCAAAATGTATACAAATACATTTCTCCTCATCTAGTAGCGACACTTAGTGAGTAATTATGCTATCTTTTGGAAGAGAATCCTTAACAGCACGCTAGCCAGGTAGTTGTTCCTTTATCCTGCTCCCATCTTAGGGAGAGCGCCGCTGGCACTCCTACCATCTCTTAACGACTTGGCCATATGTAGAGTGGGCCCTAGTCATCCCAACCGTGCACTACAACCGATCTGTTCCTTGTACTGGTACACCATACATTATTATAACGGACCGCAATCCGTTTGGCTTAAAGTATTATAGACCGTAACCCATATCCTTTAAAATCAAGATCACAAACCTCAGTCTACATTTATAACTTAAAAACATCACAAACCGAAGTCTGTGTCTTTTTAAAACAAATCGTTATGAAAAAAAATACATCACAGACCACAGTCCATGCTAACTTGTAAAGTGAGCGGTAAACACTTTAAACAAGTTATCATTTGAATTCTAATTTTAGGATGACCTTCCTTAAATTCTTTTAAAAATATTTTGAGTAAAATATTTTGACAAATATTTAAAATATTTGAGAAACAGTACATCTAAAACTCCTTTTAATAAAAGAATTTCAAAACTTTTAGATTTTTAAGAATAAATCATATATTTTTCCTAGCATTTTCTTGATTTCCATTTCGGAGCCTTTTACTCACAAAAGTTATGCAATTGTGCTAACCTCTTCTCAACCACCTTAAAATCAATTTCTTGTCCAGATATCAATTTTGTCATTTTTACATAAAAGAGCCTTGCATGGTCTTTTGTATGCTACTTTAGCAACCTGAAACCAAACTTTTTAAAGAAAATCAATATAGGAGGTTGGTCATCCTTAAATCCCCTTCAACACATCCGTATAAAATTTTTCAACATATTTTTAATATAGATTTCTTCATCTAAAGGAAATCAAAACTTTTCGAATATCATTTCAAAACATATGAACTATGTCTAAATCATCATTTATGATTTAATTATCAAGACTAAACGAAATAAATCTTTTTCATAAATCAAATCTCCTTTTTTATTATTTTTCTTTTTTTTATAATATGATTATTTATCATTAAACATCATAAAGAAATTCAACATTTATTTACATTTGTTACTTTGTGAAAAAGGGCAAAATTCCATTTTTCTTATAAAATACTTTTGAAACAACATCATAAAAAACTTGTTTACTTAAAAGAAAATTCTTAAAATCATCAGCATCAAACATGAAATCTTTTGAAAACATTATCATGAAGAACTTGCTTACTCATAAGTAAAATTCTCAATTCCATTAACATAAAGCATTGCCAATCTTTGACAACACTGATTATAAAATCCTTATCTTAAAAATATTGCTTGCTTCCCATGAAGCAAACCTTGAGGCTTTTCCTTAAAGTCGTTCTTTTCCAAAACTTAAGGCTTTTCATTAAAGTTATTATTTTCAAAACTTGTGCTTCCCCATTCGTTTAAACATAATCATAAATAATTTTAATCATATATCATTACATAGAAAGAAAACACCATTTTAGAAAGTTCACTTGCTTACCTGAGATCGCCATAATTCTTTTCTTCTATTCTTTTCCTTGCCTTTGCCTAGATAAATGAAAATAACATTTTATTTATTTGCATCATCCTTAAATACTTATATTCCTTAAGTTTTCCAACCTGGATAAATCCATTTGGACTTATATTATACTAACTTAGCCCACTTGTTTTTCAAGTCAGGTGTTCATACATATCATAACCTATACATCACATTACTATTTACTTAAACAATAACCTATTTGATAACTCGTATTTTTACGAGTTATCATGACCCATTTCAGACTTAATTTGTGTGTTAGTTCAAGAGATTAGGCTTAGTTTGCACTCTTTTAGCGTAATTTTCATCCGCTTTGCATTTTAGGAGTATTAATTAGTTTTTAGACAATTTTAGCATTATTTAGGCATTTTTAGTTTATTTATTTAGTTTTTCCTTCTTTTGCAGGAAGGACAAGACATACGTTGGCATGAGTGGACGAGTTGAATGCTAGTTGAGGCATCCAGAGGTAGAGAGTTGGCGCCTAGGCACCACCCGTTGGCGCCCAGGCGCTACCCTACACACTTTGATTGTTTGCAGCACACACAGCTGACATGGAACAGTCTAGAGAGTTGGCACCC
This sequence comes from Annona squamosa, assembly GCA_035584095.1. Classification (NCBI taxonomy): domain Eukaryota; kingdom Viridiplantae; phylum Streptophyta; class Magnoliopsida; order Magnoliales; family Annonaceae; genus Annona; species Annona squamosa. The sequence goes on along the minus strand of JAXCLR010000063.1, from coordinate 20,428,453 downwards.
AAGTGCCACCTAGGGGCACCCAGATGCCACTTCATCAATATGCAACTCAAGTGAAAAACATTGCTGAAACCACAAGTTAGAAACCACCTCTAGGGAGTTGGCGCCTACACACCAGTGCAAAAATCCCCTAGGGATCCAAAATTTTTCTAAATTGCTCAGCACACAGAGAGTTAGCGCCTAAGCGCCAATATGCATCCGTATGCGAATATTCCAGTACGTAAGCTGCGCACAGAGTACTCTATATATAGTTCCTAGTGGTTCGCGTGCGAGAAAAGAGAAAGAGGAGAGAGCCGGAGTACAAACTACAGTGCAAGAGAAAGTGAGAATCAAGATTAAAGCTCGGATTGAAGAAGGAATTAAAGTCCCGTTGGTGGAAATTGCCGGAAAATAATTTTTCTTATTCTTTTCAATTTTCTTTCTCTGCCATATGGATACTTTTAATATAGATGTAGTGGTTGTTAAGATCATGTCTTTGAACTAAACCTCCATTAAATGGATAGTTAGGATGAATTGAATTCTAAACTATATTATTTCTTGGTTCTTAGAATATTCAGGAATGAATATTTAAGCTTATATACATGGTTGTGTATGATTTACCTTTGCATGTGTGAGTATAATGCTTTTATAAGATTAGTTACCTTATAAGATGATTTAATTGCTTGATTTACCCTTGAAAAATGGAGATCTTTGCCAAATCCATATGCAAGGCACAGGTTTCGACCTTTATTTAATGGCATGGGAACATAACACTTAAATAGGGTGTAATTAGCTTTATATACTATTGGAAAACATATATGAAGATATATGAACTTGGGCTAGTAAATTCATATGCAATCCGCTTGACAAGAACCGGAGCAATATAATTTAGATTCAAGGATTCTGATTTATCCATCTACCATCCCTAATCAGTAAACCCGTTTCAGTATCTAGTAGTCTTAGATTTCTACTCTAATTTCACCTTGCAATTATTAGTTTAATAGGACCACAAAATCAGAATTTCACAACCTTCGAAGGCAGTTAAGCTGAATAATAATTTCGATTAACAATTCCTCGTGGGAACGATACTCTACTCACTCTTTATTACTTGACATGACAAGTATATTTGCGTAAATAGTGAGCAATTTAATAAACATATATGCAGCTCGTCACTAATCCACATTTCCCATCACTTCTTTCTGCATTTTTGCATTTAAACAACTTACATAACTCACATATCATTTATTCATACTTAACTCTTCATATACGTCCATTTCTCAACACATAAATCATGTGTTTCTTAAAATTTCTCAAAATAACAAGTTTTCTCTAATTCCAGCATGATTAAACCCCCTAACTAATACATAATCTAGGGTTTAGTTCTGGATTTATAATTCATTTATCATAGGGTTCCCAAAATAGCAACTTTAGAACCCGCTTTTTGTCGTTTCAAAGCTCTCCTTAGCGACAAGGTTTAAATAGATTTTTAATCCAAATTTTCTAGCCTTAAACCATACTTTTCTTAACCCAAATTTAGGTTATTAACACATATTTGAATCCCATAATTAAATGGTTTCCATATAGCGACTTACTCATCCATTTCAGGTACTATTTTCACCCAATTGAGAAATCTTTTCATAAAATTCATAAAAATCAGATTTGTGGTTCATCTTCCCAAATCCTCTGGGTGTCCAAAGTACCCTAATCCTAGCTACATAACTTCCATAAATCATTTAATCTCATTTCCATACTATTTTTAACATAAAAAATGAAAAGATCGAGTGATATATGTGACTCTAGGTTCCATACCTTTTAAAATCAGCAACTTATTCATAAATCATGGTACGGCTTACACTAAATCATGGTAGATATCCCATTATAAGTCAAATTCCATCACAAAAACCTGGAATTTAATATTTATCTTAATTTATTCCTTAAGTTATCTATATTGCTGAATTCAGACACACTGAATTTTTAAAATCTTGAATTATTATCAAATCATGTAGTTTTGATATGAAATTTCTACCATACCTGAATAACTATATGAATTAACAAAAATAAATATTTTCAACATGAAATATTTAGTATTTCTATTTATTTTTGTATTTTTACTTTGCTGGACAGCAGCATCCCTTTTCAGACAGTCTAAATCACATTAATTATGAGGTATATTTATACCCATCAAAACCTAAATTTTATTTTTTTGTGATCCTCAATATGTTTTATATATCCTATAAAATTTTCAACCTAAAATTTCTTTTATAAAAATGATTAAAAATCATTTGGTGTAGTTGATCCTGCCACCCGTTTAATCCTGTCTAGGTTGATTTTCTCAGATTTTTAATTTGCAATGTGCTTATTCTTTTAAGCTAAAAATTGGGTCATTCCTTAACTCATTCATTAACTATTTCTTCTATATTTTAGATTTCTGCCTCATTTCTTCTAGGTTTTGCTCTCATATTTGCATCTCTTTTCAATATATATACAAAACCCTCAATCAATACTTAATTCTAGAATGTTATTAATCTTTCTTTAGAAGTTTATTATGATTTAAAACCATGATTCCAATATCAAGAAGAAAACTTGAAAATTGGAAGGCTTAACCCAATGGGTACTTACCTAATTTTGTCGATTCTTTGCCCCGAGCTTTCCGAGCTTCTCCTTCCCTTTTTCTTTCTTCTTTTCCTCCTCTTCCTTGCTGGGTTGGACGTGCCCTAGCTGCTGCCTTTGAAGAAAATCTCAAATTTTCTCTTGTTTCTCTCTCTCCTTCTCTCTTCTTCTCTTTCTTTCTCTCTCCTTCTCCCCCCTGATGGAACGTCCAGCCCCTGCTCTCCTTTTTTTCCCTCTTTTTATATGCCACTTTTATTGGTGCTCAAGCAACCCCTAGGGCATTTTACTAAATTCTATTTTCACCTTCCCAAATGGCCCCTCATTACAACTTCCATGAAGCTTCCTACCTTGACTTGATTTAATGACTTTCGTCTTTTTGTGATTAAGAAAATCCAATGATAATGAGCTTAATCTATTCCATGCATATCATAGATTTTATAATTTTATTTTATCATTTTAAATTTCATCTCAAACCAACGTTTCTAACCCTAGTTATGATCACTTAAATTTATCTTTTGGATTTGAGATAAAAAATTAATTATCACCCTAATTCCCTCATGATTCTCTTAATCCAATCCATTCATAAGATTGGACCCCACCGTCATAAGCTTACCTTTCAAATTTCATCAAAATCTGCCTTGTAGGTGTCAAGTTATGAATTTTTTATCATTTTTTATCTTAATTCCATAATTATACTTTAGTCTCCAAAAATTAAATCATAATTATTAACATAATTATTCATGGCACCTTGTCACCTTTAAATCCTCATTAAGGCTCTCGAGTCCTACTGACTCACTTCGGGCTCCGGCAATTAAATTTTTAATCACCATTCTTAATTAAATTTTAATTGCAAAATATCATCAAAGCATAAATCATCCATAAATCATTCAAATTTTATTTAAATCACATATAAATCAAATATATATATATATATATATATTCAATGCATACCATTGAGTCCTACATAGGCTGGGGTTTCACAATCCTCCCCCCATATAACAGGTTTTATCTCGAAGCCTATTACATTTTAAATATCGGGGTAAGGGTCATGTGAAATACCCAATTTATCATCTCTTTTTCTTTTCAATACTTCCATTGCCTCACCACACTTCCATTGTGCTACTCTATCTTGGTGGCATTTTTGGCCTTTGTCCGTTAGACCTATTGCTCATATCTACTGTTCCTTGTTCACACATGAGTTTCTCATTGGCATTTGCCCTTTCATTTATTTCATTTCACATTGTTTTTCCTTGTACCTAGAGAAATTACATCACTTCTCATCTTATCATAGGGTAAGTCTTAAGTTACTCATTCCATCATATCAAATAAAGATCTATGGCAATCATCTTCCTTTTTACATCTACGGTTCATATAATATGAATATCTTCATTTCTATAGCAAAAGAGCAAAAGTGCTCTCACATACAATTTCGTATACATCTTAGCAAAGACACCATTGCTAACTCATTCATTCATAAAAATCTATAGTAATCATTTTCACATATCATCAATAATACATTCATTTTATAATATAGAGCAAAAGTTGCTCTCATATGGAATTTCATACATGAAATTTAATACATGTCTTAGCAAAAGACATTTTTGCTAAGTTATCAATTCTTTCTCCTCTCATAATGTCTACCACTAGATTTTACCATCGTAGACTATCCATTAGGAATACCAGTACTAAACCAGTCTAAAATATTTTCTTCCTTATCTCTCTTTCTAGTTTCCATAAACTAGTAAAAGTCCTTATCATTTGTTCTTATAGGAAGTGCGGCTTACATCAGCCTGTTTTCTTCCTATCTTCTTGTTTGGTCCTATTGGGAAAAATCCAAAGATTTTGAACCATTTCTATCGTTTAGGCTACCCAACCTCAAGTGGCTTATCCCACAGCTTCTTTTTATGGCCGCAGTTATCTGTTCTTTCTACCTCTGAGGTATTACCTATAGCGGTAGCACCTTCAATTCTTTGACTTAGGGTTGATAGTTGTCTGTTGTTAACGAGCTCATGGACTCACTTGTCCTAATCATTTAGATTTGCTACTGGCTGTTCTTCTTTCCTATTGACTCATATTGACAACTGCCTATCCCTTATTCAAAACTAAGGTAATAGGCATGTTGTAGAATGCAATATACAAAATTATGTCAATAACATTTCTTATCATAATATTCATTCATACCACACATAGTCAATATGATCATTTTTAATCATAGAATCATCATACATAGTAAATTTTACAATCTAGAAAGATCAATGATCTTTCCTTTTTCATATACACTTAGCACTTGAATAAAATCAAATGCATTCATATTTTCATAACATCAAACATTATACATTAGGAGTCAAAAGAAACTCCCTTTTTCCTACCTTTCTCATTTCTACCTGCACATTTTATGGTGTAAGGTTGCTTTTCCTTACACATACAAATTATATTTGCATAATCTGCCATTTTATCATAAACATAATTTCTAAATCAATCAATCACTTAGAAAATCAACGCCTAGGTGCCGCCTAAATAGCTCCACAACATCGCACCTTATACATGTAAAGTCTAACACAGTCCTATGCTATATTAGATAAGGTGTGGTCAACCTTAGGTATGGGGGGTCTCTATGTAGGGTTTCATAACCCGTTATCTATTCCGATTCCCTTGTATCCTTTGTTCTTTCTTAAACTTTCCTACCTCCTCCTCCATTTCATCTGACATCATATTATTTTTCCTTTATATACCATCTATACTATGAAATATGGCAATCCAGCTATACTTCCTCAAATAATCATATTCATGTGTCATAATGACGCACAATATAAGACAATACATATCATATATGTTTTATAATCTCAACCTATCTCTTTCATTATTTTTCATTTTTCTTCTATATTTATCTATCAATCCTTGCTGAAAAATCATCTTGTGATATCAAATCTTTTCTTACCACACCTATTTACCAATCCATGCTCTGATACCAACTCTTGTGGCTCCCAAAACCGAGATGTCACTTCCTTACCTCAAGACCTTATTGATTGATAAATGTAAATCAGGATTGTTGCCCTGATCACGTGGAGGGATTTTAATTGGATCTTATCTAAAAATTTTTTATTTATTCATTCATCATCATTTCATTTATAACATAAGCAATGGTACACTTGTACATATCTTTTAAACCATTTCAACATGCTGTTTTACATCATAGGCCCTCTTGACCTAATCATGACATTTCCATTCCAGACATACATTCATCCATCCATACCTTCATTCATTCATTCATTAGTTCTCCTAGAACTTAGAACTTTAAATAAATTTATATACATCAGCAAACCTAAATACTTTCATTCATATCATTCCACTCATAATGACTAATCCTTTTAGCTCACATGGTACTATCTCATACCTTTTCTCCATTTCTTTGGTCCTTGATGTTGGCCCCGAGTTAATGGCAAAACCCAAGAGGGGAGGGGTGAATTGGGTTCTTAAAAATTTCTTTGGTAACTTGAAAACTTAACCTCTTGAAAGTTTAATCCCCTTGATTGAAGAAACGAAATGGAAAGCAATATAATGTAGAGAGCAGAAATATAAATCAAG
>JAXCLR010000063.1:20395620-20417430 GCA_035584095.1 Annona squamosa | reverse complement strand
TCATAAAATCAGTACAGGGATCTAGGGTTTACAACCCTAGGTTTACATGTGCTATTCTAGGATTGCGGGTTTCACAGTTAGCTTGTAATAAATTAGCGAGAATTATTCCTATTGACTCAGTGGATATTTGTGATTAATTTTGGATGTTATTGAATAAAGTATTAATTATTAAATTTATTGAAGCATAACCGATCGGAGTTTTTTGCCCAATTAGGGTCGTCAACAACCCTAGGATTGGGTCGTGACAGTTTTGATATCAGACTAAGGTTATGCTTAGTAGATGAATTTAATAATTAGCAGTGGTAACAAGGGTGTGCTAGATTTGAAAGTTGAGTGAGTCTAAGAGAAGTTTAATTCATATATTTTATTTTTCATTTAGTGCAAGTGGGACCCACAATGAGATAAGCATGAAATTGAAATTTGAAATTATTTAATGAAGGAGTTGAAACCAACTCAGTAACAATTGGAGGACGCTATGTAGGGAAATTATAGTAGCTCAATAAATAAGAAGTTAGTAGAAGATATGGTAACTCAATACATAAAAAAGGTGTGAGGGGTGAGATACAGACCTTGCGGATGGAAGGAAGTACAGAGAGAGAGATGACTATGGAAAGTGGAGCATGTCATAATTATAAGGCAAGTGGAGACAATTTTTTTATGTGGTTTAAGTTGCTAGATTTATTGACTTGCAAGTAGAGACATTTTTTTAGTGGTTTAAGTTGTTGGATAAATTATTTATCATAAAATTGATTTTATTGAATGATTTGCAAGTAGATACATTTTTGTTATGTGGTTTGGCTTTATAGATAAATAATTTGACAAATTATTTATCATGAAATTTAGTAGATAAAATTATTCGTAAATAGAATATTTTTATATGTGATTTAAATTGTTTGATAAATAGTTATTTAAATTGTTTGATAAATAATTATTTAAATTATTTATTATTCATTAGATGGAATAATTTGCAAGTAGAGTTTTGTGGTCTATATGGTGGAGCTTATATTAGATATATTTGATAGAATCTATGCGGTGCAAATTAGTTTGTGGGATGTATTCAGTGATTATTTATTTTGGTGTATTATTCATCATGTGATTTGTTTATATTTGGGAAGAGAAGTTAGAATGAAGTGCATGATTTAATTATGCAAGTAGAGTATTTTTTATGTAGCTTAAAATATTAGATAAATAATTATTTATATTATTCATCATTAAATTTATTTGATTGAATTATTTGCAAGTGGAGGTATTCTAAATTTTATATGGTTTGATTTCATTAAGGAAATTATTGCAATTATTATAGAAAGATGGAAGTTGGTATAAATTTTATATGCAATTATTATGATTAATTTATATAAAATATAAATTAATTATTTTGTGTTGTAAGATTTTCATGCGATGGAAGTTGGTATAAATTTTATATTTATATTAGTGGACATTCTCAGTCTAGCGGGCATGATACTAGATATTAAGGTTAGTAACTAAAATTATTAACAAAAGGTTGGATGTACGAATGAGATCTGATGCCAAGTTGAATATTTGAGGATATGTAAAAATACTATAATTTGTATGTTCTACAAAGCCAGTAAATAATTAATTTATTTTGTACAAATTAATTTCTTGATATTAGATTATATCTTGTGTTGAAATTAATATAAAATAATTCTTGTGATTTATAAGTGGACATTTTGATCTAGTGGTCATGGTATAGAATATCAAGGAAGATAAATTAATTTATAATTTATTGATGAAGGATGGACTTGTGAATGCTTAAGTAGATCGTAACATTTTATTTTCTTAATACGTTCAGTATTTAAATGAAATTAATTAAGTTTGTTTTTGGCATTAAATTATTATAAGAGCATGGAGTATAATTTTGAAAATATTGGAGTTTTTTTTTATTATAAGAAATTGGTTCAAGCTAGATGAACTGCTTGAATTATTATATGGCTTGACAATTTATATTAATTGTGGAAAATATGTGAATTATTATATAATTCAACATAATATGTGGCATGGATTATTATTCTAAATGTTATTTAACCCTTAAAATTATATTTGTAAATATGTAATGATTTGGATGAAGATGTTTTACTTATGAACACATGTGAGCTAAATATTGTATTTGGCAGGAAGAGTAAGTGATTTTTATGTGGCTTAACAATATAAATTATATTATTTGTAGATTTATAGCAAGAGTAATGCAATTATATTAAGTATGGACATATGGCGGATATAATGCAATATATATTATTTGCAAATAACTAGTGGGCATTATGCAATTATTTATGGACATGAAGGGGACATGGGAGGAACATCTACCATTAGTTGAGTTCACTTATAATAATAGCTATCAGGTTAGCATTGGTACGACACCTTACGAGGCATTATATGGCAGAAAGTGTCGATCGCCGGTATTTTGGGATGAAGTGGGTGTGGGACAATTGTTGGGATCTGAGATGGTATAGGATATGGTTGAGAAGGTCCACAAGATTAGAAGGCATCTTACCACTACGCAAGGCAAGCAGGAAAAATGTGCTAACAATAAGAGACAAGAACTTCATTTTGCAATTGGCGATCACGTGTTCCTAAAACTTTCTTCGACTCGTGGGGTAGCAAGGTTTGGAATCAAAGGTAAGTTCCGTGCTCGGTTCATTTGGCCTTTCAAGATCCTTGAGGTGATTGGCGGGGTTGTATATCGATTGGCTTTACCACCATCATTATCGGGTGTACATAATGCGTTTCATGTATCCTAGTTGAGGAAGTATGTAGCAGATCCAATACATGTGTTATATGCCGAGCAATTCCATGTGGAAGAGGATCTTACATACCCAAGGTAGCCAATGCTTATACTTGATCATTGCAACTAACAAGAGAAAGGCAGAACCGTAAGGCACATTCGTATTCAATGAAGTAATCACGGTAAAGGTGAAGCTACTTGGGAGCTTGAAGAAGAAATGTGGGAGCTCTATCCTAATTTCATGAGATTTATAGGTATGTGAGTAGTTTCGAGGATGAAACTTTCTTTTCGATGGAGAGGATGTAATAACCTGACTTAAATATGTTAACTTGATGTTACATACTAATGTGGCACGTTGTTGAATGTTGTATTTTTGACTATTTGATGTGTAAAAAAAATAGCTGAGGTGGCCAGATTGATTCATTGACTTTGACTTGTTGACGAAGGTGGGTAATTATAATTTTAAAGAAAATGGGCTCTAAAATATATGTAAATTAATGTTTAATTTAAATTAACAAATTGTAGAAAAGGTAAGATGGCTGGAAATTGTGGCAAGTAAATTAGAGATAGTGTGTTCAAATTACATCTTCGTAGAATTAGATAATTTTTCTTTTAGCAATTAATCTATGCAGGACCCACAAAGAGATAAGATTTGATTTTTAAGTTTTAAATTTTAAAATTAATTGCTATAGAGAATTTGGGGAGATTGCAATTAAATGAAGAGTTGGGAAAGTGGAGATGTGTGAATGGAGAGAGATTTGGGAGAATTTTATTTATTTGGGATTTAGAAGAAAAGAAAGGGTGAACGGAGAAAGCTAGTTAAATGAGCAATTTGTTACAGATTGAGACTTGGAAGGAAACAAATTATTTTTATTCAGAAAATCCCTCCATGGGTTCTAGAAAAAGGTAAGTAAAGAAATAATTAAATTGTGGAGCCTCATATATTATATGAGGTAGATTGTCTAAAAGATTTATGAGAATTTACGCTTGAAGAATTTATTCTGGGAAGAAATAAATTATATTAATTATTATTCATTGAGGATGTATGATAGATGAATAATTAGTTTAAGTTTTTATGTGATAATATAAATACAGGGGGTAGATGATTGTTGCTGGTGAATTTGTGAATTTAATGGGATGACGTTTCTTGTAATTTTCACACCCAATAATATCAATGAAGAATTCAACATATGTTGTTCTAAGTTAATTGACATCTAAAATATTGACAGGTGAAATATAATAATATATATTTTTTGTAAGTGACTGCTGTTAAGATAAAAATATATTTAATGTGGAACGGATAAAAATTAATGTACGTGAGCTAATACTTCCATATATAGTTAAATATTATTGAATGACATTATATATTAATTCATATGTTCTAACCAAAATGATGGGGATTGGTTGTATATAAAATGATGTATACTTATATATGTATTTTTAAAAAGAGTGTTTAAAACTCTCCAAAGAGAACCCGTGCTTTGTGTTATAATAATAGATATTATATATGAACAAATGAAAGTGAATATAAGATCTTACAGGACCTGGTTTCGGTTCTCTAAGATATAAATATATATTAATATATCTTTATATATAATATGCTTGAGGAAGGTTTAAAGCTTTGTATTGGTGCCTTATCATATAATATAATATATTATATTTATTAAAAAGTTTTAAAAATTGGTGCTTTGTGTTATAGTAATATATATTGTATATGGACAGATAAAAGTTAAAACCTCAAGAGACGGGTATTTATAATAATTCAAACGCATAAAATTATTATAAAATTCTTAAAAATATTGAAAGAAAGATAAAGTCAATACCCTCATTGGTTTAGGCGTTATGATCTCCAGCCTAGAAGAAGATAAACAGGAACTGGAACAAACATTATCTATATTAGCTGCTTAATCAATCTTTGGAAAAGCAAATTGAAAACTTCTTCTGTCAATGACAAAAAAAATTCATCAAATAAGTAGAGAACTGAAAGCATTAAGAGAACAAAGAATTGAAATTCAAAATCAATTAAGAAAGTTACTGCCTCACCAAATCTATAGTAGTCTCTATAAACAACTAAAGGGAAATTTCAATAGAGTTCCGTTTACAATAAAACAACAAAAAAAAAAAATCTTAAAATGTCTATTAGGATAATCTTTGTATCTTTTGCATTACCTAAGATACAATTGGTATCAGAGCCATGTTGCTAACTTTTGCATCGTGGAGGGAGAATAGTATATTTTGCATCTCTGTGAAACCTTTAGTCATGTTTCCTATAAGGGCGTATTGGCTTATAATGCCATATTAAGTTCTGTGGAGTAATATAGTTGACAGTGATCAGAGATAAAAAAAATATATTTAGATCCAACCATGAATGTATTATTTAGAAACTTTAGCTCTAAATCAAGCAGTAGCCGAGGTAATGTATTAAATATAGAAAAAATCAATCCAGATAATCTAGAAAAAGATTTAAATGATTGAAAAATACCTGATATCTTAGACAGTCAAATTTATAAAAAAGGGTTATTCCAACTCCCGACAAATTACACAATAAAAACAGTTGAGCAAACGATTTCTTTATTTAATCAACATGAAACTATTCCTCTTCTGAATAGAAGATTAATTGATCAACATCGACAAAAATATAATTTCAAACATTTAGGACTAGTTCAAGTAGCTGTTAAGCCACTTATGAGAGAAGGGTTAAATACTTCAATTTTATTATGCTTAAGAGATTGTAGATTTAATAAATTTCAAGACTCATTTTTAGGAATGGTAGAAACAAGCTCATATAGTGGACCTATCTATTTTGACTATTACCCAAATTTCACTATTTCCTTGCAAGATCAGAATATATTAGACACCCTAACTCTAAATCTAAAGCTTCATAACTATAAAATAAAACAAGGATCTTTACCTATAGAGTTAGTTTATAGAATCCATTATAAAGCAATGACTACAGCCTTTAACACAAAAGCTATTAAATAATCCTTGAAAGGAGAAAACGATATTGCTACAAACTGATATAAGAAAAGCAAATGTAATGGTACCCAAAACCACAAAATGGGACCAAATTATTCTTCCATCTCATTGGGAACTCCAAATTGAGGTTCCACCTCCCAAATAAAAAACATTGAAATTAGATAAATAAGTGAGGATGAAGAAGGGAATGTAACAATAGATATGAATTCTTTCAGAAAGCCATCTTCTTTTAACCCTAGAAGATTTGTAGATGAGACTTCAGAAAGATCTTTTAAAACAACCCAATCAAGAGCCTCATGTTCCTCAATACCTACACACAACAGATCAGACATAAAAATGAAAAGAATAAATATTAGTCTTCTAATCTCCCAACCAATCTACTTTGTGGAGCCAAATGAAGAAAGTATTAGCCCAAGAATGTCACCTACCAAAACAGATATGGGAGACTTCAACCCATCAATAAATATTATTGAAAAACTTTTAAATTAGATAAAGAAAAACTAAGGAAAAACTTTTGTGACAAGTTTAATAGGAAAAAAGAAAATGGTTTTACAAAAATTATGATAAGGAAAAAAGAAAACCCATTCAAGAAGAGTATAATAAATTTATGAAAACACATAAAGTTCACATGTTTTCTTTGAATGGTTCGAAACTTTCTATTCTCTTGAAAAACAAGAAGACTACTCAGGAACTATAGAACTAATATAGAAAGACTCCACAGGAAAACAAGTAAAAACTCCAAATAATCCTCCGAAAAATGAAATCATAATAGAATTAAAAAATAAACAAATAACATGCTCCCCATATAAAATTATAATAGACATAGATACACCTCCCGATGGAAATGATATTAAAAAACTATATGAACAAAATAACTATACAAATCAATCTCTGATTACCATATGAAAGCAGTTAGATAAAATTCAAACTATGATAAAGGACAAAATAATACCACCAGTCATTCTTAAACCAAAGAAAGAACAAACGGATAAACCACTTTTCATCCCACATGAAATTCCTAAAGCTCAATTAAAAGAAATAAGAGAAAATAGTGAATTTATTGACAGAATAAATGAAAAGTTAAAAAATCTTGGAACACCTGAAAGTTCAAAAATAGGAAGAATAAATACTGAAGAAGGAGAAGGATCAAACAGAACCTCAATGCTCCAACCAAATCCACAATCTCATACATGTCTGAAACAGATACTGAGGACTCTTCAGAAGAATTAGGTAACGAAATAAACGAACCCGGTCTAGAACTAAATAAAATAGACTCATAAAAAATGCCTTCAAAACCCTATTCCCCTAGACACACCGCCTGATTTATTATTTGAAGAAAGAAACCAGTTTACTCAAGCTCAATACAACGCAAATACTATTTATGAATGGAACATAGAAGGGAAAAATGAAACTCAAATAGTTACTATACTTCAACGAATGACCATGGTTGCAATAGTCTATAAAACAAAAATGAGCCTAATAGACCATAACATAGCACAACTCATAGCAGCAGATTTCACTGTATCTCTAAAAGGATGGTGGGATAACTGCTTGACCCAATACAAAAGGAAATGATCCTCTATTCTTACAAAAAGATGATATTAGAGAACTAATAGTAATAGAAGACAAACCCATTCAAAATGTCGTAGACACTTTAATTTTAGCCATAACAAGCTTTTACATAGGACCAAATAATAAGCTTAGGGAAAGAGAATAAAAAATTCTACAAACTTTAAGATACAAGAAGATGAGTGACTTCAGATTTTATAAAGACCAATTCTTAGTAAGAGTAATACTTAGAACAGATTATAATCAACCATTCTGGAAAGAAAGATTCATCACTGGACTCGTATCTTATTTTGCAGAAAAAATTAGAGAGAAAATTATAGATAAAAATAATGAGACTATTCCTTCTGAAAAATTAATTTATGAAGACATAATATGTGGCGCCCTAAACCGAGACGTCACTTCCTTACCTCAAGATATATCAATTGGTAAATGTGAATCAGGATTGTTGCCCTGATCACGCGGCGGGTTCTTAATTAGATCTCGTCCAAATTTTTTTCATTTTCATTTGTCATCATTCATAACTTTATATAGCAATCATCACACATTGTGACATTTCACTTATAATAGAATTCATTATTTCATTCATAGTATCATTCCATGCCTGTCGTTATTCACTCAATCATTGTACACATCATACTTGCATACATTTAGTCATTGACTCACATGAAACTTAGAATTCTAACTAAGTTCATATACACATAAACATGAAACTTAGAATTCTAATTAAGTTCATATACACAATTAGCTTACCTTAGCATATTCATATTTTTCTATTCCTTATAGCCTTCAAGGCTATCATCACGTACCTTCCTCCATGTCTTAGGTTAGCAACCTTTTGAGTTTTTCGGTACGTAAGGGTTGGGAAAACAAAATGTGAGTGACAACTCAGTAAACAAGTGTTTTATCTTTAGGGCAAGACTTCCTTGAAAATCTTTTTCATAAACATCTTGAATACCTTTTTCCTAATGACATTCATATGTCCTAAAATTTTATCGTGAAATCCTTTGTTCATGAGGACAATTCCATATCCTTGAATGTTTTCATAAAGCATTCATTCTTAAAATTATTTATAAGCCACATGTGGGCCTGTTAAGGCAAAACATACATGTTTTACCTTTGATGATGAAATCCCTTTAATTCTTATATGAATATTTTTAATGGTCATAGACATTACATGAAATCATCGTTTGCCGGTGGACGTTTTACATCCAAAACAACATAAATCCTTAGGCAATGGAGGACATACTCATGTCCTAAAACATCATTCACATAAGCCATCCTAAAATCCTTTAGCCAAGAGACACTTTATGTCTCAAAACATTTTTCATGTAGCTTCCTTTGGCCATGGACATTCATATGTTCTAAAACACTTTTATTTCAACACATTCACATTGGACATTCTCATGTCTATAAACCTTTATCATTTAAGCTCTTTAGAAATGGATATTCTTATGTCCAATCCAAGTTCCACATAAATCTTCTTCACAATCTCCGTCTTGAGGTTTGTTTATAGCAAACAAGTCAAATAAAATACATATACCATTTTCATAAATGCATTTGCATAAAAATATTATCTTTTATTCCCGTTAGTTACACTTTTGTGTAGAACACCCTCTCTTTTAAGGTAACTTATGCATATTAGCTCATAAAAATCCCTTTTAGAGTAACTTTTTGTATAGATGCTTTTATATCCCAATCTTTGGGCTTTTGAAAAACAAAACATATGCAAATGCATTTCTCCTCATCTAGTTGTAACACTTAGCAAGTGATCATGTTACCTTTTGGAAGAGAATCCTTAATAACATGCTAGCCCAGCGGCTGTTTATTTATCCTACTCCCATCTCAGGGAGGGCGCCACTGGCACTTCTACCATCCCTTAGCGAGTTAGCCTTATGTAGAGTGGGCTCCGGTTGTCCTAACTGTGCTCTAAAACTTGCCTATTACTTATACTGGTGCACCGTACGTTATTATGAAGGGCCGCAGTCCATGTCCTTTTAAACCGGAATCACAAACCGCGACCTGCATCCATATGCACAAAAATTTTAGACCAAAGTCTATATTTAAAAATAATTTTCAAAAACATATCATAGACTGCAATCTGTGTCAACTTGTAAGCGAGCAGACCTACTTTAACAAGTTGTTATTTGAAATCTAGTTTTAGGATGACCCTCCTTAAATTCCTTTAGAAACTTTTTGAGTAGAATATTTTAATAAACATTTGAAATGTTTGAGAAACAATACATCTTAAAATTCTTTTAATAAAAGAATTTCAAAACTTTTGGATTTCCATAAATAAATCATATTTTTTCTTGAATATTTTCTTAGTTTCCATTTCAAAACCTTTTGTTTACGAAAGTTATGTAATTATGCTATCCCCTTGTCCATGGCCTAAAAATTTAGTAACTGTCCACATTTCTATTATTTTTATGCATAGAAAAATTGCACAGTCTTTTGTATGTCATTAAGCAACCTGAAATCAAACCATTTTATGAAATCAATCATAGTAGGTTGGTCATTTTTAAATCCCTTTCAACACATCCGTAGAAACATTTTTTCAACATTTTCAACATAGATTTCCTTGTCTAAAGGAAATCAAAACTTTTCGAATATCATTTCAAAACATATAGACTATGCCCAAATCATCATTTACTATTTAATTAAATTGACCTAGCAAACAAATCTTTTCATAAATCAACTCCCCTTTTCCTTTTTCTTTCATAGTCATCATAGTTTATCATAAGTTATTGTAAAAATAACTCAAAACTTGTTTACAAACAATACTTTGTGAAAAAAAATAAAATTCCTTTTTTCTTATAAAATGCCTTTGAAACAATATCATAAAGAATTTGCTTGCCTAAAAACAAATTCTTAAAACCATCGGTATCAAACATAAAATCTTTAGAAAATATGAGTAGGGAGAACTTGCTTACTCATAAGCAAGATTCTCAATTTCATTAACATGCAGCATTTCCATCCTTGACAACACTTAGGATAAATTATTTATCTTAAGAAGTGTCGCTTGCTTCCCATGAAGCAAACCTTAAGACTTTTCATTAAAATCATCATTTTTCCGAAACTTGTGGCTTTGCATTAAAGCAGTCATTTTCAAAACTTGTGCTTGCCCAATCATTAAAACATGAACATAAATATTTCAATCATATCAATCACGATAAAAGAAAATTGCATTTTAGAAAGTTCGCTTGCTTACCTGAGATCGTCATAATCCCTTTTTCTTCCATTCTTTTCCTTGCGTACTTGAGAATAATATGATTTTTCATATATTTCTTTTTCTTGTTTTCCATTTAGTTTTCAAACCTATTCTCATTAACATATATTCTTCATTTATCATTTACTTATCTATTTATTACATTTCTTTCATTAGTGCTTACTTAAGCACATGTTTAAGAGTTTAAGCTTCATATATCAATCCCAAATTTTGAGATTAACAAATATTATCAAAACAGCACCTTTTTTACACATTTCAACATATTTCCATCTATTTTGCATTTTAGCAAATCACATTAACTCATTACCCTTTTCCATCATTCATATCCTGCACTTAAACTCTCTTGAAGACACATATAATATGTGTTATGGAAAATTTTCTTAAACAGTAATATATTCACAAAATATATCATATTTTCATGCATTTTTTTCACAAAACTAAATTTCATAAGTCATTCATCGTCCTTGCATAACTATTTCTTTTCATTTGCCCATTTGGCAACATATACATAATGGATTTCATAAAATTTATAAGTCAGCAATATAATCCATATTTCAGCATGATATCATCCCTTAATTATCACTTTATTTAGGGTATTTTCATGGGATTTAAATCTATTAATTATAGGTTTCCAAAACAGCAACTTTGGAACCCATTTTTCACCTGTTTAACATCTCTCTTGACACATAACCGTAAATAGTTTTACAAATCCGAATTTTCAGAAATTATTTCAAATTTTCCTAACCCAAATTTAGGGTATTAACATATATATCAATTTTGATCATTTCTGCATAGGTTTCATATTTCTTTTTAATTTTTTTTCAAACTATCAACATATGCTGAAATCAGGCGTACTGAAATCTCAAAATCTTGAATTAATATCAAATCAAGTAGTTTTGATATGAAATTTCTACCATCCATTAATAATTACATTAATTAACCAAAATAAATATTTCCAGCATAAAAATTAAGCATTTATATTTATTTTGGTATTTTTACTTTCTTGACAGCAGCATCCATTTTTAATCAACCTTAATCACGTAAATGATTGGGTATATTTATACCCATCAAAACCTAATTTTTAATTTTTTGTGTGATCCTAAATATATCTTATATATTATTTAAAATATTTATCCCAAAATTCCATATATAAAAAGTATTAAAATTCATTTTCTACAGCTGATCCTGTCAATAATTTTACCCTATTTGGGTTAATGTTATTGGATTTTTAATTTAAAACATGCTTATATTTTTAAGCTTAAAATTAGGTATTTCCTTAATCAATGAATTTGAATTCTTTCCAAAAATTTTTATTCTAAAATTCATCCATTTACTATTTCGTCCATATTTTAGTTTACAACATCATATAACTTTCAGATTTGAAGCATAAACTCAAAATAATCATATACTTACTTGATTAAATGGGTAATCCCTCCTTTTCTCCTCCTTTTGGCTTGCTAGGTGCTGGACGTGAGGCTGCCTTGGGGAAGAGGATGGAGTTCAGCACTTGGAAAATTCCAAGCTCCTTCTCTCTCGTGGACGTGCACTCCTTGGTAGGGTTGGAATTTTCAACTGTGGGCCCCACCTTTTCACTACATTTTCCACACCATTCAATGCATGTCTATCCCCCTTATGTGTTGGTGAACTCACAACCATATAAATTATTTTTTTTCATATTTTCTTAATTGCAAAAATCTGCATGCATCAAGACCATCCAAATCTGTCCAGCCTTGCACGTCACTTGCTGCCCATTTTCATTTTTTTCATTTTTTAATATTCTCAATTTGAGGGTAAATTATACACCTAATTATCATTTAATTAATCCATTAATTTGGCATAAAAAATTATCAAAAATCATTACAGCAGCATCAAATTGTGCATGTCATATGCATACACAAGGTGTCCATTTTTGCATCATCAATGAGCAGCTGTTGCATGAATTTTCAGAGGATTTTTTCCCATGATTAATGGCCCATTAATTATCCTAGGTGTTTAGGTATTTTAGATGCATTTTTGGGATTTTTAAAAAATTCCAAAAACCATGCATTATTACTCATGAGCGTCCCTTGTGTTGCACATACATGCCTCTTGAAGATACTCCCTTAGCCATTTAAAACCCTGCATTTAAGCTACTAATTTTCCATGGATTTTAGAATTTTTGTTGATTAATAAAATTCACTTGGAATTGCCTCCCTTTGACACCTCATATATGCCATTAAATAATGCATTTAATCCATGTACTCTAACCATTAATGCATCGTACTCTTGGGTGTAAAAGTCAACTATGTGCGCCTTTTTTAATTCAAGTATTTTTCCAACATAATTTACTTAATCAAAACCTTCCAAAATGTTAATATCATAATTTCATTCAACCATTTCAAATTTCATCTCAGTCCGATTTTTCTAGCTCAAGTTATAGCCGTTTGAAGTTAACGGGTGAAATTGAGATGTGATCAATAAATCATTAATCTAATTTCACCAAGGATTTTCATAATCCAATAATAGCATAATACCAAGCCCAATATCATCAACTTCCATTTCAAATTTTATTTGAATCCACCTTACAGGCGTTGAGTTATGAATTTTCTAATATTTTCCAACATAATTCCACAATTTCCATTATAATCTCCATTAATTAACTTATGGAAATTAAATTAAACATTTATGCCACATTATCATGTTTTAATCCTCATTGTACCCCTTTAGTCACCTTGACTCATATTGGGCTCCGGCGATTAAATTTTATCCACACTTCTTAATTAAACCCTAATTGCAAAATATCATAAAATCTTAAAATCATCTATACTACATTTAATTCACATATAAATCACTTGTATATATCTAATGCATATATTGGATCTTACTTAGGTTGGGGTTTCACATAATATCAGTAGTAAATGATGTAGGATTAGCATACTGTAATGAACTTAGACAAAATGCAAATGAAAAGCGGGAGAATTAAAAAAAACAATAATTAGGAGATTTTTGCAAACAATTCAAATTTGAAAAAATGGAAAGAAACCGTAATGAAAATTGTTCAAGAAAATATAAGAAAAATAGACTATTCAAAAAATTAAAAAAACCATACAAAGGAAATGAAGAAAGAACTTTTA
This sequence comes from Annona squamosa, assembly GCA_035584095.1. Classification (NCBI taxonomy): domain Eukaryota; kingdom Viridiplantae; phylum Streptophyta; class Magnoliopsida; order Magnoliales; family Annonaceae; genus Annona; species Annona squamosa. Next base: position 20,403,806 of record JAXCLR010000063.1, on the reverse strand, counting down.
AACCAAGGTACAAAAAAAAAAGAATGACAAAATACATAATACAAAACCCTTTAAGTCCCATAAAAAGAAAAGATTTTCAAAGGATTCGCCTACTCGCTGGAAATGCGGAAAGGTAGGACACTTTACTAATAAATATATGCTCAAAAGAACAATTAATGAACTAGAAATAGACCAACTGAATTTAACAGAATCCCTGAAGGAACAATTAGAAAAACTTATGTTGAATTCTGACAACTTAGAAAATGAAGAAATTACTGAATTTGAAAGAGATATTGATGAACTAGAATCTGACACCGATAATTCATATGAATTAAATATGATAACACAAGATCAGGAAGAATTATTAGACTTTGTAGATCAAATAACTAATCCAGAACAACAAAGAAAATATTTATTAAAAATAAAAAATATGCTAAAAAAACCTTATGAAACTCCTTTCAGCAAAATCTTAGAAAAAATCCAGGCTTATGATTTAACAAAGATCTTAGAATCTCTCAACCAACCAACCTCAACTAGTAACATAACAATCTTTAACTTACAGATAGAAGTCAAACAACTAAAAAAGGATTTAAAAACTTTAAAAGAATTAAATACAACAGAAATAGAAAACTTAAAAGAAAGAATAAAAAAATTAGAATAAAAAAATGATGAAGGTGGTTCTGATTTAGATAAAGAAAAGGAAGAAGAACCTTTCATCCCAATAATGTCAAGAGTCTCTTATCAAAAATGGTATACAAAGATCATATTATTAATAAATAAAGAACTAATTCTTGAAGCCATAGCCCTAGTAGATTCAGGAGCAGACCTAAACTGTATACAAGAAGGACTAATACCAACAAAATATTTTGAAAAAAATTAAAGAAAGCCTAAGAGGAGCAGGTAGAGCAAAGTTAAAAATAAATTTTAAACTCACAAATGTAGAAATAAAACATCAAGATGTGACCTTCAAGACAACCTTCGTATCAGTAAAAGATCTTCAAAGACAAATAATACTAGGAACCCTGTTCTTAGAACTAATCAAGCCTTTCACAGTAACAGACCAAGAAATAACAACAAATATTTTAGGAAAAGAGATAGTTTTTGATTTTATCCAAAAGCCACAACAAAAGGACATAAACCTATTAAAGAATAAATCGTTAACTAAAAATTTTATAACCCAAAAATAAAAACACTTAAATTTTCGAAAAGAAGAATTAAGATTCAAAAGAATAGAAAAATAATTAAAAAACCCAAAGTTACAAAGAAGAATAAAAGATTTTGAAGAAAAACTAAAAATTGAAGTATGTTCAGACCTCCGAAATGCATTTTGGGGGAGAAAACAACACAAAGTAACTCTTCCTTACGAACCAACATTTGATGAAAATAAGATACCGACAAAAGCTAGACCTATTCAAATGAATAGAGAAACTCTAGAATACTGCAAAGAAGAAATAAAAGATTTACTTAATAAAAAATTAATACGATCATCAAAATCTCCTTGTTCTTGTGCAACTTTCTATGTTTGAAAAAATTCTAAAATAAAAAGGAGAAGTTCATGACTAGTAATAAACTATAAACCTTTAAATAGAGCCTTAAAATGGATTAGGTACCTTATCCCAAATAAAAAAATCTCTTACAAAGGATAATAACTGCGACAATCTTTTTAAAATTTGATATGAAGTCAGAATCTTGGAAAATTCAAATTGAGAAAAAGGATAAATATAAAATAGCTTTCACAGTCCCATTTGGACAATATGAATGAAATGTAATGTCATTTAGACTTAAAAATACACCATCAAAATTTCAAAAGATTATGAACAATATACTAAATCCCTATACTGAATTCTTAATAGTATATATAAATGATATATTAATATTTTCATAAACAATAGAACAACACTTCAAACACCTAAACATTTTCTTAAAAGTAATTCAAAAAATAGATCAGCAATCTCAAAAATAAAATACTTACTCTTTCAAACAAAAATTAGATTTTTAGGAAATGAAATCCACCATAATACAATAATTCCAATCCGAAGATCACTGAAAATTGGTAATAAATTTCCAGATAAGATAATAGATAAAACTTAGCTTCAAAGATTTCTAGGAGCACTAAATTATATGTTTGATTTATATACAAATCTTAAAACCATATGCAAACCATTATATCAAAGGTCAAAGAAAAACCCACCAAATTGGATAGATCAACACACAAAGGTTGTTCAATAAGTAAAGAGGCAATTAACAAATCTACCTGTCTTAATCCTTGCAGATCCTACAGCAAAAAAGAATTATAGAAACAGATGCCTTAGATATAGGCTATGGGGGCATCCTCAAACAAGAGAAAAAGGAGCAAATAGTTCAATGCCACTTAGGAATGTGGAATGAAATACAACAAAAACACTCGACAATAAAAAAGAAAGTCTTAAGCATTGTTTTATGCATAAAAAATTTCAACATGATTTATTAAATCAAATCTTTTTAGTTTGAGTAGATTACAAAGCATCCAAATATGTTTTACAAAAAGACATTCAAAATGAACTTTCTAAATATATATTTGCAAGATGGCTGACACTTTTATCAAATTTTGATTTTGAAATAGAATTTATAAAAGACTCTTCAAACTCAATCCTAGGCTTTCTAAGTAGAGAATTTCTTCAGGGATTAAAGTCTTCGAAAACTGACATCAATGACGCCTCAAAAGCCACCCAATAAACCAGAAGTTAAGCCCCAAACTCCTGATTCTTATTTACAATTCCAAGTAACCATGTCCCACCTCTCTATTACCAAAACCACAAATTTGTCAAGCCCCTTGTATGCAGAAGTTGGGTTGGATTTGTTTATAATGCTTATAATATATATCATTTTTAACTTACGAAAATGGCCAAAATATATATTGAAAAATGATAAAATTTTATTTATATGTGTATTATATTTTTATGTTAACAGTTTCATAAAAAAATTTAAAAAGTAAAAAAAATCCTACTTCTCTTATTGGGTCATTGTAGTGCTTGACCAATTGGACAGTATGATGAGCCAACCTATGAGCTGAAAAATATAAAATAAAAATGTAAATAAATGAAAAATAAATGTTATGTTAGTACAAAAATTAAACATGATGCATGCATATGCAGTAACCAAATAAAATATGACATGCGAGTAAGTGGATTAGTATGATATAGAGTATGTAAAATATGAGATGCGAGTAAGTGTACTCCATAGATTATATTTAAAATCATGTATTCTATTACCATACTAATTTTCATCCCAATCAAATATGTGTATGAAACCGATCTCAAAATGGTACAAATTCAACATAATAAAATAGTTTGATTTAAATAAAAAATTTAATATGGTTTTTTCAACATATGAATCATTTGCTATAAAATTTATACATGGACAAATGGTTGTATAAAGTTTCATTGCATTCTAATATGTGTGGGGCCCATTTTGGGGCAAATGTACTGTTGTTCCAGTGCAGTTAAGCTACATCAAAACAACTCTTATATATATAGAAAAATATTTAAGTGCAGCTTCACTGCACTATACGGCAGTTATCTTAAAATGAGCCCCATATGATCATAAAAGTATAATCAGCTCCATCCATTGTATTTAGAATTATGTATTTTCTTATTGTGGCGCCCCAACCTAAGACATCACATCCTTACTTCAAGACCTTATCGATTGGTAAATGTGAATCAGGATTGTTGCCCTGATAGCATGGAGGGTTCTTAATTAGATCTCGTCCAATTTTTTTTTCGTTTCATCATTATTTCATGTCTTTGCATTCCACACTATTCATCTTAGAAGCGACGATACATTTATAATAAATTGCATATATCATTCATAACATCTTATCTTGCTCTTTTATAAGAAGAGTCCTTTTGACTTAATTATGACATTTTATACATACATACATACATCTAATCATTAGTTCACATAGAATTTAAAACTTAAATAAATTCATATACATCAGCTTCAAACATTAAGGCATATCATCTCACACATCCTGGCTTAATCATTTCAGCCCAAATTTGCATATCATCTCTTACCTTTCCTTAGATGCTCAGGTCCTCGACCTCTTGATCTTTCCGGTACCTGTCTAAGGTTTAGAAAAACAAATGTGAGTGATGACTTAGTAAGCAAGCATTTTGGGAGCAAGACTTTTCTTAAAAACATTTCCATAAACATTTTGAACACCTTTTTACCTAAGGACATTTGTATGCCCTAAAATATTGTCATATAATCCTGTGTTCATAAGGACATAGAATGGTCCTAATGAATTACTTTAGCCAAGGGACATTTGATGTCCAAAAACATCTTTGACATAAATTTTCTTTGGCAATGGACATTTATATGTTTTAAAACATTCTTTTACATAAATCCTTTTGAAAACGAACATTCATATGTCCTAAAATATTTTTCACATAAACTCTTCGGCAAAGGACATTCTCATATCCAAAAATACTTTTCATTTAAGCACTTTAGCATTCGACATTCTTATGTCCATAAATATTTTTCACAGAATCCTTTTTATAATTTCCTTCTTGGGGCTTGTTTGTAGCAAACAAGATATAAAATTTATTTCGTAATCCTCATTTTGTGACTTGTTATATCAATAAGACACATAAAGCATTTTTCCTATAAACCCTTTTTCATAATTCCCATATTGGGGCTTGTTTATAACAAACAAGGCATAAAACACATAATCCATTTTCATGAAAGCATTTGCATAAAAAACATTGCATCTTATCTTTGATATTTACACTTTTGTGTAAAACACATTGCTTTTAGGGTAACTTGTTTATAATGGCTCATAAAATCTTATTTAGGATAACATTTCCGAAAAATGCTTTTATTTCCAATTTTTAGGTTTTTCAAAAGCAAAACATATGCAAATGTATTTCTCCCCATCTAGTAGTGACACTTAGTAAGTGATCATTCTACCTTTTGGAAAAGAATTCATCATTAATAGTACACTAGCCAGGTGGCCGTTCCTCCATCTTCTCCCATCTTAGGGAGGGCACTGCTGGCCTCCTGCCATCCCTTAGCGACTTAGCCATATTTAGAGTGGGCCTCGGTCCATCTCCGACCATGCTCTACAACCGACCTATTTCTTATATTGGTGCACCATACATCATCATTATTAATATTCATTATGCTAGCATGATCTCATAAAACATCACAGACTACAGTCCGTGTGGTTTAAAGTATCACAGACCGCAGCCCATGTTCTTTTAAACCATCTTGAAAAACATCACAGACCATAGTCTGTATCTTTTTAAACGATCTTTAAAAAAGAACATCACGGACCACAATCCATATCAACTTGTAAAACGAGCGCACCCACTTTAAACAAATTATCATTTGAAATCTAGTTTTACAATGACCTTCTTTAAATTATTTGAGAAATATTTTGAGTAAAATATTTTGATAAACATTTGAGATGTTTGAGAAAATAATAGATCTTAAAATCCTTATGATAAAGAAACTTCAAACCTTTTGGATTTTCAAGAATAAATCACGTATTTTCCTAGCATTTTTTGGTTTTCATTTAGGGTTAAGCAATTGTACCATCCCCTTCTCAACTATCCTGATATCAAATCCTCGTCTACATATCCATCTCACCATTTTTGCATAAAGAGGGACTTGCATAGCCTTTTGCATGTCATTCTAGCAACCCAAAATCAAACCATTTTATGAGATCAACTTATCGGATTGGTCATCCTTAACCCCCTTTTTAACAATATTCATATAAACATTTTCCAATACATTCTCAACATATTTCCTTATTTAAAGAAAATCAAAATTTTTCTAATATCATTTTAAACATATGAACTATGTCCAAATTATCGTTTATGTTTAAACATTATATCACAGAAATCAAATCCCTTTTGAAATCAATATCATAAAGAACTTGCTTGTCTAAAATCCATTAACATAAAACATGAAATCCTTAGGAAACAACATCATAAAGAATTTACCTACTCTTAAGCAAATTCCTAAATCCATCAACATAAAGCATTCGCAATCTTTGGCAACACTTGTGATAAAATAATTATCTTTAAAAGTATTGTTTTCTTCCCATGAAGCAAACCTTGAGGCTTTCCATTAAAGCCATCATTTTCTAAAACTTGTGGCTTTTCATTAAAGCCATCATTTTCAAAACTTGCGCTTGTCCATTCGTAATAAATTCACAAAACATCAATCATAAATGTATTCAATCATTTCAACATATAAGAGAAAATCAATATTTTGAAAGGTTCGCTTCCTTATCTGAAATAACCTTAATCCTTTTCTTTATACCTTTCCTTGCCTTTGCCTAGATAAATGAAAATGACATTTCATTTATATGCATCAAATTCAAATGGTTGCATCCCTTAGGGTTTTCCAACCTACATAAATCCATTTGGATGTACATTAAACTAACTTAACCCACTTGTCTTTCAAGTCTGGTGTTCATTTTCCAATTCTAACATTGGTATAAGTTGTGCTTCCATAGCACCCATTCCTTTTAAAATCTACTTCTAATACGTAGACCCTAATAATCACTTAAGATACTTGTTTACATCCCATTGTAAGTTAAATTCCATTCAAAAAATCTAGAATTTAACATTTATTTTGATTTATTCCTCAAACTGTCCATAATGTTGAAATCAGACATACTGATCTCTCTAATTTTTGAATCATAATCAAATCAAGGAATTTAAATATGAAATTTATATCATACCTTAATAACTACATGAGTTACCAAAATAAATATTTCCAACACAACATATGAAGTATTTATAATTATTTTGGTATTTTTACTCTGCTAGATAGCAGCATCAATTTTTAAATGATTCAAATTACGTTAATTATTAGGTATATTTATACTCTTAAGAAACTAATTTTTATTTTTTTGAGTGTTACACAACATGCATTCCATATCATATAAAATTTTCAGCTAAAAATTTCTTGTATGAAAATTATTAAAAATCATTTGGTGCAGCTGATCCTGACACCTGTTTAACCTTGTTCAGGTTGATTTTTCTGGATTTTTAATTTGCAACTTGATTATCCTTTTGAGCTAAAAATTGGGTCGTTCCTTAATTACCCTATAATTAGTTCTCAAGAAAAATTTCATGCTAAAAATCATTCGTTTACTATTTCGTTCATATTTTTCTTTCCTATTCCAAATTCAATACATATGAACACATCCATATGATTCATCTCTCCCTTATAAGTATTAACACAGAATTTATATGAGGGTTTGGTTTTCTTAATAATTTATCAAGCATTTAAGGAGATATTTACCTATGAATTTAATATTTATAACCATCTTTACCTTAATTATCAACCAAACATGATTTAGGTTAACATATATGAATAAAAAATGCATAATACTCACCCAAATTAAACATGAACATGGGTAAGCCTTATTGAATCCTTTTTTCCTTCCTTTTCCTCCTTGCTTCGCCTTCTTGGGATGACCCTAGCTGCTGCCCCTTTGTGGAGAAAAGTTTCTCTCCCTTTCTCTCTTTCTTTCTCTCTCTTTCTCTTGCTGGAACATCCACCTTGCTACCCACTTTCCTCCTTGTTTCCTCCTTTCTTGATGCCCAAGCAATCCTTTTCTATTATTTTTTTATATTTTATAATTTTTAAATGTCAAAAATATACCCATATGACGTCCCATGTGCTCCCCATCATAAACATCATTTCTGATTTTCGGGGCCCACATTTACCACATCAATTGAGGGTAAATTAATGCCCCCTTATCCCTTAATGTGTTGGCATCATCTTATCCAAGTAAAATACATAATTATCATATAAGAAAAATCATCAAATTTGAGCTAAATCTAGCCCATATAGTTGTCCCCTTGGAGACTTCCACATGTCATGGGTCTTATGGCAAATGTTTGCCACAAAATTCAACCCAATTTAATGTCCATTAGTCACCCTAGCTATCTAGGTTAATTAGATGCAGATTTTGCATTTTTTAAAAATAAAAAAATAAGCCAAATCAAGCTTGGGCATCACCACCATGTGCCACCTTATCTAAGCCTCATTTAGCTATACCATAGTGTGAAACCCCGATCTTAGACACGTGTATAAAACCCTAGGGTTGTAAACCCTAAGAAATATATTTGGAAAATATACATTCATGAATATGAAATATGTGAGAATAGAGGTTAAAATAATTATTTATGAAATTCGGATGAATAGTG
>JAXCLR010000063.1:20359326-20372138 GCA_035584095.1 Annona squamosa | reverse complement strand
AAATTATATTTCATAATTAATTATTTGATCATTCAATTCCATATATTATGAAAATCATATATTTATTTCATATAAAAGTCAATACATTACTTAGGGTTCATGACCTTAGGATTTTATATATAATCATAAAATTTGGGGTTCCACAACATTTTTATGTCCTAGAGCATTTTCATATAAACCATTTTTCATGTGAACACTCTTATGTCATAAAATATTTTCATGTACCCATCTTAGGGCTTTTTAAAGTATAAGCAAATATGCCTCTATCCCTCTTGTAGGTGATACTTTCTAAGTGATCGTCCTTTCATAAGAAACAAAACATTTCTTGTGATAGCACGTGAGCTCTGCGGCTATCCTTAAACCTTCTCCCATTTTAGGGAGGGCACTACCGGCCTTCTACTTTTCATTAGCGACTTGGCCACATGTAAAGGGGGCCCCCGTCCACCTATGTCTGCCTCTATGTTGGACTTATCTATCATTCTGGTGCACCATACATCATTCTTATCCACATCGACATGCTAGCATAATTTCATAAAATAATACAAACCTCCGTCTGTGTTCTCTTGGAATCCCACAGACATCTGTCCATGTCTTTATTTTTTCAAAACTGGAAGCTTGACAACTCTGTGCCCTTTTTTCAAAACTGAAAACGTAGCAACTCTATGCCAAGGTCATTTCATAAACAATGACTGTGCAATGCATCATTTCCATTCATGTTGTAATTTTTCATGTGACGGTACACTGGCTCGGTGAAAATCCTTACCATATGGCAGATGACACTTACCAAGTGATCAACTACCCACAAAAACATAACCCTTTTACTAAAACACGCCGCCCACATCGACTTGGGAATTTCAAAGGCACAATTCCCCTTGAAAACAAGACTTTTCTTACCTTAATTAGCCTCATAACTTTCCGTGCATGACTTTCATTCACTCCGGCATTATATACCTCAGTCACATGACACATTGGTCATTCTCATGTAGACAAGAGCTTTCATATTTATTTTGAACATAATCTATAAAATAAATTTCAAATCACAATATTGGGATCCACCCTTAAATGGTTTTAAAATCATCAATATAAAAGCAGTTTTCAAAATACTTTCAAATTCAAGGAATTTCAAAACATGTCAATTTTTAAGAAAAATCAATAGTTTTAAAGGTTTTTACTTATTTACTTATAAACAAGTTTTGAAACTAATAGGGAAAAGCAATTCCAAAACCCTTCTATATTTGAAACGAAAGTAACATTTTCAAAAGTTTTTCTTACAAATATTCTTACAAAGGATATGTAAATGCATCTTTTCCATTAATCCACTCCGGCATCATATTTTTCACTTATACTACATCCCTGTCATTCTCATATATAAAAAAGAAAACCATGCATATTCTTTGAATGCCATTAACACACAAAAATTGAATCATCTAATATAATCAACCTATCGGGTTGACCATCCTTAAACTCTTTTAGAAACATCAGTATAAAACATTTCCAAATTGTTTTACTATTCAAAAAGACTCCACACATTCCAAGAACAGCCTTTTTCAAATACTTTACTTGCAAATACCATTTTCGTAAAAGAATCAAACTTTCTTTTCACAAACTCTTTTGAAATATTTAAATGAAATAATTTTTAAACACTTCAACTTTTAAAAAAGGTTTGCTTATGTGGCGCCCTCGACCAGAGGCCTCCACAAGCCTTACTCCAAGATCGTTTCGATTGCTAAATATGATCAGGATTGTTGCACTGATCACCCGACAAGTTCTTAATTTGTTCTCGACCAAATTTTTTTTCTTTCCTTTTATCATATAAGCATACACTTGTCATCATTCATAGTGGACTCATCCATATCATCATAAGATTAATCGCACAAGTATTTTTACTTTCATATTATAGGCAGCATATGTATTCATAAATAAAAATTCACATAGAATTTTGTACATAATTACTTATCTATTTACATCCTATATAATCAAATCCATTTCATTATAAGCAATACATTCATCCATTTATTCTTCAATTTATCAATACCTTTTAGCTTTGCTCCTTTCCTTGAGCCGTAACCCTGTCTAAGGTTGGGAAAACAAGACGTGAGTGATAAACTCAGTAAGCAAGCATCATTTTTTTATTTAAATGCATCTCTTGCCCATTCAATAGGAGACGCTTATCAAGTGATCAACTACCAATAGGAAGAAACCTTTTATAGATATCTTCTTCATAATACATTCATAAAACTTTGTGTATGTTCCCATTTTGAGGATTTTCAAAGGTAATGTCTATGCATCTAAATCATTTTTCATGGGAACAATTGTTTATCCCAAAATATCTTTCATCTATCATGAGGACATGTCTATGTCAAAAAATATTTTTCATATGCCATGAGGACAATTATATGTCCGAAGACATTTTCCTTATAACCTCTTTCCCCATGAAGACATTTACTTGTTCCAAAACATCATCCATTTAAATTTCTTTATAACCCAACTCGGGGTTATTCAAAAGCGATGCACGTGCATAGAAATCTTTTATCTATGTGGACATTGTCATGTCCAAAAATATTTTTCCATATAAGCCTCTTTTAACCCGCATATAAGATACCAACCCTTTTTAAACCAATATGGCGGACATATTCATATCTTAAAACATTTTTCGGTATCTTCTAAAAACTAAACATAAATTCATTTGAAACCAACACAAATCCATTTAAAATGTCGATGCCCATTTTTGGACTTTTAAAACATAGGGAACAAATGTATGTTCCAAAAACATATGCATTTGTGTCTCTAACCCTCAGGTTGGTGACATTTAACAAGTGATCATCCTTCGTTAGGAAAGAAACCTTTCATGAGACAGCACGCGAGCCAGGTGTCTGCTCATGAGCTTATTCCCATTTCAGAGAGGGCGTCACCAAGCTCCAGCTTTCCCTAAGCGACTCGGCTACAAGTAGAGGTGAGCTATGGTTTTCAACTATTTTCGTCTATAACCGCCTCAACCATAAGCCTAGTATATTGTTTTGCGCACACTCGTATGCTAGCAATGATTTTTACAAAACTTCGCTTAGTCATTTGACTATACCTTTTTTCAAGCCTCAGGTTGATATGTAAAAAGCCAACTTAGTCTACAGACTATACCCTTCTTGAATTAAGAACTGGGCTTGATTGTTTTGAAAATAAATATTTTAAACCACTCAATTTGTAGACTATGCCCTTCTCGAATTGAGAACTATGCATAGTTGTTTTGAAAATAAAACATTTTAGAAAACTATTTCCAAATCCTGATGTTAAGATGACCACCCTTAAAGAGTTTAGCAATGTTTTGATAAATCCATTTTACGAACATTTGAAATATTTGAGAAGATAATTTTTTGCAAAACTTTAATGATTTGCTAAATAACTTTTGAAATTCTCATTTTTAGAAGCTTTTGAACTAATTCAAAACTTGTGGAGACAAAACCATTCTTAATAATATTTTTATGAGAAAAACAAATGCAACTCACTTCTATCCACTGTAATGGCATAATCTGTTTTATCCACATCACTTCCTTGTTATTTTTATATATAGAGGAGTTTGCATAATCTTTTGATTATTATTTAAACATAAAATCCACCAAATCAATTTGTAGGATTGGTCACCCTTAAATCTTTTTGGACTATCAGAGTAAAGCATCTTCAAAGTGTTACAACTTTAAGAGTTGAAAAGCACCTTGATAGATTATTTCAAAACACCTACATAAATCTCAAAACAGGCACTTAAATTCAATTTATGACATTTAATGAAAACTATTTCAAAACATCTATTTATGTCTAGAAACCATTTTGTAAAGAATTACATTTTTCAATAAAACTCTTTGTAAACCCCACTTTTATGAACTTGCTTATATTAAAATCATCTTAAAACCCACATTATATTTTTAAGAACTGAGCTTGCTTACTCTATAAACAATTCTCCACATCATTAATATAAATATGATCAAGTAATGTTAATACTTGAAGATAAACATTATGCTTAAAAATTCACTTGCTTATCTTGTAAGCAACTATGAAACCAACTTATTAAAGCAAGCTCAAAATTTTCATAAAATTCCTTTGAAATAATATTTCGAAGGGCTTGCTTACTTGTTAGCAAACTCTTAAATACATCAACATAAATATATTTTTTAAAACATTTCAACGCATATGAGGAAATCAATATTTTAGAAAGTACGCTTGTTTACCTGTCTCATGTTAGCTTTCTGAATCCATCTTTTCTTTGCCCTTGCATACATGATAATAATATAACATTTCTTATATTCCTTTTTCTTGCATCTAACTTAATTTTTGAACCCATTTTCATTAACATATATCATTCATTTGACTTCTCAAGTCATTTGACACATAGATAACACACTTGCACATTTCATCGGTTAACACATAACATATAGAATCCCATAAGTAGGGTACCATTCAATCACATAATAATTATCCAATAATTAACATTTAAAGGTTCATTAGCCTTTGTTTACCATTTTTTACTTATTTTCTAAAATTTACACATAGGTGCTCCTTTTAAGTACACGTCATCGCCTTAAACTTCATAAATTAATTCTAAATTTTGAAATTGATCATTATGCACTCTAAACAGATATATAATCATTAATTATATCATATTTTCATATATTTTTAAATAAAATCACATTACATAAGTCATTTACCACTTATGCATGTTTATCCTTTCACATGCCCATTTAGCAACACATATAAGAGGCATTTCATAAAATTTTCCAAGTAAGCAACTTGGTCACTAATTTAGCATGGTTATTACCCTTAGTTATCACTTTATTTATGGTATTTTTATGGGATTTAAATCCACTAATCATAGGTTTCCAAAACAACCCTTGTCTTCTTATTTTCACTAAGTTCCATCTTCTTATTTAACCATTAATTCTATATATATATATATAATAATATCAATTACCAATCACCTTTGCTATCCTTAATCCTTTATTACACTCTTTACTAATATATATATCAATTTGAATCATTTATACATAGGTTTCATATTTCTTTTTATTTGTTTCTCAAACTATCCACATATGCTGAAATCAGGCATACTGAAATCTCTGAATTTTGATTTATAATCGAATCATGGTATTAATTCTGAAATTTCTATGATACAACAATAAATACATGAATTAACGGTCATGAAAATTTAAACATGAAATATTAACATTATATATTTATTTTGACATTTTCATTGTACTCGACAATGTTATGAGTTTAGGGTCAACCCTAATCACATGCATTACAAACCATACTAATATCACCAAAAAATAAATTTTGATTTTATACAAGTTATCCTCATGATGGCTTATACATCATATAAAAATTTTATTTAAAAAATCTTTCTAAAAAATTTATTAAATATCATTTACTACAGCTGATCCCATCACCCGTTCTACCCTATTTAAGTTAATTTTCTCGGATTTTTATTTGAAACCTGCTGAATATTTCAATATGAAATTTTGATCATCCCTTAATCATCATATAATTATATTTTAAACAAATTTTTATAGTGAAAATCCTTTGTTTACTACTTCATTCATATTTTTGATTTATAACATCATATAACTTCCAGATTTGAGGCATAAAATCAAGATTAATATACACTTACTTGATTAATTGGTAATCCCTCCTTTTCTCCTTTTTTTCCTTCTTTTTTTATTCCTTCTTGGCTGGCTAGGGCTGGACGTGCACGGCCTTAGAGGAGAAGAACTTGAGCACTTAGAAAAAGAAATCACAAAACCTCATATCACATGACCGAGCATCCCTTCTTGTAGAGCTGGAATTTTCAGCTATGGTAGAGTTGGATTTGTTGGAAACAATAGTTAAATAAAAAAATAAATTGACCAAAGCACAAGTTTTGATGATTAACAAATACAAATTTGAGTACGATATTATTACTAATAAGTTTTATGAATGTCTTTAAGGAATGAAAAATCAGACCAAGTCGATTACCAAGTCGACTCCAACTTCAACTTAGGTGAAGTCGATCCCAAAGTCGACTCCACAAGTGACTTCAACAGGTATTTTTTGGACAGCATTGAAATTGGGGAGTTGAACAACCGAAGTCGTAGATGAAGTTGACTCCATTTGCGACTTGAGGCCAAGTCACAGATGAAGTCGACCCCAGAATTGACTTGAAGAAGCATCTTCCTTTCAGAGCTAAAATTGGGCAGCAAAACTTCTAAAGTCGCAACCAAAGTTGACTCCACATACGACTTGGGTGAAGTCGCAGCCAAAGTCGACTCTAGCTTCAACTTCAACATGATAAGACAGATTTTCAAGCTCAAGTCAAAGCATAAGTCTACTTCAAGATGAAGACAACTCAAGTTTCTCAAACTCGAGTATATAAAGACTAATTAAAGTATAAAGCAAGGAAGACACATGGATTCATTCACTCAAAATCAAAGTTGGATTTGTTCATACAAGATTCAAGTTCTTCAAGTTCACGGGAATTAAAGCTAATTCTGTACAAATAAGCTTCTAGTATTAAAAGACAAAAGAAGAAGAAGAAGTTAAGCAAACAAGAGATATATCAACAAAGATCAAACTGACTTGGCATAAGGAAATAACCAAGTCGCACACCAAGTCGATTCCAAGATTGACTTGAGGTCAAGTTATACCCCAAGTCGACTCCAAGATCAACTTGAAGCCAAGTCTCAAACCAAGTCGACCCAGAAGATAGACTTGGAGGCTAAAGAATAGCCGAAGTCGCACACAAAGTTGACTCCAGCATGCGACTTGAGTGAAGTCGCACACGAAGTCGACTCCACCTACGACTTGGAGACATAACATTTGAATTTTTAAATGTTGGGACATTTATTACGCGCCAACCAACTCTATAACGTTCAAAATTTTCCCTCTATATATAGACACTCAAGCAAACATGGATACATACAAGAAAGACCTAAAAAAGAGGAAAGAAGTGCTACTAAGAGTTTTTATCTACTTTTCTCTACAATTGAGTGATCTATACACTTTTCAAAGAAAGAACAAGCTTCAAAGTTGCGGTTTGCTTCAATGCAACACAATTGGTTGCTTCTACAGATTCTTCCTCGAGCTGAAACTTGCTACACAAATCTGTAAAGTGTAGATTTTTCCTATTTTTATCTTGTGGTTTATTTTTGGTGCTTGGTTTGAGTTTGGTGGTTCAAACCATGACATAGCAAGTAGAGTTGTGAATGGAGTGTAACTCATCACCTACTTGTGTTGATTGTATATGCCCCCTAGAGCTAGAATCTAGAAGAGAGCGGAGACTCTAGTTGTATTCACGGAATACATAGTGGAACCCAAGTCACAAGGGTGTGTGAGCTTAGAAGAGTGGAGTAGGGAAAGGTTGCTCGAACCACTATAAATCTTGTCTACTGTTTTTCATTTTTGCTTTCTTTATCTTATTGCTTCCTATTTGTTTCACTCAAGGGGATTAAACTTTCAAGGGGTTAAGTTTTAATTTACCAAGAAATTTTTTAAGAACCTAATTCACCCCTCCCCTCTTGGGTTTTGCCATTAACTCAGGACCAACAGAATTTTCCACACTATTTAATCCATGCTTATCCCCCCTAATGTGCTGGTTAAATGATAGCCAAGTAAAATAATTTTTGGCATTTTTATTAATTGCAAAAATCTGCTCAAATCCTCACCATCCAAGTTGTCCACTTGGCACGTCCATAGCTATTGTTCATTTTGAGATTTTTTCTCATTTTTTAATCATCTCATTTTAAGTGTAAATTAAACACCTAATTAGCATTGAGGTTAACTTTTAATTTGGCATAAAAAATTAGCAAAAATCATTATAGCAGCATTAAACTACGCATGTTATTTGCATACACAAGTTGTCTATTTTTGCATCATCAATGAGCAGCTGTTGCTTACAAATTTTTAGGGGTTTTTTTCACATGAATAAATGCTCATTCATGTGTCCCTATATGTCAGCTAGGTGGGTGCATATTTTAGAAAATAAAAAAAAAATAGAGCTGCAATAGCCCATGAACATCCATATGCATGCCACCTCTCCTATGCTCATTTTGAGTACTCTTAGCCCCTTTAATTGTGGACATCAATGCTTGGATAATTAGTGAGATTTTTTTATTTTATAATTATACGTAAAATACCTTGCATTGCACTTACATTTGACACCTATTTGGTCCATTAAAAATTGCATTAATTCTATGTACTCTAGCATTTAATGCATGATACCCTTGAGGTGCAAAAGTCAAACGTATACCCCGTTTACAATTCAGACATTTTTCCAACATACTTTTCTTAATTCAAACCTTTCAAAATATGCATCTCATAATTTTATTCAACCGTTTTAAATTTCATCTCAATCCAACTTTCCTAGCTCAAGTTATAGCCGTTTGAAATTAATGGTTGGATTTGAGTTATGTTCAATAAATCATCACACTAATTTCATCAAGGATTTTCATAACTTAATAATTCCATAATACCAAGCCTATTATCATCAACTTCTCTATCAAATTTCACTTGAATCTGCCTTACAGGCGTTGAGTTATGAATTTTCTAGTGTTTTTCTACTAACATGAGAATTATCCTTTTAAATTCTCATAATTCATATTAAATAATTATATTCAATAATTTAAAATCATTATCCATGATACATTGATATATTTCAATCACCAACAATTCACTTTAATCCCTTTGTCCCATATCAGTTCATACTGATCACTTGCATCATTATTGCTAATCCTTAGCCCTAATTACCATAGTTTAGCATAATCACAAAAATTATTTAAAATTTAATAAATTTATTTATAAACACATGTAAATTTTCAATGCATATATTGAATTCTACTTAGGTTGGGTTTTCACAGCTTACAACAAAGCAATCCCAAAACATATCCATATTTGAAAGATAACATTTTCAAAAGGTTTTGCTTGTTACAAACATCATTTCATAAAGGAAGTCAAACTTCCTTATCATAAAAATCCTTTTTGAAATAGGATTTTGAAGGGCTTATCTACGGATATCATTTCAATAGAGCAATTCACAATTCATTTCAACAAATGAGCATAAACATCATTTTCATAAATGTTGGTTGCTTATAAGCAAATCTTAGAATCATCAATATAAAACCCTTTCAAACATTTCAACAATTGAGATGAAATCAACATTTTTGAAAGTTTGCTTGCTTAGTTGTAGGAAGTTTGCTCATCCATTGGATCTTTTCCTTGCCTTCACAAAGACAAGTGAAAAATAATCATCTTATATGCTTGCATGCTTTTTCGTTTATTTGATTCATGCTCATATATCACTTGTCCCTAACCATTATATGATCTCAATATATGTGACTCATAACATGTTTGCCTTAAACATTTCTTCCTTAGAGGTGAACACCATCATCTCATAATCACATATATGCACATTTTTCAATTGTGAGTCATTCATTTGACTCAATACCCTTATCGAGAAAATTTAATCTCTTTTCAATCATTCAATACACTTACTTGAAACTATTGTAAGCGAAGTTCAAGTAAGGTTTCTCAACTTCATATTTACCCTTATAATACTTCCTTTTTCATACACTTATGTGACCTAGTAATTAATTGCTTTGAAAACTAACGTTTGTAGTCATTCAAGGCAATTATCTATGACTTATATCAAGTCATTTCTTTGTCAAATTTCTGAAATTTTCTACCATTAATGAAATAGTCACATAAGTGCATATTTTCACTAAGTTTTACTTTCTCAATTGCACCTTAATGATATACACATGAGAAATTATCAAACAACCATTCTTGTGGTCATGTTAGGTGCTTGTTCATAAACCTTAATGACATAAATTCACTTTATATTTCTGAAATTCATGTCTCTCATTCAAAAGGGCCCTATTTGAGCTTAAATCCATCAAGTTCCACTTTACTAATTGCATCTTAATGATGCATACATGAATTGTAACCTATCCACAACTCTTAAGGTCATATTAAGTGCTTGTTTGCATTTTATAATCAACCTAATTCCATTAAAATTTCTGGAATTATCATCCATTATCAAAATAGTCCTAACTTCACTTATTTTCATTAAATTTTATTTCCATACTTGCATATTAACTCAACATACATGCAATACCATCTATCGATCTTAACTTAATTATGAATTTAATCAAGACAAATAGAATTTCCCAACATCATCTACCTTAGAGATCCATTAATTGGTGCATACAACTCTCTTGAAACCCTAGTCACTTGGATGTTAATCAAGGGTAAGATGAGTTGATCATTAATTAACTTCAAAATTCATACATGAACTTAACATGGGATGTCACTAGTAACTATACCCCTCTTAAAAATTAAAATTTTTGGTTTCAATACATACCTAGATTTTAAGAAATTTTCTTCCCTTTTGATGAGGCTATGGACGTCTAAGGTAGCCCTTCTCTTCATCTCTTTCTTTTCTCTTTTTTTTCCTTCTTCGCTTACTTGCTTGGGACGTCCACCATTTGCTGCCCTTCTTCTCCTCTTTCTTTTCTTCTTTTTCCCTTTTCCTTGCTGCTGTTTGGACATTCCTTGTTATCCACACTTGCTGAAAAAAATTTCATCTCAATAGTTTTTGAAACTGTCCCCTTGCAGCCTATTTAATGCCTTCTATAGGTTGCTGAAATAACACCCTAATGACACCTCATAACTAAGATTTAATATATATACGCTTTATCAATTATTGTTGTTTAAATGTGGGCCACTCATTATACTTTATTGCTGCCCATTTCAACCATCCAAGTGTCCATCTTTAAGCCATAAATCTTATCACATTGTTGATTAAGAATCTGGCTGATCATGTCCCCTTTTTCCAGCTTCTTTTCATGTTTATTTTTGGATTTGTTGTAACTAAAAATCTGCCCATTAATCCCTAGCTTGACAAATATGCAATGGGAATTGTAATTAATCAACTTGCATTAATTTGGTTGACTTTAATCTTGCCCAATTGCATCCTACAATGACACATGTCATTTGAATCATAATTGTCAAACTTTGCTTTGCCACATGTTAAACCTAAATTACAAAAAGTCAATCTTAAGGTAGGGTTCATTTATATCGCCTAATTATTGCTAATTGTAATGATATTTGCATTGTTAATTAAGGTTTTATAAGGTGGTATGATACAATCAGATCCACTCATTACTTAGGGTACCTTAATTTACCCTTCCACGAAAATATTCATCCCAAAATGATGAACATAGGCTAAGATATTAACTTTTTAATATAATTCATGAAATTTCATGTCATTTCTAGTTGTTTAACATATTTCTAATCAAAATACCGATATCTTGTAGGGCATATTAAGTTATACTTGCCCTTAAAATTCCATATCAATCCATCTCATATCACAAAATATCATTTTCTTAAATAATCTATTAAAAATGAAATAGAAAATGGCAATTAATGGGCTTGCCACCTCATCTCATCTCTACACCGTATTTTGTCCTTTTGTGCTCATTTTTTAAGATAACCAAAAGTGATTAAATTAATTATTTTACTTAATTAGTTACCCTAATCTCATTCATCTAAATTAAAGGCATGAAATTTAATACCTCTCATGCCAATGTGGGTTAAACCCTCCATCTCTTGGAATTTTCCAAATTCCTCATTGTACAAATTCCAAGTTCCCTCATTAGGCTTAAAATAATCGAGGTTCAACACCAACTCACTGAATTTAATTTAATAACTTCAAGAAGAAACTACCATCATAACTAGCAAATAGTCAAATTATCAACATGAACATCCCAAAATATTTTACATAACATATCCTGTTGGAAATATGTGGAAAATAAGCTAAGTCTATGTTTTGATGATTAACAAATCAATTTGAGTAAGTTTTGGTTACTAACATATTTGTGGAAATGATTAAAGGTTATAAATTTGAAGAGTATGAAGCATGGCAAGTCAAGTCGATTTTCAAGTCGACTCAGGCATTGACGTAGGCCAAGTCGATCCCTAAGTCGACTCTAGCAGCGACTTCAAGATGTCTTTTCCTTCTAGAGTTGAAATCGAGGAGCAGAGCTGCCGAAGTCGCAAACGAAGTCGACTCCGCATGTGACTTGGGTGAAGTCACAGACCAAGTCGACTCTAGCATCAACCTCGAAACAACATTTCCTTCCAGAGTTGAAATCAAGACTGAGAGATGCCGAAGTCGCATCCCAAGTCGACTCCACTTGTGACTTGAGGTGAAGTCGCAAACCAAGTCGACTCCGGTAGCAACTTGGAGGCGTCATTTCTGTCCAGAGTTGAAATCAAGAATAGGAGCTACCGAAGTCGCATCCCAAGTCGACTCTACATGCGACTTGGATGAAGTTGCAGACAAGTCGACTCCGATTTTGACTTCAATACGGAAACATGCAGATCAAGATAACTCAATGATAAGATTCAAGAATTTCAAAAGAAGATGAAGGTAAAAGACAACTCAAAGGCTCAAGACTCAAGACATGAAGTCAAACGTAAGAATTATAAAGAGTCGTAAAGGAAGAACAACCAAACATGAAAGAATTCAAGCAAGCAATGCATTCCAAGATTCAAGTACTTAAGAACTCAAGAAAAGGAATCCAAGGTATTCTATGTAAAGAGATATAAGGGAGAAGTTGCCGAGGTGAAGTTGCACCCGAAGTCTACTCTACCTGCGACTTGGGTCAAGTCGAGGACCAAGTCGACCTAGTTAGGAACTTGAAGGAGTTGCGAACAGGTGAAGTCGCACCCGAAGTCGACTCCATCTGCGACTTGGGCGAAGTCGCACCCGAAGTCGACTCCACCTGCGACTTGGG
>JAXCLR010000063.1:20328301-20349394 GCA_035584095.1 Annona squamosa | reverse complement strand
TAATTTATGTTATATAAATTAATTATATAACTAGTAAAGTATATAAATTATGCACTAACATCCAACTAGCATTAAATTACATTCATAAATATATACCTATGTTAATAAATTAGTTATTAATTAATAAATTAGTTATTAATTTATTAACATTAATATCTCATTCCATGAGTTAATATCGAATAATTGACTTTTGCTATCAATTTAATTATAGAACTGTTTACCCACATATATTGTTTATATATTTATTTTATTATATATCCACAATAGTAATGTACATTGGGTATGATTTGTTAACTGAAAGCAATTTAAAAATCAACTAGAAATATTTAATTTTTACATCTATGCAAGAGCGCATAACGATGCTAGCAATACATATTTATAGATTCACGCACCCGTTTATATTTTTTTCGACAAAATAGATAAATATGCTATACTTATATATAACACAAAACACCAATTTCTAGAAGATTTCAATAAATATAATATGTTATATTATATCATAAGGTGCTGGTCCAAAGCTTTAAACCTTCCCTCAAGTATATATTATATATATATTAATATATCTTAAAGATCCAAAATATATTAATATACCTTAAAGTTCAAAATTGGGTCTTTTGAGATTTCATATTCCGGTTAATATATATATATATACACTCACACACACACCTTAAAGAGCCATATATATATATATACACCTTAAAGAACCGAACTGGTCCTTCGAGATTTCAAATTTTTGATTAATATATATATCATAAGTATTATAAATAGAACTAGCTTAATTTTTATTACAATTATTTTCATCTATTAAAATTTATCTAATATAAATAACCAACCCCATCCTATCATTAATATATTTGTATGTAACACATCATAAATATCTAGTGCTTGACATATTAAATTTCCCTCCAAATACATATATAATTTATAGATTAATTTGAAGTATTAGTTTGGAGGTTTTAAGCTCCATCATAAATATATATGATATATTTTACATGTATAATGAGCTAGTTTGGGTCTCTGGAGGTTTTTTTTAACTTCCGTAAATTACATATAAAAATTTATACTATATTATATAAAACTAGCGCCAAAGGATTTTGGTTAAATTACACAAATACAAAATATACTATCTTAAACAGAAAAGACTAGCCTTGTTCTTTCAAATATATTAAATATAATGAATTATAATTATTTGACTCTTACTGTTTTAAACTCCAATATATATATATATATTATGTGATAATAGTTTGGAATTTATTAAGGTCATCAAGTATATTTAATATCATATATGTAAGGTGTCGGTCTTGATCTCTGGCCTATTTTAAACCCTTCGAGATATATATATATATTATAGATATCGTACCAAAAATGGTTTCCGTCATATAATTATATCACCAGCGAAATTTCCATAACGCAATAGCATAACTTACGTTAATACCACCGCTCTACTTAAATTAATTTTATATTCTTTCCATCTATTTTACAAACATATCACTGAGTATTCAAAAAGTATATTGTCGTAATTCCAAATGGCATCGGATAGGTCCAGATAGACATATTTGTTAATTTAACAATCAAAAATTCCAACTAAATAGAAAAATATATCTTATGTTTATATGAATTATATGCATAACAAAAATATAAATTTAATTTAACGTTCTACATACTAGACAACCAATCCAGCGTAGTGGAACCATCTCAAAATAACACTTTTCATCAATTTATAATTTATATAAATAACACAACAAAATAAAATCAAATCAATCACCTAGTGAATTTGAAATCTATAATTTATATAGTATTTAATATTGCTAGTCATGCTTTCCAAATTCCATATAATTTCTCATAAACATAAATTACCAACTCCACTCGACATTCCATTGAAAACTATTTAACAAATAATTTCCGTAAGTTATTCTTCGAAATAACTTAACTGCTACAATATACATGGCTCCAAAAAAGATTTAATTATCTCTTCACTTACCTTTTTGTAGAACTCATGGAGGGATTTTCTAAGTAAATATATTTTCTTTTCTCCCACTCCCAATTTGCAACAAATTGCTCATTTTCTTAGCTTTCTCTATTCATCCCTTTCTTTTCTCACAAATTCCAAATAAATAAAATTCTACCAAATCCCTCTTCATTCACACGTCGCCTCTTTCCCAATCCTCACTTAATCGCAATATCCCAATATTCTCTCTACCAATTAGTTTTAAATTTAAAATTTTAAAAATCAAATATTATCTCTTAGTGGGCCCTGCATACATTAATTATTGAAAGGAAAATTATATAATTCTACTAAGATATAATTCGAACCTGCTACCTTCAATTTACTTGCCACAGTTTCTAACCATCATAGCTTTTCAATAATTTATTAATGTAAATTGCAAAATAATTTAAGTAAATATATTTTTGAGCCCATTTTCTTTAAAATTATAATGACCCCCATAGTCAACAAGTCAACTCGACCACCTTTGCTATTTTTACTGACACATAAGACGGTTAAAAATTCAATGTGTCACATCAGTATGCCACATTAAGTCATCATCTTTAATTCGGGTTATTACATCTATGGCCATGAAAGCATAAATAAAAGGCAAAAATGATTTTTAAAGCCCACTTTGAGTAGGCAACAAAAATAGAAGGGAAAACGACAAGAAGCTTCCCATGGCCACCTCCTCCTCATCCTCCAACTCGAAAAGTCCTAGTCGATTTTCTTATTTTTATTGGGCTGATTTTTTGGATTTGATTTTGGGCAAATCGTTCTGAGTAGTTCAAGGTTCCAATTCTTGGTTTTCTATTCTTCTCCTTTACCTAATTTTTTGGAGTCTAGTTTGGTTTCCCATTTTGGATTTTGTTAGTGGAAGTTGTCCCTGCATTATTTCGACTCTAAAGTTTTGTGATTTTCAAATTTATAATAAGTATAATATAGTTTAATAGATTAACAACAAAAATAAAATAGCTAAAGTGGTAAGAGACGTTGGTAGCGGTGTAACAGGTCTCGGGTTTGAATCCAATTTAGATGATTTTTTTGAATTTTTAGTTTCAACCAAAGGATGCATTGTTTGAGTTTGAAATTCAAACATGCAATTGAAGCAACACATAACGTGAAATGGCATGGGTGACGTGACAAGATTCTAAGGATGCATCCAATTGAAATGGAATGTGTCTATTAATGTGGTTGTGTAAATACGGCTATTCAAAATCTATAAATATGGGTTAAAGAAACAACAAGATCATTCCAACCCAAGTGCTCCTGTCTCATTCAGACACATCTTACCTCCTCTAAGACATTATGTTGTCTCCGTTCAAACATCTTATGGTGTGTCTTGATCAAATATTATTGTCTTAATCAAGTTCTTGCAGTTTTACTATATTGTTTCGAAATTCTCTCCATTCAATCAAAAGTTCTGTTATCAAGTATTCGTGTGTCGAAAAAATGTACTGCTTCCTATTCTAGTTTAGATTTCACTTTTTGGGTGTGTTTGGTAATAAATAAAACTTTTGATGAAAAGTTATGGAGAGTAAAAGTTGTCAAATTATGTGATGTGATATGATAGAGTAATGATAAGTAATTAAGAGGATAAAGTTAAAATAGATAGATTAGTTATGTGGATAGTTGTGTAAAATGATTGAAAAGTATGGTAGTTATATAGGAAAATGTGAAAGAATATTTAAAAATATGATAGTAGTGGAGAGTGAAAATTTATAAACTAAAAAATTTTAACTTGACATTTTCTTGCAATTGCCAAACACACCCTTTGTGTCCTAGGGCAACTGCAAAATTTTCCTAAGCAGCAAATAGAGTAGCAAATTTGCTTTAAAGAAAGTGACAACGTAACACGCTTGAAGTGAAACTTGATTTTAATTTTACTTTTTTCACTTTCCTTAATTTTCTCTTTTTTATATTTTACCCGAACAAACTTAAGGCAATTTTGTCAGTCTTGTCCCTTTTCTATTATTTATAAGTGGCTCTCCAATCATCCATTCAACGCACAATGCCTGATGTCCCAAGATTGGACTACTGTGTTAGTACAAATTTCAAGAAATGGAAACAACTTCATCTTTTCTTAATTTCTCCACATGCTAAGACCTGAAGAAAAAGAAGATAAAACACTGCAAGATCAACACTAACAATAAAGTGGAACATGGACAACTATATTTGCAAAGGGCACATCATTGAAGCGTTGTCTGGCTTGCTGTTTGAAGTATATCAAGATGCAAATACTACCAAAGAAATCTGGAATTCATTTCAATATAAATATAGTACTGATGATGCAAGCATCAAATGTTTCTCATAAGCGATTTCCTTAATTACACTATGACTGATGATAAATCAATCCTTGATCAAGTTAATGAGATTGAACATATCGTCAATTAACTTGAGTCACAGGGTAGTAAGATCGATGAATCTATTCTTGTTGATGCGACTATTGAGAAATTATCACTTAGTTGGAACAACCATCGCAAAAGTCTAAAATAAATGAAAGCATCTATGAGCTTAGATGATATTACTCTTAATTTATGCACTAAAGAAAAATTAAGGAAAAATGAAAAGAAAGAAGAGCAAGTTCTCACTGAGGCTAATGTGGTTAACGTTCAAAATCAGGTAACAAATGTCAATAATCAACTTTCTATAAAATTTAAATTAAATATAAAAAGACTATTACTTAGAAGAAGAAGAAGAAGAAGAAGAGACTTTGCTTTTATTGCAAGAAAATGGGTCATTTGAAAAATAAGTATAGACTTCTCAAAAGAAAAAATAACACTCAATCTGAATCATATCAAAGAAAATGTCTAGAGGTTCATTTAACTGAGGAACATTTTGTTGTCATAATTTCTAAAATTTATATAGTAAGTGATGACCAAAGTTGGTAGCTTGACTCTGGAACCACTAGACATGTTTATAAAGATAGAAATCTATTTAAAACCTGTGAAACTAATCAAAATAAAAATATATTATTCATGGGTAGTCAGGAAATGTGATCCTGAAACCGACTTCAAAAAAATTACTTACTCTCACGAATATACTTCATGTATCGGAAATACGCAAATATCTTTTCTCAGTTAGTCTTCTTTGTAAGCATAGTTTCAAATTGGTATTTGAGTCAGATCAAATTATTGTAACTAAGAGAGGTGTATTTGTGGGCAAGGGCTTTGTTGTAAATTGGCATATTTCACCTAAATGTCAATAATGGATTATCATCTTCAGCTTATATGGTTGACTCTTTTTCTATATGGCATGGTAGATTAGGTCAAGTTAATTTTCGTAGTATGGATACTATAATGAAATTAGGTTTAATTCCTAGATCACCTAATGAATTTTTAAAAAAATGTAAAATTTATGTTCAAATTAAAATTACTACAAAACCATTTCAAAAGGTTGAAAGCAATTTTGAATTGTTAGATTTAATTCATTCAAATATTTGTAATATGGAGAATACATTAACAAGAGGTGGAAAGAAATTCTTTATAACATTTATATATGATTTTAGTAAATGTATTTATGTTTATTTATTAAGAACTAAAGATGGAGTCTTAAATAAATTTAAATCATATAAAGTTGAAGTTGAAAATCAACTTAGACAGACAATTAAATCCTTAAATCAGATAGAGGAGGTGAATATTTATGATTTCGAAATTCTTCGAATGGATGTAAAAATTGCTTTTCTAAAAGCTAGATTAAGATGAGAAAATTTATATGGAACAACCCGAACGTTTTGTATTACTTGGACAAGAAAATAAAATTAGTAAATTAATTCTTTATATGGTTTAAAATATGCACCTAAGCAATGATATGAAAATTTTGATCAAGTAGTTTTTAAATTAAACTAGTAAGATAAATGTATTTATAGTAAATTTGTTGTCAATATAAGTATTATTATTTGCTTATATGTTGACGATATGCTTATATTTGGTATTGACTTTGAGATTATAATAGAAACTAAAAGTTTTCTGTCAGTTATCTTTGATATAAAAGATATGGGTAGGGCCAATGTCATCCTTGACATCAAAATTATAAGAGACGGTAATGTAATTTCTCTTTCTCAATCTCATTACATTTCTCAAATATATGCATTCAAATGCAATTTATAGGATTTTGAAATATTTGAGAAAGACCATTGACTATGGATTGCAGTTCAATAGTGAATCCATTGTACTAGAAGGGTACAGTGATGCAAGTTGGATTTTTGATACCAAGGAATCTATATCCATAGTGTAAAACCCAACCCATGTAGAAACCAAATGTATGCATTAACATGTATATGACATTTATATGTGTAATTATTGAATTTTGAATGATTATGTTTTGCTAATTTTTGCAATTAGGGTTAAGGATTAGCAATGATGCTTCGAGTAATCATTTGAGCTAATATGAGACAATGGGATTAGAGAAAATTGTTTTTGATTGAAATAAGCAAATACATCATGGATAAT
The DNA here is from genome assembly GCA_035584095.1 of Annona squamosa. NCBI lineage: Eukaryota > Viridiplantae > Streptophyta > Magnoliopsida > Magnoliales > Annonaceae > Annona > Annona squamosa. The sequence goes on along the minus strand of JAXCLR010000063.1, from coordinate 20,342,959 downwards.
CATTTTCCATTATTCAATATGAATTATGGGAATTTAAATGATAATTGTCATGTTTAGTGGAAAAGCACTAAAAAATTCATAAGTCAACGCCTGTAAGGCGGATTCAAGTGAAATTTGAGATGGAAGTTGATGATATTGGGCTTGAAATTATGGAATTATTGATTTATGAAAATTCTTTATGGAATTAGTGTTATGATTTATTGATCACATCTCAATTCCAACCGTTAACTTTAAACGGCTATAACTTGAGCTAGGAAAATCGAATTGAGATGAAATTTGAAAAAGTTGAATGAAATCATGAGATACATATTTTGGAAGGCTTAGATTAATCATATTATGTTGGAAAAATACCTGCATTGAAAAAGGTATGCATCGTTGACTTTGGCACCTCAAGAGTACCATTCATTTAATGCTTGAGTACATGGAATAATTGCATGGTTTTAATGGAAAATGAGTTGTCAAATGCAGCATATTTTTAGGATATTTTATGCAATATTATAAAACATGAAAATTTAAGAATTATCCGGCAATAAATGTCCACCATGATGAAGCTACAAAGTGTGCAAAATGGCCATAGGTATGGTGGCAAGATGGGAATGTCCATGGGCTGCCCTTGATGTTTATTTTGATTTTTTTATTTTATAAAATATGTACTTATGCAGCTTCATAAGAATATGCATTAAATCACGCAAATTACCTGCAAAAAATTATAAAATATAGCTGCATTGTAGAGGAAAATGTGGACAGCATATAGGGGTAAATGATGTGTAATGCTAAGTGTGATTGCTGCAATTTTTGCTAAGTTTTTAATATCAAACTAATGCATGAATTAAATAATAATTAAGTTTATGAATTACCCTTAAATGGAGATTATTAAAAACTTTTAAAAATCTGAAAAATAAAGGCAGCCAAGGGACGTGATCTTTAAGGCAGTTTGGACAGTCAAGATTGAGCAGATTTTTGGATTTTTGAAAAATGGTAAAAATGCATTTTACTTGGCTGTGAATTCACCAACACATAAGGGGGATAAACTTCCATTTAATGGTGTGGAAAAACCCAGCAAAGGTGGGGCCCACAGCTGGATTATATCCAGCATTATAAAAGCCACGCACGTCCACATGAAGAGAGCTTGGAAATTTTCTAAGTGCTAGAATTTTTCTCCCTCAAGGCCAACAACTCATGTCCCCTTTATAGATAGTAAAGAAGGAAGGAAAAAAAGAAAAAAAGAAGGGAATTCGAGAAGGAAAATCCATCTCCAAGTGTTTAGGGTTTGGAGTGCATAAACCAAGTAAGTATATGTGTTGTTTTGAGTTATTTATCTTGAGTTTTAAACTCCAAAATTTGAATATGAAATGGATGCTTAAAGAATTCCTTAATGATGATTAAACATGCCTTTGATTGAATATGGAATTAGTATTAAGCTTTATAAATGAATTCCCATGTTTTAGATGTTGAAAATAAAGTTTAGAATGTGTATTGAGTGGAAAACTCAACTTGTTAAATCTTGAATTCCCATGTCAAGTTGCTATTTTGAATGAATGATATGATTAGGTTATGAATCATGTATTAATACAAAACATAGGTTGATTTGAGCTTAAATCATGAATTTTAGAAAATACGGAATGCAAAGCGACGTTTACGACCCGAATTCTTCATTTTTAGGTTAAAAATGGTATTAAAATGGGTTTGCATGATTTACGGGAGCTATGTAGGGTAAAATATCATAGGTTTAGGGTATTATTGATTCCCAAAAGGATTTGGAAAGATAAGCCCCTAATCCGATTTTTACGGATTTATGAAACGATGTCTAAACAAAGTAGAAATGAGACCCAAAATGGGTAAAGAACTTACTGTTTTGAAGGGTATTAATTTAGGAATGTTAAATATATGTTAATTCCATAGATTTTTATTAATAAAAATAGGATTAATTTCTGAAAATTCAGATTTATTAAGCTACTTAGGGTTATGTGTTAAAAGACACGTTAAACGTGTGAAAAATAGGTTCTAAAGTTGCTGATTTGAAAACCTATGATTAGTGAATTTAAATTCCATAAAAATACCATAAATAAAGTGTTAATTAAGGGTAATTAACACTCTGAAATATGGATTAAATTTCTGACTTGAAATATAATATGTATGTGTTGCCAAATGGGCATATGTGTAGGAATAGATATGCCAGGGTGATGAATGACTTATGTAATGTGATTTTGCACAAACATGAATGAAAATATGATGAATTTCATGATTATATATCTTTTTCAAATTGCATGATGCTAATTTCAAATTTTGAAATTGATTAATGAAGTCTAAGGCAATAACATGTGCTTAAAATGGGCACCAACGTGTGTATTTTGGAAAAGGATCAATAAATGATAAATTGAAGTTAATGAACCTATAAATAATAAGTATTGGATGGTTATTATATACTTGAATGGTTACCCTATTATGGGATTGAATATCTTATGTATGAACCAATGAAATGTGCAAGTATATGCTAAGTGTATGCTTAATGACTTGAGAAGTCAAATAAATAATATATGTTAATAAAAATGGGGTGGAAAACTAAATGAGATACAAGGAAAAGAAATATATGAAAAATTATATTATTCTCATGTAAGAAAAGACAAAGAAAAGACTGAGTCAGAAAGCTAAGGAACGCAGGTAAGCACGCAAATTTTCTAAATGATTTTTTCTTTTCTAAATTGCTATGAATAAATTTTATTTTTGTACTAACCGTTTGATGTAAATATTGAAATGTTTTAGAGGAATTTATGGATGGTCATTCCTTAGTTAAATTGTGTTGAAATGATGTTTTTACTTCAAGGTGATTTATGGAATTTCCTTTGATAAATACTATGAAAAATGTTGTGATTCCAAGTTTCTAAATGAAAATCATGCTAGCATGTTAAAGATGGATTTATGAAAAATTCATATGCACAAGGTATTAGGTCCACTTGAAGGGTATAAGTTGAGCGATTGTCCCCCCTTAGTGTGGCCAAGTCGCTAGGATAGGCCCAAGGCCGGCGGCGCCCTCTCTGAAATGGGAGATGATATGGAAGGATGGTTGCCTAGCTAGCTTCCATCCTAAGTGAAATATGAGGAAATGTTCATAGTTTTTCATGACATTATGCATATTGTACTCATGATGGGTACATGATTTTATATTTTCAAGATACACCTTTTGAAAAGGTATAAGGTTCTTTCCAAGATGATTTTAAATGCAAAATGTTGCCTGAAATGATTTGCTTGTAAAATATAAATAGCTTGCTGATTGAGTTTCGACTCACGATTTTGCTTTCCAAACACAAAGATAGGTGAAAGAAAGGAAATGATAAAGGAGCAAGTGCAAGCTTAAGAAAGCCATGGAAAAACTTTAGCACTTCTATTTTATGAAAAATTCATGTTGAATGATTTTAACTATTTGAATGTTTTATGTTGATGATTATGGTTAATACATGTAGTGACATCTGATTTATGTAATTGATGAAATGTTTTGATCAGTATGCTTTGTATGTGATAATGGGTTGGAAATGACCTAGATATGTTTGAGATGAAAATATGAGAAATTAAACTCTTATGAGGAAATATTAAATTGGATAAACATCTGTTAATACCCACCGTGTGATAAGGCAACAATCCTGATCACATTTACCAATCAAGACGATCCCGAGGTAAGGTTTAGGATGTGATACTCGAGTTTAGGGCGCCACACACAAGTGGCTGGATTTTTACCATTAGAGGAGTTGCTATTTCATGGGCTTCTAAAAGCAAATCTACATTACACATTCGACAATAGAGTTTGAATTCCTTGCTTTAGCTATTGTAGGGAAAGAGGCAGAGTGACTTAGAAATTTATTACTTAAAATTCTTATTTAGCCTAAGTAATGCCTCCTATTTACATGCATTGTGATAGCGAAGCAACTTTGTCTAGAGCATATAATAAGACCTATAATGGTAAGTCACGAAATATTGCACTGAGACATAATTATATAAGGCAATTGCTCTAAGATAGAGTGGTTAATATTCATTTTGTAAGATCAAGTGAAAACTTAGCAGATTTTCTTACAAAAGGTTTTACCAGGGAAGTGGTTTGGAAAACATCAAAAGGGATAGGACTGAAATCCACATCCAGGAGTTGCACCAACTGAAACTCAACTATATTCTTGTAGCCCAAGTCGAAGAGTTCAATGAGCCAAATTTTTTTTGCAACTTGTAAGCACTGGTTATATCTATGATTTTGCATTCCTCAGGTAGTGCTTGGATCCTGTAATGTATTTATGAGGTTGAGTATTTTATACTCTTAATAGACCTAAAACTACTAGTATGGAGTATTTAGTTATAGGGTACTCTAAATAGATCTACCTATATGAGTGTTGGAAGTGAGACTGCTTCTATTTGTAGAGTGTGCAGATTCACTCTGAGATGCTCATGAAACTAAGACATAGACACATGGCTATAACGAGTCGCCTTTTAGAATACTTGATATATATTGGCTACTATACACTCTGGTAAATCTTGATGTATTTTTGCTAAGTAAAGGTTCAAGCCTACCCGACACCTTTATTTATGTATGAGATTTTCTTGGTTGAATGGAATTGACTTAAATTTTGAAAAAGGCAAGGGAATGTTGGGATTTTCAAATTTATAATAAGTATAATATAACTTAATAGATTAACAACAAAAATAAAATAGATAAAGTGGTAAGAGATGTTGGCAGTGGTGTAACGGGTCTTGGGTTCGAATCCAATTTAGATGATTTTTTTGAATTTTTAGTTTCAACCAAAGGATGCATCGTTTGAGTTTGAAATTTAAAACTCCAATCGAAGCAACACATAATGTGAAATGGCATGGGTGATGTGGCAAGATTCTAGGGATGCATCCAATTGAAATGGGATGCATCTATTAAATCAAGTGGTTGTGTAAATACTACTATTCGAAATCTATAAATATGGTCCAAGTGCTCTTGTCTCATTTAGACACATCTTGCCTCATCCAAGACATTGTGTTGTCTCCGTTCAAACATCCTATAGCGTGTCTTGATTCAAATATTGTTGTCATAATCAAGTTTTTGCAGTTTTGCCATATTATTTTGAAATTCTCTCCATTTGACCAAAAGTTCTATTATCAAGTGTTCGTGTGTCTAGAAAAGATGTTGCTTCCAATTATAGTTCAGGTTTCAATTTTTGTATCTCGGGGATAATTACAAAATTATCCTAAGCAGCAAATAGGGTAGCAAAATTTCCTTAAGGAAAGTGACGTCATAGCACGCTTGCAGTGAAACTTGATTTTAACTTCACTTTTCCCACTTTCCTTAATTTTCTCTTTTTTTATATTTTACCCCAACACAAAGTTCTTCTCTCTGCACTAAAAGTAATCCATAATATTTCTACCTAAAGACCCACCATTGCCGACATTGCTCCTTCCTTTGTCAAAAAGCGGATGTTGCCTTTGTGACTGGGGAACTAAGTGTAGTTTATGCTTGAGAAAATAGAACATCTTAGCGAATTCGTCACGTTTTTAATGTCTATCGGGTGTCAATTTTGGCTGATACTCTAGCTTACTTGGATAGAGATGCACATCATTATAAGAAGTATGTGGATGCTGTTCTCTTTCTTTACTCTCCATTTTGATAGTTTGACATGCTTGTTTCATTAAAAATGACAAATTTGTATAATTGTTGAGCTGCGGTTTTAAATCCACGCTATTAAAAATTTAACAAAGAATAAACCCATCTGGTTAGATCTCCACCCACAAGCATGTAGATTTTTTGTCTTTAACATAATAATTGAGGGCAGTGTCATGCTTGACAATAGCATATAGATTTTCCATCTTCAACATAATGCTTGAGGCCAGTACTATGCTTGACGATAGCATGGTTAGAAAATTTGGTTACAAACATGCTACAGATCATGGAGCCGAAGAAGAGAACCATGGCTAGAACTGATGAAAGAGTTGGGCAATGAGATGTGCTAGGGGAAATCGATGCTGCCATGCACCTAGAGTCGTTTTTACTATTTCCTTTCTTTCTATTCTTTCTCCTGCTATTACGGATGAAAACTACAAACTCATTTATTGATATTCCCCATTCATAAAAGGGTAAGAAAGCAAAACACTACATGCACAAAATCGACACCGTGCATTCATCCTGCCTAAATGAGTGACACAAACGGTCAATGTCGTTATTTCAGCTATTTTATTCAATGAATCATCATAATTAGAGAATCAAGAGAACCACTATGGCACCCCAAACCGGGGTGCCTAGAAGCCTTACTCCGGGATCTTATTGATTGGTAAATGTGACTCAGGATTGTTGCCTTGATCACATGGGGAGATTTTTAATTGGATCTCATCCAAAAAAAATTTCTTTCATCACATAACATCATTTCATCATATATAAACATATTCTTGGCATAATGTTTTCTGCAAATATTATTTATAACATTCTAACTTGTTTTTCTACAATGCAAGTTTCTGATCATTTCATACATACGACTTCTGAAAATTTTTCAATATCATACAAACCAACATGTCATCATTCTTTCTTCATATCATCCCTTCCTTTTTCGTCATGTCATGTCCTGTACTTGTCTATTGTTTGGAAAGTAAAACATGAGTCGAAACTCAATAAGCAAGCATTTTATTATTTTAAATGCATTTCTTTCGTTCGATAGTAGACACTTTAACAAGTGATCACTATTATTGAGACGACACCTTTTCATAAAACCTTTCATAAAACATATTCTTGCAAACTTAACATGTAAACCTCTTTTTCATGGACATAAAAATATTTTTCATAAAACTTCCTTTCTCCAAGGACATTCTCATGTCCTTAAAATATTTTCCATAAAATCTTTTCAAAACAAGCATATGCATCATGCATTATGTTTTTGTCCGTCTGGTAGGTGACACTTACTAAGTAATCACCTTTTCCTCCTTAGGAGAGAAACCCTTTCATTAGATAGCCCGCTAGCTGGGCGGCTATCCGTTCCTTCTCCCATTTCAGGGAGGGTGTCGTTGGCATTTTGCCTTTTCAAGCGACTTGGCCTACGTAGAGGGGGGCCCACTTTGTAACTGTGTTCGGTCTGCATATCCTCTATTGTAGACTTAGTACATAATCCATGTGCACACTTCTCATCCACATTCATATGCTAGCATGATTTTCTAAAACACCACAGACTACAGTCTGTATCTTTTTCTGAAAATTTGATGCTAGCATGCTTTCATAAAACTAATTTGATGAATCTAATTTGAATCCCAAAAAGGAGGATGAGCTAAGTGATGCATATAACATGTCAAAGAATTTTCAAAAGTCACAAATGGAAAAGCAAGGAAAATTGGAATCAAATCAAGAGCAATCCCCAGACAAAAAGGTAAGTAAAGGTGATGATTCTTACAAACCGCAAAAGGATTTTAAATTTGAAAATGACCATCCAATTAAGGAAGAAATCAGTAACAGTATTAAGGAGTAAGAATATGAGATTCTAGACATAATATATGCGGAGGTTTTTCTTTTGTATCTAAAATAGAGCCAAATTCAGTTGATCAAGCTCTTATTGATGAAAATTGGATTTTATCAATTTAAGAAGAGCTAAATCAATTCGAAAGGAACCAAGTATGACACCTATATCCTAGACCCAAAGACTACATGGTTATTGGTAACAAATGAGTTTTAAGAAACAAATTAGATGAAAGTGAACTTGTGATGAGGAACAAAGCTAGGCTTGTGGCTAAAGGGTATTCACAAGAAGAAGGAATGAATTTTGATGAATTATATGCTCTAGTGGCTAGATTAGAAGCCATACTCATTCTATTAGCCTTTGCATCTTGTATGGATTTTAAACTACTTCAAATGAATGTAAAAAGTGCATTTTTGAATGGATACCTAAATGATGAGGTATATGTCGAACAACCTCCTCATTTTGAAGAAAAAGATCAATCCAAATTTGTTTTTAAGTTAACTAAAGCTTTGTATGGATTGAAACAAGCTTCAAGAGCATGGTATGAGAGGTTAAGCAAAATTTTAATTGATCATGATATTCAAAGAGGAAAAGTTGACACCACATTATTTATCAAGTTTAAAGGAAAAGATATATTAATTGTTCAAATTTATGTAGATGATATTATATTTTATGCCACTAATGAAACTCTATATCAAGAATTCTCTAAGCTTATGCAGAATGAATTTGAAATAAGCATGATGGCGAACTAAACTTCTTCCTTGGGCTTCAAATTAAGCATTTAAGTGAAGTCTGCTTCATAAATCGGTCCAAATATGTCAAAAAAATGTTCAAGAAGTTTGGAATGCAAAACAGCAAATGAGCAAATACGCCTGTGAGCTCAACCATCAAAATCAATAAGGATGAAATGGTCAAATAGTTGAAAAAAAGTTGTATAGAAGTATGATAGGATCTTTATTGTATTTGACTGCATCTAGACAAAACATATTGCTCAGTGTTTGCATATATTCTAGATTTCAATCATGTTCCAAAGAATTATATTTAGTAAAGAATTTTTAGGTACTTAATTGATACTACTAATCTAGGGTTATGGTATCCTAAGAGTTCAACATTTGATCTAATCGACTACTCGGATGCAGATTTTACCATTTACAAGGTAGATAGAAAAAGCATTCATGGGACGTGTCAATTCCTTGGAAACATGATAATTTTATGGTTTTTAAGAAAACAAACAAGTGTTGTTCTATCTACTGCGGAAGCTAAATATATTGTTGGTGGGAGCTACTATGCCCAATTACTCTAGATAAAACAACAACTTAAAGATTATGGGATTGAATATAAAGATATACCAATTAGATATGATAATACAAGTGCAATATGCTTAACAAAAAATCTCATATTGCACTCTAGAACCAAACATATAGATGTGAACATCATTTCATTAGAGAATATGTTAAAAATCTTAATATTTATCTAGAATATGTTAAAATAAAAAATCAAATTGCTGATATTTTTACAAAACCATTAGCAAAAGAATCATTTTACAAAATTAGAAATGATATGGGTATGATTGATCTTGATTCATAAAGTGGAAATATCTCTAGGATATTTATGCTATTAAAGGGGGGTAGAAAATAGAATGTATATTTTGATACTTGGGTCAGATGAGTCAAGTCGACTTCAAACTCAACTTAGTATTCAAAGTCGACTCCGCGAACCGATAGTTTAGCTGCCTACATAGGCGCACATGAGCTCTCTCTATCTCATTTCTCTCTTCCATTTTGTTTTTGAAATTCCTCTCAAGAGAAATTTTTTCTCCTCTCAAAATCTCTATACCCATCTAAAACTCCCAACACCAAAGATTCATCAATCTAAGAACCCATGGCACCTAAGGCCGTCTCAAAATCGAGCAAACTTCTCGTTTCCAGACCCTCCAAATGAAATACGGGGGGGACTTGCCTCATTTGCAACGAATGCCGTCCGGACGAGCCTAAGAAGAGACTATAACCTCCACAAGTGATCGAGTTCATTCAAGAAGGTAACCCCTCTATCTTAGTACCTAGAGAAGAAGAAAACCTAGAATCAAGTGATAATACAGAAATTGGTGGAAAGAGGAAGGGTACCCCAACTTAAAGGGGGCAAGTTCTCAAAATGCCAACTAAGTACTTTAGGATTGAACATCAACACAACCAATTCTGCAGAAACTTCTATGAAAAAAAGACATTCTTACCAAAAATAATAGATTTCAAGTTATTGCATGAATAAGAATTGCTAGATCACCAATGATGGACCGGATTGTTGAAAGAGGATAACAAAATATACCCAAATTTGACTAGGTTGTTGTACTATTTATGGGATTAGGAGTATTTGAACACATGTATGAAAGGGGTGGAAATCAATTTGGGAATAGGACATGGGATTAGCAAAAGAAATGCAATTGATTGATTGGGAAACATTTTAGGGCATAGTTCATTTTTGTTTCTAGGTAGATTGTATTAAGGTATACATTGCAATAGCGCTCTGAATTATTTTGTGCATATCCATGTTTTGAATTGAATGAAATCTTATATTTTGTGTTGAAATATTTTGTGGGGAATGACTAATATGATTTGAAAATAGAATCAAATGCAAAGAGATAATTAATATGAAATACTTCTTAAATGATGAATGAAAGACTTATCTCAAATTACTTTTGTCAATCATCAAAAGGAGGGGATTATTATTAACATGTGTCATATTAAGTACAATCCATATTTTGATAATTAACAACTCAATTTGAGAATTATCAAGGTACTAATGTGATGATTAAGTGATTTTAAGATTCAAATATTCAAAGGTAAAAAGATTGGCAGGTCAAGTCACATGCCAAGTCCACTCAAGCATCGATTCAGCATCGACTTCAAGGCCCAAATTTTCAACAGTGCTGAAATTTGGACATCTGAACAGACGAAGTCACAACCAAAGTCAACTTCGCTTGCGACTTAGATGAAGTCGCAACATCAAGTCGACTCAACCTACAGCTTGAGATATCTTCAAAGATTAGAGTTGAAGCTGACAATTCAAGTTGACCTCGTCATGCAACTTGGGTGAAGTCATACCTGAAGTTGACTCAGACTCTTGACTTGAGTGGAATTAAAAATCAAAATGTTCCTAAACTCTTTATTCAAAAGGATAAAGTCCAAATTATGAAACAAAGACAAGCTTGAGCTAAGGCTACATCAAGTTCTTATCAAATGCTAAAGAAATATTGATCAAGCTCAAATATCAAGAAGAATGAATGGAACTTGAACTCAAATGAAGACTTATATGCATGAAATGTGAAAAACAAGGAAAGACAAACAAATAAAGAAGATCATAGTGTTAAAGATTCAAGAAGTCAGATAGCCGATGACGTCACAACCAAGTCGACTCTACCTGCGATGTGGGTCAAGTTTGAAGACCAAGTCGACTAAAGTCTGGAACTTGAGTAAAGAAGCTGAAGACCAAAGTTGCATTCGTAGTCAACTCCAGTCTACGACTTCGATGAAGTTGCATCAAAAGTCAACTAAAGTCTGCTACTTGAATGAAGTCGAAACCCAAGTCGACTTTAAGTGCGACTTGAATTGTAATAGTTGAAAAAATTCAAACATTATCGCATTAAATGCGCGCTACCTACCTCCAAACGTTTGAAGTTACTCTCTCTTATTTAAAACACTTCAAATGAACAAGAGAGGGTAGAGAAATAACATTGGTTGAGTTTAACCTCTTTATTCTCAAGCCTTTTATGTGATCTAAAAGAAAGTTTTCAAGAAGAACTCAGTGACAAACTGCTAAGTGATGAATAGCTCTATCATTAACTTCTTTTACAAGTTCTTCTCTGAATAAGAATTTGTCTCTGCATAACTGTAAAGTGTAGTTTCTTTTTCTACTTATTAATTATTTGTGTTCCACTTAGTTTAATATTGGAGACTAAGACCAATTGAAGGTAAAGTAGCATTTGATTGGAGTATAACTTGTCACCTACTTATGCTAAGTTTGTATAAGGCCCCTAGAGCTGAAATCTTGTGAAACCCCGACCGTATACACGTCATTTCGAGTTATAAACTCTAGATTCTTTTGTAATTATTTTTATGATAAATGAAAATTCATGAATTATATTGATGGATATGTATATTGGAGATTAGAATAATGCAATTAAGAATTTAACCCACATGAATAGTAACTAGGGATTAAGACACATAATTAAGAGTTAATCACTTGGATTAACTTAATTACAAAAAGACAAAATAGAGATTTAATCACTATAGGACAAAATAGCAATTCTTTTTTATATTTTAATCCAATTTTGGATTTTGGTGAAAAATTAAAGAAAAATTCATAATTTGCAATCCGGGCGTCAGATTTTGATGAAATTTTTTATGGATAGTTAAAAATTTGTGCTGAACATGATGAATGGGTTAAGATATGATGAAAGTCACAAATCAAGGGTCAAGATGAAACGTCAAATGGTGATAAAAAAAGTAACTTATCTTTTTCATAAATGTTACTTTTGACTCTTTAATAAAATAAATAATTCAAACACAAAAAAAAATTAACTGAAAAATAGATGCAGCAAGGGCATGAGCAGGGGGTAGTTGGAGACTTTGACCAAAATCAACGGTCCATAATCATGATCATCATAAACCAACGGTTAGGATTTATTTAGCTTGAATTAATTAATTTTTAAAATAAGAAATTAAATAAATAGGGCAGGATAGGGGGCATGTGTAGGCCTAGGGTGGCTGCTCTTGGCTAATGCATTTTTAGAAATTATAAAAAATACATTTTTACAATTAAATACCTCAAGCTAAGGGGTAAATTCCAATTTTGCAAAACGTTTGACCCTATAAATAGGGCTAGGGGTAGACGTCCAAGGCATCATTCTCCCAACTCCACTTGAGTAAATTCCAATCTCCCAAACTGTCGCATACGTCCAAGGAAGAAGAGGAGAAAGTTAGAGAGAAAAAGTGTGAGAAAAAGTAAGATATCTCCACTTTGGGTAAGTGATTTTTACCTTAATTTCTTTTGGATGTTATATAGGATAAAACCATGCTTAGATAATGTCTAAGCATAAGAAAATAAGTATAGATATAATGCTTAATAGGAATTATGCCAAAACATCAAAAATTTAGAGCAAATATAGAGCATTCAGGAAGATGGCATATCATATGTGAAAATAATGTTCCAAATTTGATTAATGATGATTTGAGATGAATAAAAATGATAAATATGATGTTGGAATGATGATATACTAATTTTATAATTTTTAGAATTGAGGATTATGCTTAAGTGAATTGACGTTGATTTTTAGTATATGGAAAAAATGATTTATGTAGTCAAGTATATAATGATAAATTCAAAATGTATGAAATTTTTCATGATATACTAAGCATAAGCTATGTTTCGATATTTTATTTTTGGAAAAAAATGTCAATTTTTGGAACCCATGAATAGTAACCAACATGCTGTAAATAGTAACCTCGGATGAACAGTAATTTGCTACAGTAAACAGCGTCCTTTTGGAGAAAATTTGATATTAATATTCAAATATAAGGATGGAATTTTGAGGAACCTATGGATAAAAATATCAATATAAAAAGATAATGCTCGAATATTATAAAGCATGCATGGGAAGCAACTTGAATAGAAGAAATAAAATATCATTTTTTCTTGAATAGGAAAAGGAAAAGAAAATTAGAGGACACCAACTGAGGAGGTGAGCAAGTTATATCTTTTGCAAATTATTTCCAAAATGCTTGAAATTGTTTGTAAATTATTTTATGAAATTTATTTAAGGTTGGTCATACCTATAACTGCTTTACATGAACTAAAGTTCATTTTGTTAAATTGTTTATGAAATGCTTTTTATGAAATTATTTATAATTTGCAAAATGTCATGCCGACATGTGTATGAACATGGTGTACGAGAAATAGGCCATAGTTGAGGTAATAAGCGGACTAGATGTCCCCCTCACTATTGTTAAGTCGTTTATATAGGCCCAGGTCGGCGACGACCTCCCTTAAATGGGAGCATGTATGGATGAGCGGCTAGCTAGCGTCGCATCTAAAGGAATGTCATGAATGCTATGTATGCATTGCATTTTGCATTTTATAAAATGCATGAAAATGATTGAAAAAATATATATGGCTTGCTTACTGAGTATTAATACTCACACATGCTTTTTCAACAACAGACAGGAAATAATGATGAAGGCAACATGCAAAAGGATATGCAGTTTTTTATATGAATGTGGTATATGTAAATTTTATGTAAAGACAATAATGATAATTTTGAAATGGATAATGAATATTTTTATTCCAATGAAAATGTTTATGGAATAGTTTTTTATTATGTCTGTGATATGTGAAATATATTTCATGCGAGATGAAAGGGGAAAACTTTTCATGTATTGATGATATATATATGTAATAATGTCGTGTAATTAGGGCAACAATCCTGAGTCACGTTTACTAATAAAAAATGGTCCTACAGTAAGGCTTCTAGGCACCCCGGGTTCAAGGCACCACAGAAGTTGGTATCAAAGCATTGATTGGTAAATAGGCAAAAAAGGAAAGAAATGAACAAGTTAAAATACATGAAGTCATGATTATGATTGATTTATCTATTATTGATGATTTATATGTAGATGGCAGATAGAGGAAAGACTCCACTAAGTGTAAGGAAACTAGAAGAAGAGCAGGAACGGGAACAAGCTCAGGAGAGAGTTAATGGATGGTTAGCCTTCCAAGAAGGTCTAACCACAAGACCCCCAGTTCCCACTAATTACCAGGCACTTTCATATATTAGGGGACCAGAAGCACATCGCCCAATAGTCCCCGGCCATCCATCAGGATTTTCAGTATTATCTAGAATCTACCGGCAAAGTCCTCTAACCAGGCACTTGTACCCCTAGATTCTCTAATCTACACCCTAGCCAACCCACTACCTAGACCATCGGTCGTTACCGATTGGGTTGCTGAGGAAGATTTACAGAGATATTGGTGAAGGATAGTAGCCCTAGTACCACCTAACCTAGGTTCTGTTGGTCCCGAGTTGATGGCAAAACCCAAGAGGGGAGGGGTGAATTGGGTTCTAAAAAAAAATCTTCGGTAACTTAAAAACTTAACCCCTTGTAAGTTCAATCCCCTTTAATGAAGAAACGAAATGGAAAGCAAAGCAATG
>JAXCLR010000063.1:20296945-20313061 GCA_035584095.1 Annona squamosa | reverse complement strand
AAATAATCTTCAAAATTACAAATGTCGAAATGACGCGTATATGGTCGAAATGACGCGTATACGGTCGGGGTTCCACATCAGTTCTCCATGACACATGAACTGATAAAGAGAAGGAATGAGGAGCATCATAAAGGAAAAAGAGTTATTGCTTTAAGGGTTGCACTGAAATCAAATGAATCCACAATGTCTTCTCAAAACGATGATAAATAAATCGCCCTACTCACCGGGAGATTCAGAAAGTTTGTGAGAAAGGGGAAGAACTTTAAAGGATTCAAGGAGAGAAATAGAAAAGAAAAAAAGAAAAAAAATAGTCAAATGCTACAGGTGTGATGGAGTAGGACATATCCAAGCTCAGTGTCCTACACTAGAAGATAGCAAAATAAAAGAGCAACAAGAGAAGATGGGCAGAATTGAAAATAGAAAATTTCAAAAATTAAAAGGAAGAGGAATGTACGTGAACGATGAGACATCTACAACAAGTAGTTCATCAAATGAAGATAATGAAGCAACAAATTGTACTCGGATATGCTGCATGGAAAGGATAGAGGAAGAACACAAGATGGTCTGCCTCACTACAACTGAAATAATAGAAGGATAAACTGCTTCAATAGATTGCACAAGCAGTGAAGAGGTAACATTCAAACTCAATCACTCCAATACCAAGTCCGTCTACTCTTCTACACATGACTATCCCAAATGTACTGAATTAGATGAACTACAACAAGCATATGATTCATTATATGATGCAATCAAAAAGCTATGAAGTAAATTCACATTAAAGAAATGATAATATGACTCAGTTATTATTACGAATGGAAAACTAGTAGAAAGAGTCAACCACCTAACAAATGAAAATAATGCTTCAACTAACAATATGGAAAGACTAAAGAAGGAAAATGAGTCATTAAATGAATCATTAGCAAAGTTCTCTAACCCAAGGAAAAGTATGAAAATGTTCTAAAACATGACTAGCCAAAACAATGAAAGAGGACTTGGATATTCCACATTTGAGAAAGGTCTTCATTTTCCTTTCATTTTTTATTTCCACGCCTGTTTACCAATCCGTGCTCTTATACCAAAATCCGTGGCACCTCTAACCCGAGACGTCACATCCTAAGCCTTACTCTAAGATTTTATTGATTGGTAAATATGAATCAGGATTGTTGCCCTGATCACGCGGCGGGTTCTTAATTGGATCTTGTCCAAAGTTTTTTTCATTTCTTTTATCTATCATCATTTCATTTCTTTGTATTTCACTTCATTCATCTTACAAGCTACAATACACTTGTAATCAATTGCACATATCAAATGCGCATTTCATTTATAATATCTCAACTTGCCCTTCTATAGTAAATGTCCTCTTGACCTAATATTTCCTTTTCATTCCATGTCAATAACAATGATCCATCAACTCTTAGTATAAGAGCACTTATCATTTAAGGCATTCCTTGTCTCAATCATATCATATCTATACAAGGAATTTTAAATCTTTTACCTTCCTAATCATATAATACCTATACAAGGTATCCTGAACGTATGTACTAATAGTACCATAACCCTTAGGCCATTCGTTCATGCTTTACGCAGAAAGGATTACAAACCATTGAAAATTCGTTTTTCCTTTCCTAGCGAGAACATGCCTTTCATCACTTGAATTTTCCATGTACCTGTCTAAAGGGGGAAAATAAAACATGAGTCGAAACTCAATAAGCGAGCATATTTCATTCTCGTTTAAATACATTTCTCTCCATTCGGTAGGAGACACTTGGCAAGTGATCAACTACGAATGGAACAGAAACTTTTTCATAAACCTTTAATGGAAACCATTTATATACCATTCGTAAATCCCAATTTTTGGGAATTTCATAAACACTGGATGTGCAAATGCATCATTTCCATTCATGACATAATCCTTCATGTGAGGGTACGCTAGCTTGGGGAACATACTTTTATAACATGATCCTTTCCATCCTTAATGCTGGACTTGTCCGACTTTGCAACGTCAAGGGCGGACTCCTTGTCCTACTTCTGCCTTAACTAGCCTACTTGATTTCTATTCCATGCATGACTTTTAGTCACCCCAGCATTATATACCTCTTATACATGGCAACTTGTCATTCTCATGTAGAGAATTCTTTGCACCATCCATTTGAACATCGGTTCAATGAAACATCTTTAAATCCATGCTAGCATGCCATTTCCAAATAGTGAAGAATTTATTCAATCATTTCATTGAAAATAGCAATCAATTCATAGTAAAGAGATACAGGGATGACCACCCTTAAATAGTTTTAGAAACATTCAAGTAAAACAACTTGGAAGCATTTTAGCATTTTTAGAATAAAAGGTCATTTTCAAAAGTCCTACTTGCTTACCTATGGCGATCTTTTGTGCCTTTTATTCTTTCCTTGCCTTTTCCTAGACAAGTAAACATAATTACCTTATACCATTTCATCACATGTTGTGCTTGCATGCCTTGTTTCTCTTTCAATTCACATGTACATGTTATATGGGTTTACTCCCATATGGTCTATAACACATTAACTTTAAATCATTCTTTCTTTGGAATGCATATCCATCTTCACCCTTGTCAATGGTCACACATACATACATATATATATATATATATATATATATATATTAAATTACTCATAAGACTTTTGATAACCACATAACTATGTAATCTTAGTTAGTGGTTCATCATTCATCATTTCTTCCATTCCATATCATGTTCTAAACCCATATATAGGATATACATTCATATAAATAATAGTCATTCATTTATCATCACATAGGGGTTCATCCCTCCCATTTATCATTTTTCATCTATCTTTCATAGTTCCTACATCGGTGCTCATTTTAAGCACATGTTCGACGTCTTAGGCTTCATAATTAAATCTCGAAATTTGAGATTATACTTAATCATCAAAATAGTAACATAATCATATATTTTATCACATATTCATGCATTCTTGCATTTTAACAATTCATATTAGTCATTTACCACTTATCCATGCTTAGCCTTCCATATACACCCATCTTATAACACGTAACTTCGGTGTTTCTTAAAATTTTTCAAATCAACAACTTGTATCCTTATTCAGCATGATTAAACCCCTTAATTAACATATAATTTAGGATTTAATTTTGTAATTTTAATCCATTTATCATTGGGTTCCAAAACAGCAACATTAGGACCCATTTTCCATCCTTTCAATGCCTCTTTCAATACTTAAATCTTAACATATTTTTAATGCATAAATTTCAGCAAATAATCATGCTTTTCTTAACCCAAATTTATGATATTTTAATGAATTTAAAGTTCATAATTTAAGTTGCACAAAACAGAAACTTATCATGTACATCTTGACCCCCCCTTTAGACGTTCACATCATGACTCCACAAGAATCAGATTTGTGCTAATCATTTCCACCCTATGTTGAACGTCCCATGAATCATTTACTTAGGATATTTTACCCTCTAAAGCATCCATAAACTCATTAGTATAATTCATGTTTTATACATATAATAAAAATATGAAAATTGGGTCATATACGTAATCCTAAGTTCCATACTTTCCAAAATCTTTAGCATATGTTCAAATCAACATATATAACTCATAAAATCATGATTCATAATCTAATCATGATATTACTTCGAAACAGCAACATATCATATGGGTTTAAGAAAATTCCAACTAAGTTATCAACCCATATTCATCTCTAACATCCATCTTAACCTCTTTAAACCCTCAAATTCATTCATACTATTCAATCCTCATTCAATATCCAAATCAAGAGCATCATGAATCATCCTTTAAGGGTGCATTATGAATCAAATTCACGACCAATAATTTGAGGTGAAAAACTTAGTATTAAAGAACCCTAATCATGAAGTATACTTACTTGCATCAAATCAAACTTGAATCCAAACTTTCCTAGCTTGAATCCCTTTCTTTCTTCCCCTTTTTCCTTCTCTTTTTCTCATCTTTTTCCCATGTTTTCTTACTAGACTTGGGTCATTCTTGCTACTTCCTTTCTTGGAGGATTTTGCTCCTCAAAATTTTCTCTCTCTAACCCTCTTGGAACATCCCCATGGAAGCCGCTTTTATTCCCTTCATTTTCCACATTTTTGATCCCAATTGCCACATCATTTGGAGGGTAATTCATTGCTTACTTATCCCTTAATGTATTGGCATACTCATGTCCAAGTAAAATATGCAATTATCCAATTTTCAAAATTCCAAATCCAAACTCTTAAATGAGCTACTTAGCTCCCTCAAGTGGACATCCACATGGTTGCATGGTGTGGCTTTCTTGGCTACTAAGTCACTCTCATTTATGCGCATTTACATGTCCTTGCTTCCTTAGCTTAGCTGGGTTTTGACTCGGGTTAGAAAAGTCACAAAATATCCATGTACATGGCCCTTGGACGTCCCCACTTGTGCCACCTTTCAAGCCTCCTTGAGGCTAGCTATTAGCCCTATAAATCTAACATTAATGCATAGGATTTATCATGAATTTTTTATTTAAGATAATTCACAAAATTAAGCTCAAAATACCTTTGGTTGACACCTCATATGGGGCATTAAACAAAGTCATTAAATTATTTGCTTTAACATAAATACTATGGTACTCGAGGGTGCACAAAGTCAATACGAGGCACCTTTTTCCAATTAGCTTAATCCAATCCATTCATACCATAGATTTCATAATTTTATTCAATCTATTCAAATTTTATCTCAAACCGATGTTTCTACATCAAGTTATGAATATTTGAAAAATAACCTTAGAGTGTGAGATTAATAACAAATAATTATCCCCTTAATCTCATCACTTTTTCCTTAATAAGGTTGAGCCCAAAATCATAAGCTTACCTTTCAAATTTCATCTCATTTTGCCTTATGGGCGTCAAGTTATGAATTTTCTATGATTTCCAACATAATTCTATAATTTTCATTTTAATCTCCATTAATTATATCATAGAAATTAAAATAAATATTCATGTCAGATTAGTATATAAAAATCCTGTTAAAGCCTCTTTAGTCATCTTGACTTACACTAGGCTTTGGGGATTAATTTTAATCACTATTCTTAGTTATAACCCTAATTATAATTGAAGGTAAGTGAAGTTAATGATTCTTACAAACCTCCAATATAATTTGAAATTCAAAAATGACCATCCAATTGAACAAGTAATTGACTACATATATGAAGGAGTAAGAACAAGAAGATCTAGACATAATATATGTGGAGATTTTGCCTTTGTATCCAAAATAGAACCAAATTCAATGGGTCAAGCTCTTAATAATGAAAATTGAATTTTCGCAATGCAAGAAGAGCTAAAATAGTTCAAAAGAAATTAAGTACGGCACCTGTTGGTCCCTAGTCAATGGCAAAACCCAAGAGGGGAGGGGTGAATTGGGTTCTTAAAAATTCTTCAGTAAATTAAAACTGAACCCCTTAAAAAATTAATCCCCTTGATTGAAACTGATAGAGAGCAATGAAGTAAAGAAAGCAATGAAGTAAAAACAACAGGCAAGATTTATAGTAGTTCGGGCAACCTCTCCCTACTCCACTCTTCTAAGCTCACACACCGTTGTGACTTCGGTTCCACTATGTATTCCGCGAATACACTTAGAGACTCCGCTGTCTTCTAGATTCCAGCTCTAGGGGGTATACACAATCAGAGCCTATGCTCTCTTCTAAATTCTAGCTCTAGGGGGCTTGTACACTTGATACAAGTAGGTGATAAGTTCAACTTCAATCACAATTCTACTTGCAACGTCTTGGTTACAACAAACTCAAACCAAGACCAATAACAAAGAGTAATGAAAATAAGGAAGATCTACACTTTATAAAGTTCTGTAGGCAAGATTGAGCTTGAGGAAGAATTTGTAGAAGCAACCGGTTGTTTGTCGTTGAAGCTACTTGCGCCTTGAAGCTCTTTCTTCCTTTGAAAGTGTATAAATCACTCAAATTTAAAGAAAAGCAAATGGGAGCTCTTGTTTGCACTTCTTTTCTCTCTTTAGACAATGTAGTGTGTATGTTCTCGTTTGCTTGAGTGTCTATTTATAGAATGGAAAAGATTTGAACATTATACAAGTGGTTGGCGCGCAATAAATGTTCCAACGTTAAAAAATTCAAACGTTGGTTCCCCAAGTCGCAGATGGAGTCGACTTTGTTTGCGACTTGGCTTCCCAAGTCGCAACTGGAGTCGACTTCATTTGTGACTTTAGTTCCGAGTCTGAGATTAGGTCGACTTGGTTTCAGACTTGACCTCAAGTCGATCTTGGAGTCGACTTCGGTTGCGACTTGACCTGTCTTTGTGCTGAAATTTGCTTGGTCCTTGTTTGATTTCCTTTAGCTTACATAGCTTTCTTTCTTGAATCTTCTTACTTCTAAAATGGCTTCTTATATTTGTAAATCTTCTTGAAGAACTTGTCTTAGATTGCTTTCCATAGTAGTCTTCATGACTTGAACTTCTTCATCTTCAACTATGTTCGAAGTTGTGTCTTGGACTTGAGAGACTTGAGTTGATAGTGAGCTTGTACTCTTGATTTGGTCTTGAGAGATCCAAGTTGATCTTGAAAATGAGTTTGAATCTGCATTCTTGAACTTGAGGAACTCAAGTCGAACTTGGGGTCGACTTCATCTGCGACTTCACCCAAGTCGCACCTGGAGTCGACTTCGTCTACGACTTCGGCATTTTTGTGCCCCAAAATCAACTCTAGAGTGTTTTTGCCGTCTAAAGTCGATGCTGGAGTCAACTTCGTTTGCGACTTGGCTTCCCAAGTCGCAAGTGGAGTCGACTTGGCCTGCGACTTCACCTGTTTTCCTTCCATTTTTGAATTTGACTGTGAGGTTCTGTTTCAAGTCAGATATGGAATCGACTTTGGGATCGACTTCACCCTAAGTCGAAGTCTAAGTTGACTTGGATATCGACTTGGCTAATTCATTCCTTAAATCATTAAGCAAAATCATTAATAATCACCTTATACTCAATTTTTGACTTTGTTAATCATCAAAACTCATACTTTCGTCAATTTTATTTTGTTTTAAACATTGTTTCCAACAGCACCTAGTTCCTAAACCCAAATATTGCATCGTTATTTGTACCAAATGGATCTTTAGGAGCAAACTAGATAAAGGATATTCCCAAGAAGAAGAAATTGACTTTGAGGAATCATATGCTCTAGTAGCTAGATTGAAAGCTATACGTATTCTACTACCTTTTGCATCTCACATAGATTTAAAATTGTTTCAAATGGATGTAAAAAATGTATTTTTGAATGGATATCTAAACGATGAAGTATACGCTGAACAACCTCCTAGTTTTGAAGAGAAAGATCAATTTGAATTTGTCTTTGAATTAATCAAAGCTTTGTATGGACTAAAATAAGCTCTAAGAGCATGGCAGATTAAGTAAATTTTTAGTTGATCATGATTTTCAAAGAGAAAAAGTTGATACCACACTTTTTATCTAATATAATGGTAAGAATATATTAATTGTTCAAATTTATATTAATGATATCATATTTGATGCTACTAATGAAACTTTATATCAAGAAGTTTTTGAGATTATGCTAAGTGAATTTGAAATGAGCATGATGGACGAACTACACTTCTTCCTTAAGCTGCAAATTAAGCAACTAAGTGAAGGTATATTCATAAGTCAGTCTAAATACGTCAAAGAGATTCTCAAGAAGTTCAGAATGCAAAACAGCAAAGGGGCAAATATAACTATGAGTTTAACTATCAAAATCGATAAGGATGAAAAAAGTAAATTTGTTGAACAAAAGTTATATAAAAGCATGATAGGTTCTTTGTTATATTTAACTACATCTAGACCGGATATCTTGTTCAATATTTGCATGTGTTCAAGATTTCAATCATATCCCAAAGAATCACATTTAATAGCTGTGAAAAGAATTTTTAGGTATTTGATCAATACTACTGATCTAAGTCTATGGTATATAAAGGGTTCAACATCTAATCTAATTGACTACTCAGATGCAAAGGTTACAAGGTAGATAGAAAAACCACTAGTGGGACATGTCAGTTTCTTGAAAACATGATGGTCTCATGGTTTTCAAGAAAATAAACAAGTATTGCTCTATTTACTACGGAAGCCGAATATATTGCCGTCAGGAGCTGTTGTGCCCATCTACTTTAGATAAAACAACAACTTAAAGATCATGAGATTGAATACAAAGATATACCAATTAGATGTGATAAGACAAGTGCAATATGTTTAACCAAAAATCCTATACTACACTCAAGAATCAAACATATAAATGTGAGACATCATTTCAAAAGAGAACATGTTGAGAATCATGATATTTGTCTAGAATATGTCAAAACAGAGGATCAAATTGCTGATATTTTCACCAAACCATTAGCGAAAGAATCATTTTACAAAATTAGGAATGATATGGGTATGGTTGACATTAATTCATAAATTAGACATATCTATGAGAAATCTTGCAACTAAAAGGGGGGAGGTAAAAAATAGAAAGCATGATGAACTTGAGTCAGAGGAGCCAAGTCGATGATAACTCGTGAAAATTTGAGTTATCATAACCCATTTTAGACTATTTTTTTGTATTTAGCTGCATTTTCATTCGCTTTGCATTTTATGAACATTATATAGTTTTTATCCACTTTTATGTATAAATTAGGCATTTTTAGTTCATTTATTTAATTCATTCACTTTTTGTAGGAAGCACAAACAATTACAGGCATGAGAGCGAGTCGAATGCAAGACAAAGCCAAGTGAAGAAGCAAGTAAGCTGGCGCCCAGGCGCCACCCGACATGCCTTAGCCAGAATCTCCAACACCTCACACAGCAGAGTTGCTCCTAGTAAGTTAGCGCCCAAGTGCCCAGGCACCACTTCACTAGCATCTAGACAAATTCTAGAAGAGTTTTCAGGTCATAAAACTTCTAGGGAGTTGGCACTCCAGCACCTGCTTGGGGCACCTGGGCGCCATGGCATGAGCATATAGGTATTTTGAGGAGTTTTGAGTCACAAAAACCTCCAGGGAGTTGGCGCCCAAGTGCTGACTTGGGGTGCTAGGCACCACGGCAAAAGTAAGCAGGGCGTCCCGATGAAGTTTTCAACTTACACAGAACATAGGGAGTTGGTGCCAAGGCGCCACTACGCATCCGTATATATGGGTCTCTGCGTGTGTGCTGCGCAGGCTAACCAGTTTAAATAGAAACTTAGGGAATCATGAGGGAAGAAGAGAGAGCTGACAAAATAGACATCCAGAGAAGGAAAAGAACCCATTTGAAGCATGGACCAAAGAGGAAATTCAATCCCATTGGTGGAAACTTTCGAGATTCAGTTTCCTCTTCCTCTTTTTATTTTTATTTTTCTATTTTCCTAGATACTTTCAATATGGATGTAAAGGATTTTTATGTCATGTCTTTGAGCTAAACTCCCATTAGATGAATAGTTAGGATGAATTGATATCTAACTATATTTTATTAGATCTTTAAGATTCAGGAATGAATATTTGACTTCAATATGATTGTGTGATGTAGATTTGCCCTTGCATGTATTGTTTAATGCTTTTTACAAGATTAGGTACTTTGTAAGATGATTCAATTGCAGGATTAATCCTTGAAAAGGGAAGATCTCTGCTAGATCCATGTAGAGGGCATAGGTTTTCTCTTGGTTAAGGGGAGTTATTTAAAAAATAAGAATATACCGTTAAACCCTATGTAGTCATGAACAAGTTATGAATTTATAAATTCCACTTCATTTAATATCATGGGAACATAACAATTGAATTGGGTGTAATTAGCTTTATATGAGTTGGAAGACATATATAAGAACTATTGAACTTGGACTAGTAAATCCCTACACAATCTAATGAAAGAGAACCAATGCGATATAGTTTAGATTCAAGGATTTCGAACTATCCATCTGTCATCTCCAATTAATAACTTTCTTTTATTATTCCAGTGTTCTGTGAACTCTTTTCTATTTTCTTATTGCATTTTACAGTTTTAGTTTTATGTTTGAAATCCCAATTTTCTACTCACCCAAAGCAACTAAACTAATTAATAATCCTAGTTATATTATTTTCTCGTAAGAACAACACTCAACTCACTCTTTATTACTTGATCGGCACTATACTTGTGTTAAAATGAGCATTTTAATTAGACACATACGCAACTCGTCAAGTTTTTAGCACTATTGTCGGGGATTTGGTATAACTAATTATTGTTATTTTTATTACTTTTTGTATAATTTTGTAATTATAGTTCAATTTTATAATTTCTTTAGCTTAGAAATTTTCAGCTTGCTTTGATTGAACTGGTTTTTTGCAGGGTCAATTGTTTTTGCATGCGCCGAGGCAGGGCCGGAAAGGAGATTATTATTACGTTTGATCCAGAGCTAGTGAGAACTTATTTGAGAAGGCGTCAAAAGAGCAGGGAAGCAAGGAGTCTACAACATACCATGGAGCACAATGAGAATCAGGACGAGAACATTCATGCAAACTAACACAGAAACCAAAGGGTTGAGATTCCAATTCATCCACCACAAGATGATTTGGACCAACCTATTTAGAATCTCATTGTGTTGGGACAAAATACAGTTAAGACTAGCATTGCACCTCCTCTTATCGACACCAACAACTTTGAAATTAAACCAATGGTATTCCAAATGCTCTAATCAATTGGGCAGTTTAGAGGAATGTCGTCTGAAGATTCACACCACCATCTATGAAATTTTCTGCAGATCATGAACACATTCAAGCAGAATGGAGTCTCCGACGAAGCAATGCGGCTACGGACTTTCCTGTTTTCACTAAGGGATAGAGTTTCAGAGTGGCTGGATTCTTTACCTCAGAACTCTGTCGATATATGGAATGACTTAGCTCAGAAGTTCCTGGAGAAATATTGTTTGCCCACCAAGTTAGCCAAACTCAGAATTGACATAGTCTCATTCAAACAACATGGAGAAGAGACTTTATTAGAAGCATGGGATCACTTCAAAGACTTTCTCTGGAAATTCCCATATCATGGAATTCAGCCATGGGTTCAAATTCAGATTTTCTACAATAGTCTCCAGGATTCGACCTGTCATATCGTGGATTCATCATCAAATGGTTCCCTATTAAGGAAAAGCTATAGAGAATCGTACGCCCTGTTGGAGAATATGGTGGCTAACACTTATCGACTACCATTTGATAAAAGCCAAAGTGGGGGTTTACTCCAATTGAATGTAGTCTCATCTATAAAGGCCCACATCAACACTTTATCCAGGAAAATAAAGAATTTATCTAGGCCTACCAATGTCAATGTAGTAAGGGTGTCTACACCATAGTAGTCGTCATTAGTAGGATATTGCACATGGTGCGAAGAATTTGGCCATCCCAGTGATCAATGTGCCTCCAATCTGGAGTCCATTAATTAAGCAGGAAATTTTCAAAGAAATCCAGCAAGTCCATATGTGAACAACTACAATCCAGGCTGGAGGAATCATCCCAATTTCTCATGGAATAACCAAACGAGGCCGAATCAGCCACCCGTATTCTCACAATAGCACTCACAACAACAACCAGTAAGACCGGTTCAACTCAACCAACCACCTCGAGAAGAAAAGAAATTTGATCTAGAAAATCTTTTCATGCAATTCATGCAATCCCAGATCATGACAAACAAAAACATGGAAACGCAAATCAGCCAACTGGCTTCAGCCCTAAATAACCGGCCTCAAGGTGCACTACTAAGCAATACGGAACAAAATCCAAAAGGAAAAGACAAAGAGCAAGTGCAAGCAATTACATTGCGTAGTGGAAAGTAGCTACCTGATGCAACTCCGCCAGAAGTGGTAACTGAAGCCACTAGTCCTCTAATTCATCAGTCACAGGAGGCAGAGGAACCAGATACAACGAAAAAGCAGCCAAATGAGGAAATAGTCACAAATCAAAGGCTGTCTCCTTCATTTCCTCAGAGATTTTCAAAGAACAAAAAGGAGAGTCAGTTCAAGAAGTTCTTGGAGGTACTAAAACTGCTGCATATCAACATAACTATCGTCGAAGCCTTAGAGATGATGTCGAGCTTTGTCAAATTCATGAAAGATGTTCTGTCGAGGAAAAGGCGGTTGACGGAGTTCGAAATAGTGGCATTAACAAAGAAAACTAGTGCAATAGTGCAGAGGAAGCTGTCACCAAAGGTCAAAGATCGAGGGAGCTTTACTATCTCATGCATGATTAGAAAACAATACTTTGGGAGAACTCTATGTGACTTGGGAGCCAGTATCAATCTCATGTCTAAGTCAATTTTTAGAAAATTAACTATTGGGGAAGTTTGACCTACGATAGTCATGTTGCAACTGGAGGACTAGTTTATGATGTACCCAGAGGGCATCATTGAAGATGTTCTTGTCAAGGTGGAAAAGTTCATTTACTCAGCAAATTTTATTATCTAGGATTAGGAATAAGACCAGGACGTGCTAATTATCCTAGGTCGGCCTTTCCTTGCAAGTAGCAAGGCTATCATTGACGTGCAGGCTGGAGAGCTAACGATGCAAATACAGAATGAACATATTACCTTCAGCGTGTTCAAGGCAATGCAACTACTGAATGATCAAGATGAATGCCTAATGATTGATATGGTGGATTCAGCTGTTCAAGCTGAATTCCAAAGCACAACTTACAAGGACATCTTGGAAGCATCGCTGGTTGGAGAAATCAATGAATCTGATGACGAATCGACAGAAATGATACGCTATTTGCAGCAATCTCCAACTTTTTCACAATACTCGTAGAAGTTCGAATCGTCAGAGCTCAAACCAGAGTCTTTTAAACACTTGAAATCATCGATCGAAGAGCCTCTTGTTTTGGAGTTGAAACCCCTGCCCAAGCACCTAAGATATGTCTACCTAGGAGTAGAATCCTCACTCCCAATGATTATGTCTTTTGCATTGGATCCTGTGTAAGAAGAAAAACTACTCGGAGTGCTCAAGAATCATAAAAAGGCTATAGGATGGACCATCGCCGATATCAAAGGTATTAGCCCATCCTTTTGCATGCACAAAATTCAAGTGGAGGAGAATTCTAGGCCATCCATTGAAGTGCAGAGAAGATTGAACCCAATCATGAAAGAAGTGGTCAAGAAGGAGATTATCAAATGGCTAGATGCAGGCGTGATATATCCGATCTCCAACAAGTCTTAGGTCAACTCGGTGCAATTTGTCCCGAAGAAAGGTGGAATGATGGTCGTCTCCAATGAGAACAATGAACTAATTCCAACCAGAATAGTTACTGGTTGGAGAGTTTGTATGGACTACCGCAAGCTAAACAAAGCCACTCGAAAGGATTATTTTTCGTTCCCATTCATTGATTAGATGTTGGACAGGTTGGCGACGTAGGAATTCTATTGCTTTCTGGATGGCTATTCAGGTTACCACCAGATCATGATAGCACCAGAGGATCAAGAGAAGACCACATTCACATGTCCATATGGCAGGTTTGCATTCATACGAATGCCATTTGGTCTATGCAACACCCCAGCGACATTTCAGCATTATATGATGGTCATTTTCACCGATATGGTGGAATATTTTTTGGAGGTATTCATAGACGATTTCTCGATATTTGGGAATTCCTATGATGAGTGCCTCACCAATTTGTCAAAGATGCTCTAGCATTGTGTGGCGCCTCTAACCCGAGTGTCACATCCTGAGCCTTACTCTAGGATTGATATTAACTGGTAAACGTGATCAGGATTGTTGCCCTGTCATACGGTAAGATTTAATGGATATTTATCCATTTAACCATTATTCCTTTAGCATTAATTTTTTATGCTATTTTTCATCAAGTGTTCATTGAAGCCATCTTTGCCCTGATATACACATTTTATATCAGATATAATCATAAAAATTTATAACATGCTCAACATCCATTAATATTTGTTCATAAAATACAAGCCATATAATAGATCACATATGATCATCAAATACCTTGTCATTTTACAACCATTTGCCATAAGCGGCACATATTAAAATTCATCAAGTTTTTACATTCCTCCATGCTCCAATTTTTGCTCCTTTGTTCTCTTCAATCTTTCACTTGTCTATGGGTTTGAAAAGTAAAACTTGAGTTGTAAACTCAATAAGCAAGCTGAATATTTTTCAAGCAATTCATTTTGAAGGCATATTGTTTAAAAGCATTTCTGCCTATTTGGTAGGAGACATTTAACAAGTGATCAACTACCTGCGGAGTAGAAATCTTTTCATTTAAAATATCTTTGAAAGCAACATTATACCCCCTTGAGGGTATATCATAAAAGCATTATCCTTCTACCCATCATTGATACATCATAACAATGAAATGCAATGCATCATGACATCATTGATACATCTTAGCGACTTAGCCATGCTAAAGGGGAATAATCGGTATGCTTACACCTTTCAAGTGGACCTTATGCTTTGTGCACATGAACCATTCTTGACATGCTAGCATGATTTTTCTTACATGAATTTATAGGATAATATTTTTTATAACCATTTAACAAAGCAATTATGTAACTCACTTAGCAAACACGCATTAAACTAAGGAATGGTTATACATGTAAGAATGACATAAGATTCATATACTTTCCATTTGCTTGCATTCAATTTAGTTTTCCAACCCATTTTCATTAACATTCACAACTCACTTGAATTCCAAGTTGGGTATACATCTACAGTATAACTTATGCATCATACCATTCATTTCACCACATGTTCAATACCCATATTTAGGATATCATTCACATATTCATTAGTCATTCATTAGACACCATATGGAGGTTTATTACTTCCACTTATCATTTGTCACATATTTTTCACAATTCACACATTGTGCTCATTGTTCAACACTTACTTGATGTTCTAAACATCATATATGAATCTCCAAATATGAGATTATCATTATTTACCAAATCAACAACATGATTCACGTATTTCTTCATATTTTTGTGCATTTTTTCATTTTAATAATTTATATAAACTATTTATCATTTGCTCATGCCTATCTCTCTATATATGTCCATTTCACAACACATAAATCATGTGTTTCTTAAAATTTTTCAAATCAACAACTTGCCTTCTAATTCTGTGTGATTTTATTTCTTAATTAACACTTTACTCAGTGTATTTTTATGGAATTTTAATCCACTAATCGTAGGGTTCCAAAACAGCAACTTTAGGACTCGTTTTATATACATTCAATGTCCCTTTTGATGCTTATATCAAAACATATTTTTAATCTCTAAATTCTAGAAACTAATCACACTTTTCTTAACCTAAATTTAGGTTATTATCACATGTTTAAATTCCATATATTAGTTACTTCCAAAACAGCAACTTCTCATGCATGTAGGGTACCCTTTCTTACACCGCTTTCGACATCCCCATATATGCCCCTAAAAATCAGATTTATGGCAATCTTTTCTAACCCATTTTGAACATCCAAAGTACCCTAGGTTTAGAGTATTATACCCTCTTAATCATTCATAATCCATTTAAGCTAATTCATATATCATTTTTAATACAGAAACATGGAAATCAGGTCATCTGTGTAACCCTAATTCACATTCTTTCTAAAATTCATAACTTATGCCTAAATCAACATATATAATTTATTTAATCATAAATAATCATATAATCATAACAAAAAATCAAAACAGCAACATCGTATATGAAATTAAGAAAATTTCAGGTAGATTTAACACTCACATTTAACCCTAATAACCATTTTCTTCCTCTTAAACCCTTGATTTCATACTTGTCATTTAATCCTCATTCAATACTCTAATCAAGGGCATCATGTATCATCCTTTAAGAGTTCATTATGAATCATATTCATGACTCAAAAATTGAGGTAGAAAAACTAAGTTTAAATGATTCAAACTCAAGAGAAGCTTACTTGTATTGAATCACACTTGAACTCAATTTCTCTAGCTTGTTTCCCTTACTTCCTTTCCTTTTTCTTTCTCTTCTTCTCTCTTTTTTCTCACCCCTTTCTTGCTAGAAAATAAATGTGTACAGTGTTGGTCCCGAGTTAATGGCAAAACCCAAAAGGGGAGGGGTGAATTGGGTTCTTATAAAATTCTTCG
>JAXCLR010000063.1:20246554-20260481 GCA_035584095.1 Annona squamosa | reverse complement strand
AACTCATTAGTCCTTAAAATATTCTCAAGTTAGTCTTTGTTAATCATCAAAACTCAATCTTTGATCAATTTTGTTTTTGCTTTTGAAGCATTGTTTCCAACATCATGTGTATGCATTTGAATGTTTTATGTATGATTGATTAAATTATGAATGAGTTATATGGAAATTTTGATGATTTGTTGCAAATAGATTAGTGAGTATGAATGATGATACAAATCAATCACTTTAAGTTAAAATGGGTCAATATGTTTAAAGTGGCCTAATGAGGATTAAAAAGTATTAGTGTGCCATGAAAAATTAGTTAAATTCCATAATGTGATTAATGGAAATTATGAGGCTAATTATAGAGCCAAGTTGAAAAATGTTGAAAAATTCATGACTTGACGCCTATAAGGTGGATTTAAATGAAAATTGAGAAGGAAGCACATAATTTCATGCTTAATCACATGGGAAAGTTAGATTATAAAAATTTTGATGATAATTGATCATCGCCATCCAAAATCTAGAGATTACTTCAATTAATCATTACTTAAGCTAGAAGATGAAATTTGAAATAGACAGTTAAAATTATAAGATCAAGGTTATAAAATGATTGATTAAGCTAATGATGATGAGATTAGGCTTGCACGAAAAAGGGATTATCTCTTTTAACTTTTTGCACCAAAAAGTGATTAACATTTATGTTAAAGATAAGTAAAATAATCAAATGAATAAAGATGGAATTGAGTTGTCGAAAGGAAGTTAATTGTAGGGTATTTTATGAATTATTAAAAATAAAAAAATTTGCTACAATTATCCCATGAATAAATGCTAAATTAAGGGGCTAATATACTAGCTTAGGAGAGAGTAGCTCGAATGGCATACATGGACGTCCAAACCGCCCCCTAATTTGGATTTTTGTGATTTTTTCACATAAAATATATACTTAATTCAGCTCTGAGTTAAGGCGAATAAATGAGCATTTAATTAGGGTGGAAATTCATCGTTAAAAGCATCAAATCAGGACCATTGAGATATGATCATTAAATGGACAGCAACATGATGCAAGGGAGATGTGGACGGTTATGGCAACTTTTGAATATTTTTATAATTTTTTATTTATGCTAAATTTACCCTAATTGAGCTACATTACTAGATGATTAAATGACCATTAAATTAAAGCTATAAAATGGTGGAAAATGCAAAAATCGCAGTTGAAAAGGGGAGTTGAAAATGGACAGCAATATGAGCTCCAAAATGGACTGCCCAAAGGGCTGATCATTTGATTTTTTAAATTTTTTTAAAATGCTAAATACATGCCTCAGTAGTCTACATGTTAGGGTACATAAATACCCATTAATTAAGGCTGCTAATTCGTTGAAAAAAATGAAAAAGCAGCAGCTGAAATGGGACGTGATTAGTGGACAGCTTGGTGATTAATTAATGATATGGATAATTGATAAATTTTTACTTAAGTAAACTATAATTTAAATGAACCAAATTTTGCTATGTCGGTAAGAGGGATTAATATATATTAAAATACCCTCAAATCATATGCAAAATGGGGCCCACAAGCTGGAAAATCCAACCATTACTTTAAGTGGATGTCTATATGTATGTATGCTTTTGGAGTTAGAAAGATTCAAGGAGAAAAGCTCTCATTCCAATAGCTACACGTCCTCCATATTCAGCAAGGGAAAAGCCAAGAAAAAGGGGAGAAAAAGGAAAAGAAAAAGAGAAAACAAGGCAAGGAAATTAGCTTAAGAAATTAAGCTTAAGTGTTACTTAATTCAAGTAAGTGAACTCTTGAGTTTAAATCATTTGAATCTCATTTTTCTAATTCAATTTATGAGTCAGAAATATGATTCATAATGAACCCTTAAAGGAGGATTTGGGATGCCCATAATTGGGATATTAAATGAGAATTTAATGATAAGTATGTAATTAAAGGTTCAAGAGGAAGAGGATGATGATTAGTATTGATTTTGAGTTCATAACCTAATTGAAACTGCTTTAATTTACATGTGATGTTGTTGTTTTGTTTGGTTGTTATGATTACATGATAATTCATATTTAAATATATGATATATGTTGATTTAAGCATAAGATATGAATTTTAGAAAGAAGATAAATTAGGGTTATTCTTAAGACCCGATTTTCATGTTATGATGTTAAAAATGATACATGAATTAGCTTAAATGAATTATGGATGATTTAAAGGGTAAATTATCCTAAACTTAGGGTACTTTGGATGTTAAAAAAGGCTTAGCAAGGACTGCCCAAAATTAGATTTTAAGGGATAAACAGGTGGACGTCCAAAGTAGTGTAGAAAGGGTACCCTACATGCATGAAAAGTCGCTATTTTGTAAACAACCAATATATGGACTTTAAATAAGTTATAATATACTGAATTTGAGTTAAGAAAAGTGGAATTAATTGCTGCAATTAAGTGATTAAAAATCTGTTTATATTTGAGTATCAAAAGGGACATTAAAAGTGTAAAAATCAGGTCCCAAAGTTGCTGTTTTGGAACCTTGAAATTAGTGGATTAAAAATCCATTAAAATACACTAAATAAAGTGTTAATTAAGGTGTATAATCACATTGAATTAGAAGCTAAGTTGCTAATTTGAAAAATTTTAAGAAACACATGAATTATGTGTTATGAAATGAACATATTTGAAGAGATGAATATGAGAAAATGATAAATGGTTTAAGTGAAATGTAAAAATGCAAAAATGCATCAAAATATGATTGAAACACATGGATTATGTTGCTGTTTGGATCATCTCAAAATTTGGAATTAATTTATGAAGGTTATGACATTAATTAAGTGCTTAAAAATAATCACAATATGCGAGTTATGAAAAATATGTGAAAAATGACAAGTTGAAAGTTTCTTACTTCGTATGATGTCTAATGAATGATCAATGAATGTGTTTTGGTATATACAAATGTTACCCTAAGTATAGGAATTGAACAAGTGATGTAATGAATCATTTGATGCATAAGTATGTTGTGTATGTATACCCGACTTAGAATTCAAGCAGGTTATGAATATTTATGAAACTGGGTTGGAAAACTATGTGAATGCAAGTAAATGGAATTTACATGAATGCTATGTCATTCTTACATGTATAGGCAAAGGCAAAGAAAAAGTTAATCTAGAAAGCTCACGTGATCCAGGTAAGCAGGCAAAATTTTCTAAATGTTTTATCTCTTAAAATATTGTTAAATGATTGCAAATGATAGTCTAATTATTTTTATTAGTTTAGCAAATGATGTTTTAATTTATTTCTAAGGTATTTAAGGATGGTCATTCCTTAGCTCAACATGTGTTAGATAATCCCTTTATTGTTACATGATTTACAAAACTGCTTTGTTAAATGTGAAAATACTGTCTTATGAATTTATGTAAGAAAATCATGCTATCATGCTAAGGATATATTCACGTGCACACAGCATAAGGTCCACCTTAAAAGTATAAGCGAACCAATTGTCCCCCTTTAGTGTGGCCAAGTCGCTAAAATAGGCCTCGGGCTAGTGGCGCCATTCCTGAGATGGGAGTAAGAAGAAACGGATGATCGCCTGGCTAGCTTCCATCCTATGATGTCATGCATTGCATTTCATTGTCATGATGTACCCTCGAGGGGGTATAATGTTGCTTTCCAAGATGTTTTAAATGAAAAGGTTTCTCCTCCGTAGGTAGTTGATCACTTGATAAATGTCTCTACTAAATTGAGGGAAATGCTTTTAAATAAAGATGCCTTCAAAATGACTTGCCTGGAAAATATATGTATAGCTTGCTTATTGAGTATACATTTTTTTCCAAACCCATAGACAGTTAAAGAAATGAGGAGACAAGGAGCATGAATTAAGCATGTGAGAATGTGAAGATTTTATGAATTTTAATTTGTACTGCGTTAACTAATGGAATGTAATATGACTTGATAATTTATGATCATATGTGATCTAGGTTATGTTTGTATGTTTTGAATAAGTGACTATGGTTGATGAGCTTGTTATGAATTTTTATGTTTATATCTTATATAAAATGTGTGGATTAGGTCAAAGATGACTTGAATGGGCATTTGATGAAAAATATTATGAAATCAATTTGTAAAATATTATGAAATCAATTTGTAAAGAACTGTAAATAATTGGATAAATACCTGTTAAATCCCACTGTGTGACAGGTCAACAATCCTGATCACGTTTACCAGTCAATAACAATCCTGAGGTAAGGCTCAGGATGTGATGCTCGATTGGGGGTGCAATAGGGTTGTCGCAAATCACTATAACTTCTACAGTTTGACTGCTTACTGCTTTTATATTTCACATTTTTCATTCAAGGGAACAAAACTTTCAAGGAGTTAAGTTATCCAGTTACAAAAGAATTTTTTAAAGACCCAATTCACCCCTCCCCTTTTGAACTTTGCCATAAACTCAAGACGAACAAAAACATAGCAAGTTAGTTATATTTTACAATCATCATAATACACGTCATCGTCACATAGCATAGTAATCAACATATAATCATATATATTTCATCAATTTCAATCTATCTTCATCATTAGTATATTTCTTTGCCTATTTACCAATTCATGCTCTGAAAATAAGCTCTGTGGCGCCCCCAACTTGAGAGTCACAACATGAGCCTTACTCCAGGATCATTTATTGATTGGTAAATATAAACAGGATTGTGACTCTGTCGCACGGCGGGATTATAACATGAAAATACATATGAAATCTACTCCATAGGAGTCTATCACATGACACTTAGTCTTTTATACATCAATTTGCCCTCCTTGGCCATCATTAAACCCTGATTTACACATTCAACATCTATTTTCAACATATTATGTCCCATCTTATAGCATACAACTTTAAAACATCCAAATCATGTTATAATATACATACACCAACCATCATCATTTTTTTACCACAAATTTGACTTATACCAATCTATATCATACACCAATAGTGTAAAATTCCATAAATTGCAACAAGTTTGCAAACATTTATTCCATAATACATTTCTTATCATACAGATGCACACGGAGGAACATATGAATTATATTTCTTTATTTAACCTATGCTTCTCCTTTTGAACCATCCTTGCACCTGTCTTATAGTTTGAAAAACAAATCGTGAGTATAAACTCAATAAGCAAACTACATAATTTTCATGCAATAATTTTAAGGTAAAGTTTTTATTTGAATAAACATCTTTGAGACCAATATTATACTTATTCATGGGTATATCATGAATTATGCAACATCATACCCAACATGGGTATATCATGAATAATGCAATGCATTATTATCTTCATAAACATGAACATCATATGATGCTACCCTAGCTAGGCAACCATTCCATCATCTTCATTCCATGTTAGGGAAGGTGCCATAGGCCTTTGGCCTATTTTAATAACATAGTCATACTATAAGAGGACAATCGGTCCGCTTACACCTCTAAAGTGGACCTAGTATCTTGCGCACTACAAACATAGACATGCTAGCATGATTTTCATAAATAAGCATTTAAGTTATGGTTTCTTGATAACTCGTATTTTTGTGAGTTATCATGGCTCATTTCAGACTTGATTTGTGCGTTAGTTCGAGAGATTAGGCTTAGTTTGCATTCACTTAGTTTAATTTTCATCTGCTTTGCATTTTAGGAGCATTATTTAGTTTTTAGGCATTTTTAGAATTATTTAGGCATTTTTAGTTCATTTAGTTAGTTTTTTCATCTTTTACAGAAAGGACGGGACATATGAAGGCAAAATGGGTGAGTTGAATAGGCGCCACCCTACATGCCTTGTCCATTTTCAACACACACAGCTTGTAGCATGGTTTCCAGAGAGTTAGTGCCTAGGTGCAACCAAGGGCGCCCAGGCGCCATGCAAGATAAATCATAACATGTCAAGGAGAAGCTCCAAACCAGAAAAGTCCAGGGAGTTGGTGCTTAGGCGCCAAAGCATGGATTCCTAAGATTTACATCACGTATCCAAGTTGCCCGGCGCATAGAGAGTTGGAGCCTAGGCAACAATACGCATCCGTACACATAAACTTTAGTGATCAAGTTGCGTAAAGAGACTCTATAAATAGTTTCAAGGGGTTCGCGCGCGAGAGGAGAAGAGGAGGAAGCCCAAAGACGAACCAGAGAGTAGGAGACAGGAAAACAAGATTAAATCCCGGATTGAAGAGAGGAATCAACCTCGTTGGTGGAAACCACTGAAAAATAGTTTTCTCTTATTCTTTTCAATTTTCTTTCTCTGATTTCATGGATACTTTTCATATGGATGTATTGGATGGTAAGATCATGACTTTGAACTAAACCTCCATTAGATGGATAGTTAGGATGATTTGAATTCTAAACTATATTGTTTCTTAGTTCTTAGAATATTCATGAATGAATATTTGATTTTATATATGATTGTGTAAAATTTACCTTTGCATGTGTAGATTGAATGCTTTTTACAAGATTAGTTACCTTGTAAGATTATTTAATTGCTTGATTTATCCTAGGAAGAAGATCTCTGTCAGATCCATGTGCAAAGCATAAGTTTCTACCTTTGTGTAAGGAGAGTTGTTTAATGGATAGGAATATACCGTTGAACCCTATGTAGTCATTATACAAGTTATGAGCTTATCAATTTCACTTTATTTAATGGCATGGGAATATATCAATTAAATAGGGTGTAATTAGCTTTATATAATATTAGAAGACATATATAAAGATATATGAACTTGGGCTAGTAAATCCATATGCAATCCAATTAAAAAGAACCAAAGCAATATAGTTTAGATTCAATGATTCTGAGCTATCCATTTGTCATCCCTAATCAGAAAACCCGTTTAAAGTATCCAGTAGTCTCGTAACCTTCATTATAATTTCTCATTGCAATTGTTAGTTTAGTAAAATCATAAATTCAGAATTTTCCACCCATCAAAAGCAGTTAACTAATTAATAATTTCGATTAACAATTCCTTGTGGGAACGATACTCTACTCACTCTTTATTACTTGACACGGCACGCATACTTTCGTAAACAGCGAGCATTCTAATTGACATATATGGAGCTCGTCAAGTTTTTGGCACCATTGCCAGGGAAATTGTTTAGCTAATTATTTTTAGTTTAATTTCTTTCTTGCATAATTCTATAAAATAGTTTATTTTCATAATTTCTTTTACTTTAGAATTTCTTTTTCTGCTAGTTTGATTTCATTAGTTTTTGTAGAGTCATAGCAAATTGCATGCGCCGAGGTAGAGCTGGAAAGGAGATTATTATTCCTTTTAATTCGGAACCTGAACGAACTTATTTAAGAAGGCGTCGTAAGAGCAGGGAGGCTAGAAACCAACAACATAAGATGAAGCGCATCGAGAACCAGGACGAGAACGTTCAATCAAATCAATAAGGAAACCAAAGGATTGAGATCCCAAATCATCCACCTCAAGATGATTTGGATCAACCCATTTGGGATTTGATCCGCTTGGCCAAAATGCTCTTTAGACTAGCATTGCACCTCCTCCGATCGACACCAACAATTTTGAAATCAAACCAGTGATTTTCCCGATGCTCCAGTCTATTGGGAAGTTCGGAGGTCTAGCATCTGAAGACCAGTACACTATCTACGGAATTTTCTGCAGATTATGAACACATTCAAGCAGAACGGAATCTCTGATGAGGCAATGCAGCTTCAAACTTTTCCATTTTCTTTGCGTGATCGAGCCTCTTAGTGGCTAGACTCTTTGCCATCGAACTCCATCAACACATGGAATGACTTGGCTCAAAAATTTCTGGAGAAATACTTTCCGCCTGCTAAGCTAGCCAAGCTGAGGATGGATATAGTCTCGTTCAAGCAACACAAAAAGGAGACCCTATCAGAGGAGTGGGACCACTTCAAAGACATGCTCTGCAAATGCTCGCATTATAGAATTCAGCCATGGGTCCAAATTCAAATTTTTATAACGGTCTTTAAGATTCCACCCGTCGCATGGTGGATTCTTCATCAAACGGTTCTCTACTATGGAAAAGCTATCGAGAATCATACGCCCTACTCGAAAACATGATGGTCAATACTTATCAACTGCCATCTGACAAGAGCCGAGGTGGGGGTCTACTCCAATTAGACGCGGTTTCATCGATAAAGGCCCACATCGACGCTTTATCTCGGCAAATCCAAAACTTGTCCAGGCCAGCCAACGTCAATGCATTAGGGGCTTCTACACCACAACTGCCGACAATAGCAAACATTTGCACGTGGTGTGGCAAATTCGGCCATCCTAGTGATGAATGTGTCTCCAACCCGGAGTCCATTAATTATGTGAGAAATTTTCAGAAAAACACAGCAAATCAGTATGGAAACAACTATAACCCAAGCTGGAAAAATCATCCCAATTTCTCATGGAATGACCAGACGAGGATGAATCAACCACCGGGATTCTCGTAGAAGCCACCATAGCAACAGCCTGCAAGACCAATATAGTTCAATCCACCATGAGGAGAAGAAATCGAATTTGGAAAATCTTTTTATGTAATTCATGCAATCCTAAATCATGACAAACAAGAATCTGGAAGCTCAGATTGGCCAATTGGCCTCAGCCCTAAACAACTGACCTTAATGATTGTTACCGAGCAACACCGAGCAAAACCCAAAGGGAAAAGGCAAGGAACAAGTCCAAGTAGTCACATTGCGTAGTGGAAAGCAATTACCCAATGCAACTCCACTAAAATCGGTGACTGAATCCACGAATCCTCTAATTCAGCAGTTGCAAGAGCCAAGAGAACCGGTTGCAACCCAGAAGCAACCAAATACTGAAATTGCCATGAATCCAAGGCCACTGCCTCCATTTCCTCAGCGATTCGAAAAGCCTAAAAAGGAGGGCCAGTTCAAGAAATTTCTTGAGGTATTGAAACAGCTACACATTAATATACCTCTCATTGAAGCCTTGGAACAGATGTCTAGCTACGCCAAATTCATGAAAGACGTGCTATTGAAGAAAAGGTGATTGATAAAATTTGATACGGTGACGCTAACAGAGGAAACCAGTGCAGAGGAAGCTACCTACTAAACTCAAGAACCCAAGGAATTACACCACTCCATGCACAATTGGAGACCAAAACTTCGGGAGAGCACTGTGCAACTTGGAAGCCAATATTAATCTCATGCCCAAGTCTATGTTTAGAAAATTGGACCTAGGGGAAGCTCGACCTACCACAGTGATGCTGCAACTGGTGGATCAATCCATCACATATCCAGACGGTATCATCGAAGATGTCCTTGTCAAGGTAAACAAGTTCATCTTTTCTGTTGATTTTACTATCTTGAATTATGAAGAAGATCGAGATGTGCCAATCATTCTGGATCGACCCTTTCTCGCAATGGGAAAAGCCATCATCGATGTACAAGCTGGAGAGTTGACCATGCGAGTTCAGAGCGAACATGTTACTTTTAGCGTATTCAAGGCAATGCAGTTACCAAATGACCTAGAGGAATGTCTAATGATCAACATGGTGGACTCGACAGTGCGAGCTGAATTCCAAATTTCAGCTTTCAAGGACATCCTAGAAGCATTGCTCGTTGACAAAGGCAATGAATCTGATGAAGATTTAGTAGAAATGATACATTATCTATAGCAACCTCCAACATTCCCACTATACCCGCAGAAATTTGAATTGCTGATACTCAAGTTGGAGTCTTTTAAACAGTTGAAACTATCAATTGAAGAGCCGTCTATTCTGGAGTTGAAACCTTTGCCAAAACACCTCAAATATGCCTTCTTGGGAGCAGAATCCTCACTCTCGGTGATTATTTCTTCTGCACTTGATCCCATGCAAGAAGAAAACTGCTTAGAGTGCTTAGAGATCACAAAAAGGCCATAGGATGGACCATATTCCACATTAGAGGCATCAGCCCATCCTTTTCCATGCATAAGATTCAAGTATAAGAGAATTTCATGTCATCTATCAAAGCGCAGAGAAGACTAATCCCAATCATGAAAGAAGTGGTCGAAAAGAAGATCATCAAATGGCTAAATGTAGGTGTGATATACCCTATCTCCGACAGGTCTTGGGTCAGTCAGGTGCAGTGTGTCCTGAAGAAAGGTAGTATGACGGTCATCTCCAACGAAAACAATTAACTAATCTCGACCAGAACAGTTACTAATTAGCGAGTTTGCATGGACTACCACAAGCTGAATAAAGCCACCTAAAAGGATCATTTCCTACTTCCATTCATTCATCAAATGCTGGACAGGCTAGCAAGACGTGAATTCTACTGCTTTCTAGATGGCTATTCAGGTTATCATCAGATTATGATATCACCAAAAGACTAAGAAAAAATCACGTTCACACATCTGTATGGTACGTTCACATTCAAGCGAATGCCACTTGGCCTATGCGATGTACCAGGCACATTTCAGCGATGTATGATGGCCATTTTCATTGACATGGTGGAGGATTTCCTGAAGGTATTCATGGATGATTTCTCGGTATTCAGGAATTCCTACGACAAGTGCTTAACCAACTTATCAAAGATGTTCTAGCAGTGTGAGGATACGAACCTGGTTCTTAACTGGAAAAAGTGTCATTTTATGGTGCAAGAGGGCATCATACTTGGTCACAGGGTCTCTAAATAAGGAATTGAAGTAGACAAAGCTAAAATCGAGACAATCAAGAAATTACCTTCACCCACCTCAGACAAAAGTATTAGCAATTTTCTGGGACATACAGGATTCTATAGACAGTTCATAAAAGACTTCTCAAAGATAGCTAAGCCGTTATGTTCATTGCTCGAAAAAGATACATCATTCGAATTCACCAACGAATATATGGAAGCATTCCAGGAGCTGAAAAAGAAACCGATATCTATGCCAATTATTATTTCTCCAGAATTGAATCTCCCATTTGAATTAATATGCGGTGCAAGTGACTATGTAGTGAGAGCAGTATTGGGACAACAAAAAATAAGGTTTTCCACTCTATCTACTACGCTGGCAAAACCTTAAATGAGGCATAAATGAATTACACTACAACCAAAAAGGAACTACTAGCAGTGATATTTGCATTTGACAAATTCAGAGCCTATCTGGTGGGCGCTAAGATGATCGTTTACACAAACCATTCAGCCATCAAATATCTAATCGAGAAAATTGATGCAAAACCACGCTTGATTTGATGGTTCTTACTACTACAGGAATTCGACCTCGAAACAAAGACTATAAGGGAGCTGAAAATCAGGTCACTGATTGTCTATCCCACCTTAAAGGATCCCAATTAGCTCATGATATAGGACAAATTCAGGAAGTATTTTCGGATGAGCAACTATTCTCTATCTCCCCAGGCAGCCCACCATGGTATGCAGACTTCATCAATTACATCGTTAGTAGAATGTTGCCTCCGAGGTTGAATTCACACTAAAAGAAGAAATTTCTCCACGACGTTAAATTCTATTTCTAGGATGATCCATATCTATTTAAGCAATGCCCAGATCAGTTATATCGGAGATGTATTCCAGAGTGTGAACAAGAAGCACCATTGCAGAGCTGTCATTCATCTTTGTATGAGGACCACTTCCAAGGAGACAAAAGTGCAACAAAAAATACTTCAATCAGGATACTACTGGTCATCTTTATTTAAAGACGTCCATTTTTATATCAAAAGATGCTATCATTGCCAACGGACAGGTGACAATTCTAAAAGACATGAGCTGTCTCTCACTAATATCATTGAAGTAGAAATATTTGATGTTTGGGGTATCGACTTCATGGGGCCATTTATTCCCTCCTTTGGAAACCAATACATCCTCGTTGCTGTTGATTATGTTTCCAAATGGGTAGAAGCAATTTCAACTCAAGCAAGTGATGCTAAAATAGTTCTCAAATTCATCAAGAAGAACATATTTACTCATTTTAGCACGCCGAGAGTGATCATTAGTGACGGAGGATCCCATTTCTATAACCAGCAGTTCATGGCAATTCTACCAAATACGGCGTACGCCACAGAGTGATGACGGCGTATCATCCGCAAGCTAATGGTCGGGTCGAGTTGGCCAACAGGGAATTGAAGCAAATTTTAGAGAAAACCATCGGGTCTTCTCATAAAGACTGGTCCATCAAACTGGACGACGCACTATGGGCGTATTGAACTGCCTATAAAACTCAGTTTGGAATGTCTCCATACCAACTGGTTTATGAAAAAGCCTGCCATCTGCCGCTGGAGTTAGAGCACAATGCATATTGGGCAATTAAAAAAACTAAATCTGGACATGCAACAAGTGGGGGAACACCAATTACTGCAACTCAATGAGTTGGACAAGTTTCGGATGCAAGCCTATGAAAATGCCAATATCTACAAAAAGAAGGTGAAGAAATGACATGATAAAAAGATTCTAATACGAAATTTCGAGCCAGGTCAGAGAATTTTGCTCTTCAATTCAAGATTGAAGCTATTTCGGGGAAATTCAAATCTAGATGATCAAGTTTGTTCGTGGTGATAAAGGCAACTGAGCATGGATTAGTGGGAATATTTAACGAGGTATCTGGCAATAGTTTTGTCGTGGATGGGCAACGTCTTAAGCATTATGTGGGAGATGATTTTCAGCGTTGCAAGGAGTTGGTGGAATTGAAAGAGAATTGAACAGTGAGAACGTCGAGCGGAGGACGATAAACTCAGTGCTGGATGGGTGGCAACCCATCAATAATTTTCCATTTGATTTTTTGTTGTCGTTTTTGCTTTTGTAAGAGAAATAATTGGAGCTTCCCACCGACGCCACTCGAGGTTCGAGCCTGCTTTAGGCAACAGTTCTAGGCCAGCCCGACGATGAGGACGCGACGGACTCCGATTCATGAGGGGAGTCCCAGTCCTTTCTTTTTGTTTTTTCTTTTCTTTTATTTTTGTTTTTCTTTGTATTTTCATTTTTAGTTCATCTTAGGATCATGCATTGAGGACAATGCATCTCTCAAGTTTAGGGGTGTATAATTTTCAACCATAGGTTAGTTTTTCATTTTAATTTTTCATGCTTTATTTTATGTTGCATGTTTGTCAATTTCAGCTAATGAAAGGTGTCTTTGTTTCAATCTATCTTATTGTGAAAATGTGCAAGGTTATGATTAATTCTAACTTGAATGAATTCATGAAAGAATGAGCTATTCGGATTAAAAATCAAGTATAAAAACAGGTTGAAAGTAACATGTGAAAGAATTAAAAGGAATTTCATAATG
This sequence comes from Annona squamosa, assembly GCA_035584095.1. Taxonomy (NCBI): domain Eukaryota; kingdom Viridiplantae; phylum Streptophyta; class Magnoliopsida; order Magnoliales; family Annonaceae; genus Annona; species Annona squamosa. The sequence goes on along the minus strand of JAXCLR010000063.1, from coordinate 20,247,277 downwards.
CATTGTTCTAATTCAATCATTGGCATATCTTTCAGACTGAGATAATGAAAATTGAACTAAATAAATGCTGACCAGGTACTTTAACGGGGTTCAGAAATGATATTATTTCACAAGAATTACTTAAACATGTTCAGTATCCCTAACAAGGCATTAAAAAAAAAGGGTGGTTGACCTCAGCTGAGTAACCGAGACTTGGCATCGACAAATGGTAAGGTTTGCGTAAAAAAAAACAAAAGAAAATTACAGTAATAAAGCTTAAAAATGAAAATTCTCCCTAGATACTCTGAAATATAATGAGGGAAGCCAAAAAAAAACTAAAAAGAGATCTCCGGTTATCTTGAAATACAGTGAGGAGAATTTTTGCAATAAATTTTAGGGAAAAAATGTGTAGTTGTTAGAAATAGAATCCAGTGACTTGATATCATTTGCTGTGACCAGTGTATTCAGCTTAATCCTTGGTTTGCTTGTGTTCATTAATTTTTTAGCCAGTTTTCTTATCGAATGGAAGATTAATGTGTTGAATTATGAACGTGCATTATGGAATCTTAGCATTCATAGGTAACTTGGTTTGAGAAAGAAAATTCATGTTTTGTTTTTATAATGAAAGATTTTTCAAGTTGAATTAATCTTGACCTTGTGAAATGGATGTTGGAAACAACGCTTCAAAACAAAACAAAATTGATCAAAGATTGAGTTTTGATGATTAACAAAGACTAACTTGAG
>JAXCLR010000063.1:20224592-20236703 GCA_035584095.1 Annona squamosa | reverse complement strand
TCATACATAATTATTTTAATCTCTATTTTCACATATTTCATATTTATGAATATATATTTCCCAAATATATTACCTAGTTTACAATCTTAGGGTTTTATACACATCTCAAAGATCGGGGTTCCACACGTTAGTACAATCTTATATCAATTATTAGGAACTATTAAAGACTATCAATCTGTTATAAGAGAAAGACTATTAAAATTAAGATGTAAAAAATTGTCAAAATACAGATGGTAGAGCAGTATATAAAGAAAAATTCCTACAAGGTTTACCTTCAGTTTTTGAATCTAAAGTAAAAGCCTTGATTAAACAAGAAAATGAAGGAAGACTTGAATACAATAATTATACTTGGAGAACATTGTTTACAAAAATCAAACAAGTAGGTATTGAATTATGTTAACAAAAATGAATGGAAGAATCAAAATTCTTAAAGTCTTAAGACTTATCAATATTTTGCTCAAATTATGGAATTGAACAAACCCCTATTCAAAAAACTTTATTAAAAGGATCAAAATATATAAAGGCTAAAAAATATAAAAATAAATTAAAAGAAAAACCCTTTGACAAATATTATTCTAAAAAGAAAAATACGAAATATAGACCAAAACTTCCATATAAGAAAAACATTAAAGAAATAAAATGCTATAAATGTGGAAAAACAGGACATTATGCTTTCAAATATTATAAAAAACAAGTCAAAGAGTTTTTAGCAAATAAAAATCTAAGTATAGAAGAATTATCTAATAAATTAGAGCAAATTACAATAACCTCTAAAAGTGAAACAAGTTCCGAATATATTAAAAGTGAAGATGAAGAATTTCAAATAAACCAAATGTTTGGCGAATAAACAGAACATCATTGTGAATGTTCTTATAATCAACAAGATCATCGAACTTCTTCCGATTCTAATTATCATTCTTTAAATATGATGAATAATTCAAATTAAGCCCTATTGGAATTAATAAACCAAGTAGAAGACCCTCAACAAAAGGCTGAATTATTAAATAAATTCTTAAAATTGTCAAATGGCTCTGATACCAATTTCAACCAAGGAGGTGAAGAATCACTTGTTCTAAGGTTTTTATATCTGGTGTGATCCAAGCAAGTTGTTCTTCGTAATATTAACGAACAATTTTTGACAAGTTTTTATCTTCAAGATTTTCTAAATACCAAGCTTCCTGTCTTCTTAAAATATGTAATTGCTTTCTATAATGAGTAAGCGAAATCATAATTAAAAGAAAACACAAACATAATGCATTTTAATAAAGCATTTAAAAAAAAAAAACTTTCTTACGGAGATAGATTGTTGGAGAGCTTCTGGCAACTCAAATGAATCTCAAGCACTCTTAGGGTGTTTGGGAATGAGTAAAACTTTTGATGAAAAGTTTTGAAGAGTAAAAGTTGTCAAATGATGTGATATGATAGAGGTAATGATGAGTAGTAAAGAATATAAAGTTAAAATAGATAGGTTAGTTGTGTGGGTAATTGTGTAGAAATGATTGAAAAGTAGAGTAGTTGTATAAGAAAATGTGAAAAATTAATTAAAAAATATGATAATTGTGGAAAATGAAAAGTTTTAGATTGAAAAGTTTTAACTTAACATTTTTTAATCATTGCCAAACATACCCTTACAACTAAACTTATAATCCTATATATAACAAAAAAGCAACTTCCGGATTCGAAAACATTTCAAATCCGTGGAAAACAAGGGGCTATAAGAACGAGGCTCCGAAAGCAGAATGACGTGCCCTTAAGTGGGTGGAATCGTACAACATCTACTTTTGGAATAAAAAAAGTTTCTTGGCTCGTCTTATTTGTCTGGGCCATTTTCTTTAATGTATATCCATATATATTACATCATTTTAATTGATATTATAATAATAAATTGAGAAATTCTTACAATATTCAACCACTTTTTCTATAAATATATTACCAATATTCTAATTTTTCCTATAAATATTTCTAAAAACCCAATAGTCGACATTTCTATAATATTTTTCAAGGAGAAAATCGCCACTATTAAAACTCTTGAAAACTACAGTAACGGAAGTTCGAAACTCGTCCCAGTGCAATGGGAAAAGCGGCCTACCACTAAGGCTTGTCTAGGCCATTTATTTGGGTAGAATGTGCTTCTTTTTAATAATGTTGCTACATGATACATCTATGGGCTGCTAATATGCTTCCTAGTATGGTCTACACTTTGCAATGGGAGTGTTGATTCTTGAAATTGTCTTGTTATTGGGTGGAATTGTTGGTTTTTTGAACTAGCTCAAAATTTTGTTGTACAATGAAGTCTAAGAAAAGTAAACCAACCCCATCCTTTAGTAAGTCTAAATTTGTGATATTGGTAGACTAATATGTCGGTACATTATTTGCTGCCCAATTTGTGGAGGCGGCTTTTGGTTCCCCGCTCTCATCACAGCATTGTATCGATAGAGTGCAGTTTATCAGGTGCCCACAGCAGAAGTGCTCCATTCTCAAGTGGCGATTCATGATCATTTCATCCATTGCTTGCCACGAGGCCCCACCCACTAGGCGGCACCCGCTATTGGAGGGCATCATTTCTTCGTCTCGTCCTGTTCCTCCAGGCAGGATGAGTCACCAGCAAATCAAATACGGTTGCGGAGCACCCGTGTAACCGGGCCTTAAATGCGAAAGACAAACAGAAAAATTGCCCGTTTTTCATCTTTTTGGCGTTGTTGCTTGCTGCTGCTGCTGCTGCTGCTGCTGCTGCGATGCAATCCACGCCCTCCCCCTGCTTCCCTTTCCGCCCCTTCCTCTTCAATGGAAGCTTCTCACGTCTTCTTTCCGGTGGTAAGCTTCCAAAAACATACCAGTCATCGCCTTTTATTTTCCTATACCCCCTCTTCTCAAATCCTATTTCTGTTTCTCTTGGGAATCGATTCCCGTTCTCGCGAAGTAGGGTTCTGTTTCAGCGCGAAAGCTTTCTCCATTCTCTGTTTGTGAGGTTTTGGGGATCTGTTAGCTGTTGATCGTGGAACCAAGGTTCGGATTCATGTTCCTTTCAGCCACGATCTCCCCATTCATCGAGAGGGGAATGAAGTGCGCTGATAATGCTTGAATGTCTCGCCCGTTGAAAATTCTTGGCGTGGTGTCCCCATTTTGGGTGTTTGATATTGCTTGATTCAATTGGGATACTGGTTGAACAGCTTAGATCGCTGAATGGCGAGCCACTTATCGGTATTTGCTGAAGTAGGTTTTCTTTTCTCTGCGTTGCCTCCAGCATGTCTTTCTGCTTGAAATGGTGTCCTAAGTCCATTTCTGCTTACCCCTTGTGTTTCTACTGACAGGCGTCACAAGCTCTTCACTTTAGCAATTGCTTGTTCATCAGAAGCTGATTAATGGCAGAGTCCATCGATTTCATTTTGGCTTTCTTGAAGCGGAATCAGTTCATTAAAGCTGAGTCTGCCTTACGAGGAGAGCTTGGTTCTCGGTTGGATGGAAATGCTTTAACCCCAATCCCTTTTCTGGAACCAAACGACATTAAAGTTCCACTTCAAGGTGAAAAACGCAATGAAGTTGCTGCAAAACATGCTGATGGAGGGGCTCAATCTGTTGAAACATCTGGAGAACTGATTATCAAGGAGGTAGAATGCAGGAATTCAAGAAATGGGTCTGACTGCAGCTGGAAAGTTGGGTCAAGTACAGAGAACACTTTGAGAGATCTTTACTTGTTGAATTTTGATCTTAATGAGTGCAATTCTGTGAGGAAGGATGATGCTGCAATTGTGAATAATTTCTCAGAATTGAAAATATCTACTAGGCCTCTGTTGAACCCTCATTCTCTAACAGGTTTGGATGCAAAGGAGTCAGCTGGGGCAGTGATCTCTGGAGATGGAACCAAGTCAGATTTGTCAAGGGAGAAGAAAATCCAATGGATTGGAGGCATAAATAATCTAGAGGCTGCTGATCAATCAAGTAAAACCAATACTGGCTGTTCGAAAGATCAACCAGTTGAAAATCCCTGGTCATTTAGTGCAGGATCTACAAAGACCAGTTTTGGAACCGAGCTGGAATTTTCTAGTAAAAGGAAACTATCATGGATTGGTAGCACAAGTAAGGCTGCACATTATACTCAATCAGACAAATCTAATGGCAATTTTAACATAGACCAACCATTGGGTAATCAGTGGGGATCCAAGAAGCCTTCTTCAGACACATGGAAAGAGTGCTCTGTGGTTAAGACTCCATTCCCATTCCCTATGGAACATGTTGATTTTGATACTACCGCAGGTCCAAGTTACAATAGAAAAGAAGGAGATCATAAATCAACCTGTAATGATATCAGGACAGAGCTGAAAGAGCAGGTTGATGAAGTTGGCAGGTCATTGTTTTTAGGCAAGTCTCAAGGATCTTCAGAACAAAAGAATGTTGGTTGTTTGGATATGGTCCTTGACAATGGGAACCACAAGGAAGAGCTGCCAAGGCTGCCTCCTGTAAAACTAAAGTCAGAGGACAAGTTGGCAAACATTCATTGGGAGGAAAAAGTTGAACACCATGGGTCTGGGATGAAGATGGTGGCTGCTGACAACATGTTTTTGATAGGATCATTCCTAGATGTTCCAGTTGGGCAAGAAATCAATTCTTCAGGTTTGTTTTTGAGTTCTTCTTTTAGCTCCTTCTGTTGCTCAAATTCTTGTAACCAAAATCTGCTGCTGGGTGCTATGCAATTGGATTGCACTGGTTTCCATTGAGAAGCTGTAGATGGTGAGATTAAACTTCAGAGACTTAATATGAGGAAACTCTAATTGTCATTTATTGGTGTTGAGAGCATAATCATCTAAGGAGCAAGGTGCATAGGTGATGCGTGCACTCAAGTGACGCAAGGTGCATGCTACATAAAATGCATAAAATAATTAGGAATCAGTTTAACCATTTTGTGAATGTATTACTACTTTAAATTTATCAGAAAAGACTTTTGAATTTTGCTCATTTAACATTCCACTCTAAATTTTAGACTATAATGTTAATGCACAAATCCGAAGAATACAAATGTACATGCATGCATACAAACATGTATAATTATACATGATCTGTGATTCAATGCTTGCACAAGCTGTATGCATTTAATTTTTTAAAAAAATTTTCTTCATGGATATGTGGGCCAGGCAAGATCTATTCACTGTCCAAATTTTTACATTGTTTGATATTTTTAAGATTATTTTTTTTTTTGTATTTCAAGAATAAAAAAGCATTTTTAACGCTCTGCATTGATCCCATTATAAGCCTTAAAAAAGTCAATTGGCTAAATTTTAAGCATTCGAAAAATACAAGGTATCCTAAAACTACATAATGAACTTGGAATAATACTAAATTATCACAGCAAGGTATTATAACCATTATATCAGAAGGCACAAAGCATGCAACTTGGGCTTGAACAAAAGCTTCTCTAAAGGGCAAATGAACTATGTCTTGACTGGTGACAACTACGGTGTTGATGGACAACACTTTACATTGCAGTATTCTCAGTGTTCAAATGGAAAATGAAAGTGCATGACAGTAACTTGATTTGATGGTTATTCCCTTATTTGGAAGTTGTTGATACGGCATCATGTTTCACAGTTGATCTGTTGAGAAGAAGGTTTTTGTTTCTGACTTGATTTAATTCAATATTCTCGATCTATTTACTGTGTGTTTTTTTTTTTTTTTTTGGTGTTGAATACTTCAAAATAGCTTAATGTTTCCAAATAAGATACTTCTAGAAACGACTAGAGTATGCAGCTATACCATACTAGGCATTCAATTAGTTATCACATAGAGCTATGCAGATGATGCATACATCATGCTTATACAGTATGGAAACATAAGCATTTCCAGCCACTCAATTTTTGTATTTTATAATCTTTTGATTGAAGATCCAAGAGTTATTCCTAATGATTGTTACTTCCATACACTTTTGTTGTATTTGTAACTGTTCCTTAGCTGATTGCTCCTGCAAATTGTACAAGCAGATGGAAAGAGAGCTGTTGGAGGTAGTTGGTTTTCTGTTAGTCAGGGAATAGCAGAGGATGCTTCTGATCTGGTCTCTGGTTTTGCAACAGTTGGTGATGGATTGAGTGAATCAATTGACTATCCCAATGAATATTGGGATTCCGATGAATACGACGATGATGAGGACGTAGGTTACATGCGACAGCCTATTGAAGATGAAGCCTGGTTTCTGGCTCATGAGATCGACTACCCGAGTGACAATGAGAAGGGGACAGCCCATGGGAGTGTTCCAGATCCACATGAAAGGGGTACTACAAAGGATGAGGATGATGACCAATCTTTTGCTGATGAAGACTCTTACTTCTCTGGTGAGCAGCTTTTTCAATCAAAGAACATTGAGCAAGCTGCTGCTTCTGATGATCCTATGGGTCCTTCAATGTTGTCAATGTGTGTCAGAATGGGTGAGAATGATATGATTGCTCAATATGATGGGCATTTGATGGATGTGGAAGAGTTAAATTTGATGCATGCAGAACCAGTTTGGCAGGGATTTGTTACCCAAAATAATGAACTAGTTCTTTTGGGCAATGGCCAAGTTGTTAATGAGTGTGAACAACCTCAGTCGGATGACCCATGCATGGATGATGATCAACACGGTTCAGTGAGATCCACATGTGTTGGGATTAACAGCGATGCTGCTGATATTGGCAGTGAAGTTCGTGAGAGCTTGATTGGAGGAAGTAGTGAAGGTGATGTGGAATATTTTTGTGATAATGATGTTGGCATTAGCAGTTCCAAACATCCTCAATGTGAGACGAGCAGGAGTTCGGAAAGGCCAAACCTGGAGAAGGTAGGGACAACTGAGCAGAACGTACATAGATACAGTAGTGGGCCTGAAAAGAGTACATTAGGTCTGAGCTACAATGATGGGGGGTTTTCTTTCCCGCCTCTTCTAAGGACTGTGAATGGAATTCGGAGTGAGTCTGGCAAGACTTCATGGTCAGACAATTGTAATAAAATGATAAGTGAGAAGCCAGATGAAAAAGGTAGTGGTGTGATTAGGTCTGATTGCATGCTTGCCACGTGGAGACAAAAGAGTTGTGATTCGTCACCTGTTAAAAGCTCTTCTAGAGATGAGAATATTGGCAATGCTGTACGATCAAATTCAATATCTACACTCTCTGACAATGGTGATAATGGAAAGAAGCATTTCAGGACAGGTCAAGATGATAAGATCTGTGATGCAAGAGAAGAAGACCGAGGAGCAGCATTAGAGGATGAAGAAGCAGTAGCTGTACAAGAGCAAGTGAGACAGATAAAGGCCCAGGAAGAAGAATTTGAAACCTTTACTCTCAAGATTGTGCATCGGAAAAACAGGCAGGTTTTCTTTTCTGTTTTGCAACTTCCAATATTTGACTGTTCTAAATTGCCCCTGCTTCCACTGTAGTGATGAAGCCAACATTTGCCTCTACATGTAAGCCAGTGGGGCCTGGAACTGTTTCTTAACAGTGTGGTTGCCTAGCGAGGTGACAGGATGATTTTTAGCCAAGCATCTGTATGAGGTTGTTGACCTGATGAGGGCTTGGAAAGGTTTCATTGGTACCTCTGTTTGCTATGCTTGTACTTGTCTTAAAGTTCCCAATAATTGCACGTTCTGTAGTTCTTTCTTGTGCATGGTTATTTGTTAGGGTAATGAACCAATACAGTTGGCTGCATGGAGTGCCTATGCTGCCCATTTTTATTTTTTATTGTAAGATGTTTTTTTCCTCAAGTGTTATGATCTAATGCAACCCATGTGTCCATGCACCCTTTTGCTTTTTGGGTATGTTTGGTAATGGATAAAAATTTTCAAACCAACTTTTCAATCAAAAACTTTTCACCCTCCATAATTATCCTATTGATGACATTCATTTATGTCTTTATTTATGGTGCTAAAATTCACATCTATTAAAAATTGTTTTTATTGTGTATTTATTTTTAAATTTTAATAGTTTATTCATTCTCAAAAGATGTCAAGTTTTTGAAGCATATAAGTTCCCAATCAAATTGATTTTTGACATCACAAACAAATACTTATTATTAAAGGTAATAAATGGTTTAGATTTTTTTTTAAAAAACAAAAAAGCAAAGGGGTGTGTGGACATGTAGCATTAGATCAGCACCGTTTTTCCAAATATTAAACCATTTATCATTTTTATCCACATGAATTTACATTTTTGGTAAAAATGAATAGTTATATATTTGCTTTCAAAAGATGCTAAATTTTTCTACAAAATAAAGATTTCCAATGAAAGTGATTTTTAGTAACATTATAAAACAAATGATATTTAAACAAATAAATAGTTTACATTAGTAAAAAAAAAAAAAAGTCAGAAAAAAAGTGGCTGCATGGAGTGTCGTTGCCATTGACATTTTTTTTCATGCTTGTTATCAGTTTGCCTATATTCTCATCTGTTTTTGTGTTGCCTCACAGAACTGGTTTTGAGGAGGATAAGAACTTCCATGTCATCCCTAATTCAGTTATTGCTGGGCGTTATCATGTTACTGAATATCTTGGATCAGCTGCATTTAGCAAGGCTATTCAAGCTCATGACCTTCACACGGGCATTGATGTTTGTGTGAAAATAATAAAAAATAACAAGGATTTCTTTGATCAGAGCCTCGATGAGATAAAGCTGCTCAAGTTTGTTAACAGGAATGATCCTGCTGACAAGTATCACATTCTACGTCTATATGATTACTTCTACTACCGTGTAAGTGGACATTTGTCTCCCTTGACTAACTATCACATTTTCCACTATTGTTTTTCCACTTAGATTTTTGATGTGTAAATCATATTTGAAGCGATCGGATGTCCTACCAACAGCTTAAGGAAGTGAGATGACTCAAGGGATTAGGGATTTGCGTAGTTGTGGTTTCCTTTTTAAAATGAAGTTTCTCTAGTAGTAATTGCATATGCGTACTTTTTTTTGTTAAAACTCTTTGTTTCTCATTATTGGTTGACTATACTATTCTGTTTATGTAGTCAATAACTTGATTTGAGCTAGAAGAGTGATTGAATATATCTGATTTACTTATATTTCTAAAAATTACTGATATTTAAATGAATTTTGCAATTGTTATATAGTTAAAATAAAAATTGATTTATATGCCAACAGCATAATAGTTCAATCCACCTGTTGCACTGACTTGAACCAAAATAGACAGTAGACCAGTTTAATTAATGATCCAGTTCTTGTATTGAGTTTAGAGGATGAGTCTTGTTTTGTGTAGCACTTGACTGTTGGGGCATATTTTTGATTATGGTCCATTTTTGAAGAGGTTAAAAAAGTGGGAAAGTGGAAAAATGAAAAAATTTTAAAAAGTGAGAGAGTATATTATATGATAAGGGTAATATTAGGAGTGAAGAGAATAAAGATAAAAAAACAGATTGTATAGAAAGATGTGAAAGTTGATTGAAATGTGGAGGTAGTAATAGAAAAAGTAAGTTAAGATTTCAAATTGTATCAAAAGGTGTGTGACTAGTAGTTAAAGTTTTTATTTATTTATTTATTTATAAATTTTGCCAAAAGGACCTTTGAAAATTTAATGTTCGTTGGTGAGGGGCATTCTAAAAGGCCTTAATTTTTTTTTCCAAATTAAAATAAACCAACATTAATTTTCTACTAGGGGTAGGTTGAATTTTTAATAGCAGTTATCTTTTTGTTAGTTTCTACTGAAATTTTCACAAATTATTAATTTGATAACATAGATCTATTCTTCTTGGTACTCAATACTCTAATCTTCAATATTTATATTGCATAACAGAAAATTCAACTGGAGCACTCTAGTCATCAACTTTTGTATTGCATAATAGAAAATTTGACACAAAATTTAAAATTGCGACAAATTGATCAGATACCAATATGTTGATTGTGGTGTGTTGTGCATACCAAGGTTGGTAGAGATCCATAGATTTTCGTTTCTAATCAGGGAAGTTTGGGCTCAATCAAGATTGAGAATTTGAAAAAATGTAACCTGACCTTATGTTCTTCAAAATTAAAATTTAGATAAATTAATAGAATCAGCCTACTTCTTTTGTGATTGATATTATTTGGAGATCTGTAATGCTCATTTCATAGTGAACTCAAACGAAGATTAAGCCAAATTAAGCAGTTAGGTCTAGATCTTTAAACCATGGTTGTAGGATCTCTAATTTTTCAAGTCCCAAATTTGAAAAAAAAAAAACACTAAACTATTGTTCCTAACATGTTTGCAAGAAAACTTATCAGGACGAGACCAGTAAGAATGGGAGATTAAACAATTTTAATAATAGTGATGATAATGATAAATAGTGGTGGTGATTTATTGATAAATATCAATGATATAACTCAAGAAACATTTATTTTGTTTCTCTGTTTGATATTTTCCACTGCATGATCAAAAGGTTGTTTATTCGTGATAATTTATTTATAATATCGTTATAGAGACTGTTAGCATCAACTATAAAACTGCATTTTAAGCTTATTGCTGCATTATATGGTCCCAACGAATGCTGTGACCTGTAGCTGGTTTATCTTTATTTGTGTCAACTCTTGAATGGAGTTGTATTTATGATATTTATGATCAAAAGGATGTTTCAACTCTTTGTTTTTTGTTCTCTTGTGAAATTGTAGTTTCATGGAAGAAGTAAAGGATAAATTGTAAGCATTTTCACGAGTTTTGCTTAATGCTGGTGGATAGCTGAGCTGTTTCTGTTATGCAGGAGCATCTATTGATTGTATGTGAACTTCTTAAGGCAAATCTGTATGAATTTCACAAATTCAATAGAGAATCTGGAGGAGAGGTTTACTTTACAATGCCAAGAGTTCAGGTTTGCGTTCTACCATTTTGTATTTGGCAGAAGTATATTTCATCTTGTGGGAAAATGTATAGCATCTGGTGATCCTGAATTCAGAGGATCAGTGACATGTGTTGCCATTTTACATGATTATCACTTCAAATTATTTCACATTTGAAAATCCCAACCCTTCAATTAATGATTAGCATGAAACATGAAATGTTAAGTTAGTTCACATCCAACAGAACAGGTGTTACTGTAACGATCCCGACCTAGGGTTAGTGTTACACGCCGCCCTAGTTTGAAGCATTTACCCAAGATCTGCCATGTTGGATGAAATATAATTCTAGCCTACCTTTAACACTGGAAAATTAAGATTGAATTAAGTTCTATAGAATTTAGCAAGTAGAAAGCAACCGCATCCATAAATGACTTCGTCAAAAGAAATGCACAAATGAACCAATGTGTATGGTTCTCCACAGCCATAATGGGGCGAACTCATGGCCCTTTAGGGAAATAACATGCCGTCCACGAAGGAATATTCCAAAGTAGCCTTCCAGTATACATAAGACCTACTAAGGAATTAAATGAAAACTAACACGTGCAAGTTCTATCCATATGACAATATATTATGATGTGCCACACAAAACATGCAATCAAGCATCATAAATTATCTAGGATAACCCAATAAACGATCTCATTAGATCTGATAATCAAATAACCATGTATCACACACTTAATTGGGTTATTCAGTCATCTTACTAAATTTAATTAATAACTTCATAAATAAAATACTTTCATCATGCCTCAATAGATATTCATAAGTAAATGCATAATGTCCACTAGATATGCACAAATAATATATATTGTATTACACTCACTAGATATCCATAATTAATATAATTGCATCACTCTCACTATAAATCCATATATACTATAATTTACATTGTTAAGCCACGTGCAAATAATTTCCACTTATACTTCCTGCTGAATACATTATAGCCCACATGTATCATAAATAAAACATTTCCATCTAAATCATTAAATATCCACAAATATTATTTGAGTGGTTAAACAATATTTAGAATAATAATCCGTGCTGCACATGATGATAATTCAAATATTTTCTATAATTAATATAATTGGTTAAGCCATGGAATAATTTAAGCAACACATCTAGCTTGAACCAGTCCCTCATACTAACGTAAAATAGCTCTAAATCCAATCAAAATTATGCTTCATTGCTTTGATAATAATTTAATGGAAAATCTCACATAATTAATCTTATTTGAATACTGAACATACCAAGGAAATAAAATATTAAGATCTAATTAAGCACA
>JAXCLR010000063.1:20171212-20187739 GCA_035584095.1 Annona squamosa | reverse complement strand
ATTCAATAAATTCACTTATAAATCACATATAAATATTCATTGCATATATTGAATCCTACTTAGGTTGGGGTTTCACAAACCTATTGAGGTGTTGCCTAGGCATAAGCCTCATCATTTCTTTGGTAGAAGAGCACATAGGCACTGAGTTTTCTTTGTTTTGTTAACTTTAATATGTATAATTATGGATCGTAAGACTTTGCTAAGAGGTGTTGTACCTCTATATAGGTGTGATGTATGTAAAAGATGAGTGTGATATTGTAGCATAATGTGTGATGTTAGGAACTAAGGGCTATGGAATGTATGGCAATATATGTTTGTTAATGTGAATAATATGAAATGTTGTGAATATGGATGGCTATGAATGTTTGTGATGATGAATGTGAAAATTGATTTTTAATTCTATGCTGATAATATATATGATGATCTAACCCTAATTATAAATGAAAGATTGTATACATTTATATATTCAGAAAAGCATCATGGTAGAAACAAGATCAGGAACGAGAACAAACAAAGGAAAAGAAGTTGTTCAGGAAATCCCTAGCCAACATGAGATGGGAGAAACCAGTAGACCGAAACGAGCGGAACCTAAATCCAATAGTGAAAGTTCAAGAACTTGACAAAGATGAGAATATGTAAGTCCAAAACGAAATGTAGGAGAAGGAAGTGAGTCAAGACAAGCTCAGCTTATAGAAGAAAGGGTAGCGGTAGCAGTTAAAGAGGCAATGCAGCAGGCTACTCATGATTGGGCAGTGCAGACAACAGATATTATTCAAGGATTATGGGAAAGGACACAGCAGGCCCAGTTGTGCAGTACTAATAGAGATAGAGCCATTCCAACGGCTGACCCGACTCCCATGATAGCACCCACAGAAGATGAAAATCAGTTAATGGAAGTAGATAAAAAGGCGATTAATGCATTCTTGGTTCAGAGATCCCCAAAATTTGTAGGAGAACCCGATCCGGTACAGGCTGAACAATTAATAACAGAGATTAAGAAATTATTTAGAATCTCTCCGTGTAATGATCAGCAAAAAGTTTTGTGTGCCACTCATTTATTAATTAAGGTTGCGCATGAATGGTGGGAAACGATGTTAGTCATGATGCCACAACCAGAAGAGGTATCTTGGCCAACATTTGTTGAAGAGTTCAATAAGGAATATCTCCCCGTTCGTTTACGAAGTCAGAAAGTGATTGAATTTGAAAGGCTTTATCAGGGAAGAATGTCTGTTACTGAATACGCAACTAAGTTCAATGCTTTAGTTCGATTTGTGCCATGGATTGCTAATGAGCCAAGCAACAAGGCACAAAGATTCCAACAAGGACTAAGGTCGTACCACAGAGAAAGCCTAGCTCCCTTGTTAATTAAGGATTATGCTTCATGTTTTGAAAGGGCAAGAGCATTAGATATTGAGGCATTAAAACACATGAATTAAGGTTTGGGCAAAAAATGTTCAGTTTTGGAACAAAGGAAACTGAATCAAGTAGGGAAAGGGGTAAGAAGGGAAATGTAAAGAGAGGAAAAGGAGCTCCAAAGAAGAAGCTTTCACCTTTCTGTAGAAAATGTCAAAGGCGACATTTAGACGATTGCCTAAAAGGATCAAATCGGTGTTATAAATGCAGGCAAGCAGGTCATATAGCCAAGGAATGCAGAACGGGTGAAGTAAAGATTATTAAATGTTATATTTGTGACCAAACAGGACATATCGCTCTGAATTGTCCAAATAAAGCACAAACATCACAAAGTCGTGGAAGACGTGCACAACTTAGGATATCAGGAACAACAAACAAGCAGGGAACTACTGTAAATCCGGTACATGTGCATGCTTTGACTCAGACTGAATCACAGGAACAAGAAGAGAAGGTGACCATAGGTATGGTTTACATTTTAGGAAATTCGACAGTTGCTTTGTTTGATTCTGGTGCTAGTCACTCATTCATAGCATGTAAATTTGTGGCCACCCATGCACTACCGGTAGTGGAAACTAATAATACAATTCATGTAGAATCTCCTATATATCGATTAGCTAGCGTTAGTCAAATATGCAATGCATGCCCAATTAGGATAGGATCATTGATTTTAGAAGCCAATTTGATCCTACTTCCTATGGCAGAATTCGATGTAATATTGGTATATATTGGTTGAGTCAGTGGGGAGCTACGATTGGTTGTAAAAATAAGAAGGTACAATTACAAAAAGCTCCAAAAAAAGAGAGTCATTGAAAAGCTAAGACAGCCTGAAACCAATATGATATTAATATCATTCATGAAATCAGTCAAAATGATTTTTTAAAGGTGGCAAGCTTATCTGGTCTCAGTTAATGTGGAAAAAGGCATGGAGATAGAAATAAATCAAATTTCAGTGGTTAAAGAATTTCTTGATGTATTTCCAAAGGAATTGACCATGTTACCTCTGTAGTGAGAAATGGATATGACTATTGATATCATACCAGGTACAGCTCCAATATCAAAAACTCCATACAGAATGGCACCAATTGAAATGAATGAGCTGAGAACTCAAATATAGGAGCTTTAGACAAAAGTTTTATTAGACCCAATGTATCACCCTAGGGAGCTCCTGTATTATTTATGAGAAAGAAAGATGGAAGTTTGAGATTATGCATTAATTATCGGAATTAAATAAGGTTACAGTGAAAAATAAATATCCATTGCCCAGAATTCATGATTTGTTTGATCAATTACAAGGAGCTATCACTTTCTAAGATCGATTTACACTCAGGATATCATCAATTAAGAATATATCCGATCGATGTTCACAAGACAACTTTTCGAACTAGGTATGGTCATTATGAATTTTTAGTGATGCCTTTTGGGCTTACTAATGCCGTTGTTGTATTCATAGATATGATTAATAGGATATTTTGGGACTATCTTGATCAATTTGTGGTGATATTTATTGATGATGTCCTGATTTACTTAAAGATAGAGAAAGAACATGAATTTCATTTACGAAAGGTATTAGAAAGTTTGAGAAGAGAGAAATTGTATGCTAAGCTAAAGAAATGTGAATTTTGGTTGAAACAAGTAGGATTTCTGGGTCACATAAAAACAGAAGAAGGCATTCAAGTTGATCCTTAACAGATTGAAACAATTTTGAAATGATAAAGGCCAACGACCATTACAGAAATTCGAAGTTTTCTTGGCTTAGCAGGATATTATAGAAAATTTGTTGAAGGATTTTCTTAATTCTAAGCTCCGTTAACAAAATTGGCTTGCAAAGGAGTTAGGTTTGTATGGTCTGAGGAATGTGAGCGCAGTTTTTAGGAATTAAAGCAGCGGTTAGTGGAAGCACCTATTTTAACCCGACTCGAAGGAAATGATGGTTTTGTGATATATAGTAATGCTTCAAGAAAAGGTTTGGGTTCTGTATTAATGCAGAGAGGTAAGGTGATAGCTTATACGTCACGATAGTTAAAGCCTAATAAGATTAACTACCCCACTCATGATTTAGATTTAGCGGCAGTGGTGTTTGCCTTAAAAGAATGGAATAACTGTATGGTACTAGGTGTGAAATTTATACAGATCATAAGAGCCTTAAGTGTATTTTCACACAAAAGGAGTTGAATATGAGACAAAGGAGATGGTTTGAGTTATTAAAATATTATGATTTGGAGATACTATATCATCCAGGTAAGGAAAACGTAGTAGCTGATGCATTGAGCATAAATATCAGCATGGCGCATCTTATCACAAAACAGGAAGGGTTGCTTCAGGATATAAGACAGAATTGATTGTATGTCCCCCTGAAGTTCAAACAAGGCTATCACAAATGTACATACATTCATCGTTGTTTGATCAAATTAAAACTGCATAACAGCAAGATGCAGATCTACATGCCCATGTGGAGAAAATTAAGAGAAAAGGATTGACAGAATTTTTTGTGGATGAGCAAGGTATGTATCGATACAAAGGTCGCTTATGCATACCTAGTACAACATAGTTGAAGGAGCAAATTCTTAAGGAAGCATATTTTTCACCCTTTTCCATTCATCTAGGAGGCACTAAAATGTATCAGGATCTCAAGAAAGCATATTAGTGGAATAGTATGAAAAGAGAGATCGCTGAATATGTAGCCAATTGCTTAACTTGCCAAAGAGTGAAACCTGATCATCAAAAGGTATTTGGAAAATTACAATCGTTGGAAGTTCTTGAGTGGAAATGGGATGATATTGCTATAGATTTTATTGAAGGACTACCTAAGACTCAACTTGGGAATGATTCTATATGGGTAATCACTGATTGATTGTCGAAAGTTGCTCATTTTATACACATAAAGAGAATGTACACAGCAAAAAGGTTAGCAAAAGTCTACTATAAGGAGATAGTACGATTACATGGAGTGCCTAAATTAAAAATTTCCGATCGAGACACAACATTCACATCTCGATTCTGGAAAAGTTTGCACGAAACCCTATGCACCCAACTTAAGTTTAGTACCTCTTTTCATTCCTAGACAGATGAACAGACAGAGCGAGTCAATCATATCATCGATGATATGCTTCGTATGTGTACCTTGGAATTTGGTGGTTCATGGGATGAATATGTATCTATAGCTGAATTCGCATATAATAACAGCTATCATGCTAGTATTCAAATGACTCCATTCAAGGCATTATATGGATGTCAATGTCGAACGCCGTTGAACTAAGATGAAGTTGGAGAAAAGAAGTTAGCCCCAAATTTGTCTTAGAAAATAGTAGACAAAGTACAAGTTATTCGCCAGTGTATACTGCCCAGAATCGGCAAAAGAGTTATACAGATTGTAAAAGAAAAGATCTAAATATCCAAGTTGGCGAGCACATGTGCATAAAAGTCACGCTATTCAAAGGGGTTACGACATTTGGAGGAAGGGGTAAGATGAATCCCAGGTATATCGGACCATTTGAAGTATTGGATAAAATTGAAAAATTAGCTTATAAAATTGCTTTACCTCCGGCACTTGCCTTGATACATAATGTTTTTCGTATTTCCGTACTTAGGAAATATATAGCAGATCCGACCCATGTATTGGTAGTAGAAAACCTACCAATCCAAGATCATTTGAATTATGAGGAAAAACTTATTAAAATCTTAGATCATAGAATATAGAAGCTTCGGAATAGAGAAACAGAATATGTAAAGATTTAGTGGAATCGATATTCCGAAGGCAAAGCTACATGGGAATTAAGGAGGAAGTAGAAAGGAAATACCCCCGGTTATTAAAAGAATAGACAATTTTGGGCCGAAACCTATTATAAGATGCGAGGATTATGAAACCCTAGTTTGTATAGAAGTCATATAAATAATATTGAATGAACTACGTATGAATAACGTATTCATATTTGAAGTAATTGCAATTTCTAAAATTTTTGTAGTTAAATAATTTGTGTGAATGATTGTTTGAATTTACCAATTGAAGATAATGTGATTCGATATGATTAAAATAACATAATGAAGATGGATTAATCCTAGAATGTTATGAAAATTTTCATTTAATTTTATAAAGTGATTAATGGCGATTAGGAGATTAATTATAAAACCAAGTTGAGAAAATATTGAAAAATTCATAACTTAGTGACCTTAAGTCAGATTGAGGTGAAATTTGAGGAGGAAGCACATAATTTTGTGTTTAATCTCAAGGAAGAATTAGATTATGAAAATTTTGATGAAAATTGATCATTGCAGTTCAAAACTTAAGATGGTCATAACTTGGGTTAGAAAGATCGGATTAAGATGAAATTTGAAATGAACGGCTAAAATTAATAAATTAAGGTTTTGGAAAGATTTGATCATGCAAATGACTAAGGGATTAAGCTTGCATGAAATTAAGTTGAAAGATTTGACTTTTCAAATCATAAAGTAAATAGCATTTATGATGAAATTGTATAAAATAAATAAATGAAAGAAGACAAATTTGAGATGTTGAGAGAGGGTAATTTGTAAGGTATTATGTGAATTACTAAGAATAAAAAAATCCCTGCAATTATCTCTTAATTAAATGCATAATTAAATGGGTCAAAAAGGAAAATGGAGGTGGAGGCAGCAGGGACGTGCAAACAGCCATATATTAGCTTATTATTAAATATTTTTATAATATAATGGACACCTAAAGTCAACTATGAATTAATGTAGATAATTTTGCATCAAATTAAAGTAAAATTCGGATTTATTACGAGCTAATCTAGACCATTGAATGGGAAAAGCAAAAATAGACAACAACATGTATCCTGGTTGATGTGGACAGTTTTGGCAGCTCAATGCATACTTTAGAATTTTTTTATTACCTTAAACTGACTCTAAATGCCCTAATCTACTATATAATTAAATGAGTTGTTAAATAAAGCTAAAAAAAATTAATTTTGATAAGATAAGCAGCTGCAAAAGTGGAATGTGTGCAACCAACAGAAAATTGGTGTAGACAATTTTGACCATGCAAGTGACCAAAATGGGATTTTTTTTGTATTTTTTAAAAATTTATAAATACAAGGATAATTAGCGTAGGTATTAGGGGATGTAAATGTGCATTTATTAGTTGCAAAAATTAGTTGAAAAATTGAAGAATTACAGCTGAAGGTGGATGTGCAACAGATGGACAGCTTTGTGATAGTTTAATGCAATGGATAATTAGAGAATTTATAATTAAGAAAAAAATAATTTTAATGGCCCACAAGCTGCCATGTCAGTTAAGAGGATAGAAATGCATTGGAATTTGCATGGATGAAGTGGCATGTGGGGCGCATGAGCTGAAAATTTCTAGCTAATTGTATAAAGGCAAGGGGACATCCAAGCATGTGTGGATACTTAGAAAATTTCTGAAAATTTTGAGCTCCCCTATCAACAGTAGCTCACGTCCCCCCTTTCATAATTTTTCATACCCCAAAACGAGTGAAGAAAAAGGAGAATAAAATGAAGAATTAAAGTGAAGAAGCTTGCTTGAGAAGAGGAAGTGAAGTAGCACTCAATACAAGTAAATGACTTGAGTTTGAGTGAATCTGATTTAGTTTTTCTAATTTAATCTATGACCTATTAATATGTTTCATAATGGAACTTTTAATGATGAATTTGGATGCTTCTAATTAGAGAATTTAATGGGAATTTATTTGCAATAAGTATAATGAAGAGTTAGGTGTGAATAGAGAGTGTTTCGTGTGATGTATAAGCATTTACTTTAGCTTAACATGCTGAAATTGTGTTTTAAGTTGCTGTTTGAATTATTGAATGTAATCACATGATAATTCATGACTTAGTGTTGATTATATCTGAAATTTAGCATGTGTTGCGAAGTGTAGAAGGTAAGCTAGTTACGGTATCATCTAAGACCCAAATTCACTTCTAAATGATAAAAATGATAAAGGAAATGATTCAAATAAATTATGGATGAAATGTAGGGTAAAATACCCTAAATATAGAACACTTTGGATTTGAATAAGGGAATTATATAAATTTCCTAAATTCGGATTTTAACATAAGTGAGAATTGGACGTCCAAATGGTGTAAACAGGTACCCTATACATGTATAAAATGTTGCTATTTTGCAAATAATTTATATATGGATTTTAAATATGTGAAAATGCATTGGATTTAGGGTAGGTAAGTTTGGATAAATTTCTGGAATTAAAGAGATAAAAATCTGTTTATGTTGAAATGTCAAAAGAGAGATTTAAAGTGTAGAAATTTGATGAAAACGGCTATTTTTGGAAATTTTGAATTTGGGATTAAAAATTCATAAAAATACACTAAGTAGGTGTTAAATGAAGTGAATGAACTTGCTGAATTTGAGGATAAGTTGTTGATTTGAAAAAGTTTAGGAAATATATGAATTAGATGCAGTTAGATGTATATATGTGAAGCAATGCACATGATAAGATGATAAATGCATTATTTAAAATATTAAAATGCAAAAATATGTTAAATATCATGGAAAAAATGTGAAAGGCATTGCTTAATTGATAATTGCGAATTTAGAAATTAATATATGGGAGTTAAATATGAAGCAAGGTGAATAGATGAGATGCGTAAAGGTTTAAAGTATGCATACCCGACTTGGAAATTAAACAAGTTATGAATATTTATAGAAATGGGTTGAAAAACTAAATAAATGCAAGCAAATAGAATTTAAATGAAAATTATGTTATAATGTCATAGGCAAATGAAAGGAAAAGGTTGATCCGAGAAGCTCTCACAAACAAGATAAGCAAGCAACTTTTCTAAATGAATTTCTATGTATTAAAATTTCTTCAAAATAATTGTAAATGATGTTTTAATTTCTTTTCTTGATTTAGCAAATTTTATTTAAAATTTATTTCTAAATTTTTAAGGATGACCATTTCTTAGTTCACTAGGTATTTTAAATTGATTTATATGACTACTTTGTGATAAATGAAAATTATTGTTCTATGATATTTTGTGTGAAAAATCATGCTAGCATGTCCTGGATAATACATGTGCACAATCCATAAGGTTCACCTTAAAGGAATAAGCAGACTGATTGTCCCCCTTTAGTGTTAGTGCGTCGCTAACATAGGCCAAGGGCCGGCGGTGTCTTCCTATGTGAGAGGAGATGAAGACGAATGGTCGCCTAGCTAGCCTCCATCCTATGGGAATCTGATTCATTCATTACAGTGTCATTATCTATCCCCGACGGGGTATAATGCTTTCACTGATGATTTTAATTAAAAGATTTCTGCTCCACAGGCTGCTGATCACTTGATAAGTGTCTCTACTAAATGGAGAGAAATCTTTTTGTTGAAAAAGATTTCCTTTAAAATGATTTGCTTGGAAATATATATAATGCTTGCTTATTGAGTGTACAACTCACGTTTTCGTTTTCCAAATCCATAGACAGGTGAATGAAGAGGCTCGACAAAGGAGCAAATAAAATATCATTTAGGTAAGAGAAAAACATTTACAGTGATTATGATATAGTAGAACTTATGTTGAATGAATGTAATTAAGTTGTTGTTTTCATAAGGACAACCATGATTATAACATGCAGTGACATCTGATTTAGGAGAATGTTGTAATGTTTCTGATTTACAAGCATTGTTGTGTGTTGAATAGGTGGAAATGATTTAGTCATTATCTGAGATATAATTAAGAAGAAATAAACTCTTATGAAAAGATATTAAATTGGATAATTATCCATTAAAAACCCGTCGTGTGACGGGACAACAATCCTGATCACGTTTACCATTCAATATGGATCCCGAGGTAAGGCTCAGGAGGTGATGCTCGGGTTGGGGGTGTTGGTCCCGAGTTGATGGCAATTACCCATGAGGGGAGGGGTGAATTTGGTATTTAAAAATTTAAAACTTGATTTATTAACTTTACCATGGTTTAGTTTAATCCCCTTTGATAAAACAAATGGAAAGCAATAAGATAATGAAAGTAAAAATGAAAAACAGTAGACAAGATTTATAGTGGTTCGGGCAACCTTCCCTACTCCACTCTTCCAAGCTCACACTCTCTTGTGACTTGGGTTCCACTATGTATTCTGCAAATACAACTAGAGTCTCTACTCTCTTCTAGATTCTAGCTCTAGGAAGCATATACAACCAGAGCCTCTACTCTCTTCTAGATTCTAGCTCTAGGGGGCGTATACAACAAATAGCACAAGTAGGTGATGAGTTCCACTCCACTCACAACTCTACTTTGCTATAGCTTGGTTCGAAACACCAAAATCAAAACAAGCACTAAAAACTAAATAATAAGATGAAATAGAAGAAATCTACACTTTACAAATTTGTGACGCAAGTTCCAGCTCGAGGAAGAATCTATAGAAGCAACGAATCGTTTTGCGTTGAAACAAACAGCAACTTTGAAGCTTGTTCTTTCTTTGAAAGTGTATAGATCACTCAATTGCAGAGAATAGGGAATTGAAACTCTTAGTAGCACTTCTTTCCTCTTTTTCAGCTCTTACTTGTGTGTTTCTACATTTGCTTGAGTGTCTCTATATAGAGGAGGGAGAATTTTGAATGTTGGAGAAGTGGTTGGTGCGTAATAAATATGCTAACATTCAGAAATTTGAACGTTATTCCTCCAAGTCTCAAGTGGAGTCAACTTCGTGTGCGACTTCATCCAAGTTGCATTCTGGAGTCGACTTCGGGTGCGACTTCAGCTGATCTTCACTTTTCAAATCTGTCCTCTAGGTCGACTTGGTCTGAGACTTGACCCCAAGTCGCAGGTGGAGTCGACTTCGGTCTGTCTTCTAGGTCGACTTGGTCTGGAACTTGACCCAAGTCGATTCTAGAGTCGACTTCGTTTGCGACTTGACCTTGTAACCATGCCAAGTGAGTTTAAACTTCCTTAAAAGACTTAGGTTACTTTAATTTCTCCAACTTTAAATGCTCTTCTTTTGTTTTACATTTCTTGGAACACTGTATGATTATTTATCTCGAAAACCTCGAATTCCATATTTTGAATTTTAGAGTACTTGAGTCTTGGAATGCATGGAAGTTGTCCAAGTATGTGTTTATGATCCAACATGGTGGATTCATGCAACCTTACTTGCTTTGGACTTGTTTTGATCTTCATTTGATCCAAGTCGAATATTTGAATTGACTTGGTCTTCAACTTGACTCAAGTCTAGTCCTTAAGTCGACTTGCCCTTTGATTTGGTTTTTGAAATTTTGCACTGCCATCCTGAAATCGATCTGGAGTCAACTTGTGCTGCGACTTCGCCCAAATCGCAAGTGGAGTCGACTTCGTCTGTGACTTCGGCATACTTAGTTCCCAATTTCAACGCTGGACAGAAAATTATACTTGAAGTCGCTTCTGGAGTCGACTTGGGGATCGACTTCGCCTAAGTCGATGTCTGAGTCGACTTGGAGATTGACTTAATCTGTCATACTTTGTAATTTTCATTTTTATATCTTTAAACAATACACAAATCACATTAGTAGCTAAAACTCACTCCAATTTTATTGTTAATCATCAAAACAAATGCTTTGGATATTTTGTATTTGATTTCAACTATTGTTTCCAATAATCTCCCCCTTTTTGATGATTGACAAAACCAATTTGAGTTTATACCTTTCAATATATCATTTATCATTTTTAGGATAATCATAAGTCATTTACCTTTTGAACTTGTTGACATTGTCATGTATATTTCATTTGCATATGTTGTTTCAAATAATCACAAATCCTTCAACCATTTCAAAACAAAACATTAATGATTAGAGCAAAACTTCAGAGTATTAAAAACAGAGCTTTGTAATCAGAGCATAATTCAAGTGATAATAAACTTTGCAAAAGTGATCAGAACACAAACAAACTTTTTCATAAGCAACCTTTTCATATATATGATTAAAAAATTTCATATAAATTTCAAATGCAAATGAAACCTATACACAAGCTACCCAACCCAAAATCCTAAAAATCTAAACTTAACTCAACTCTTCTCCCCCTTTTTGTCAATCAAGCAAATAGGGGTCGACTCAAAGAGATTTGGTGAACTGGAATGCAAAGATAGGATATGGAATCAGGCGAACGGGTTGAATGTGGACTGAGTAGTAAAAAGATGAGATTGGAGCAGGTGTGGGATCTCGATGAACTAATCCAGTGTCAAAAGGATCTAGTTCAGGTATGGGCTTATTTCGTTGGTGCCCTGATGCTAAATGATAACTAATGGTGCGTAGTTCCAGATCCATGTGATCTTAGCATGAATGCATATTTGTTATCGCATTTTGGACCCCGATAATCTGACTAGTTAGTCTGTCTTCTAACTGTTCAAGGTGTGCTCGAATAGCATTCACCGAAGTGTCCCATGATGGGGGCCTCGGAGCTAGATCTGGGATCTCTGAGCCACGAGGCGAGCAAGAGCCATGTGAGGCAGGCAATGTCGATGCCTCATGAACATCTTGAGGTGGAGCGGGCTGCTCTTCTAGGGGTGTCGGGGGCTGCTCCCCCCTATCTTTGTGCATTCTCATCTTCCTCTGCAGCTGGTCAGCCCATTCTTTCCCGTATCCTATCTACTCTGAATTGCTCCACATTTATCTTCATTCTTTGGAGCAGAGCTTTGTTGATGGCGTTTGTGGATTTGAGAACCTCGAATGGTTCACCATTAATATCCACCTCATAGTATTCCAGAATCCTCGTGATCCATGCCCATACGGTTGAACCCCTCATGGGTTGTCCTTCCTCAAAGCCAGTGCTTCGAAAAAAAGTCACACTAGTCTGACTTTCGCCCTATTCGCAACTTTCTAAAAAATTCCTTCCTCCTGAGGGTTTAATTGGTTTCTACCACCTCCCTTAGGATAAATACAATGGGCTATCAAAAGGCGTAGAACTCATAACCTTCGAGATAAATTCATGTAATGCAGAAATTTGATCCCTGGATGATATTTGTTGCTCTAGGTAAGCTAATTGTACATTTGATTTAATGTAAGATCTGCAGGGATCTGCTCTTCCTCAACAGGAACGCCTAGAATTTTGCCTATCTTGAATAGGGCATCTTTTTGTTTTGGGGCTGCCATTGTCCCAAAGAACATTTCAATTCCCTTCACATAAGTACAATAGTTATAATCATCCCATAGAGTTAAATCCGGATAGATCCTTTCATCTGCTTTCAATAATCTAGTCAAACCTTGGAATTCTAGTAGCTCTTCAATCTCAAATTCATAATCGTTTAAGAACTTGAAATCTATGATTTTGGGGATGAATACCTTACGTTCATAGAACGACTTGTAAAAATGACTATGTTGGAGTTCTATCTTGAAGTATGTGGTCGGCATCTTCATGACTTGAGTTTTGGCAGCAGAAGCTCTTTTCCTTCTAACTCTTGTATCTATGCTTCTAGTAGTCTGGCTTTCTGCGCCTTGAGCACTCGTAGTCGATGGGGTTTCAATTTTGAATCTAACCTGTCGACCAGTAGAGGTCGATGGCTCGTCCCGGGTTCATTTAGCAAGAGTCTGTTGCCTCCTAGGAACCTCTTATACATTATGGGAGTTTGATTGTCTGGGAACGGGCCTTAGTGATGGCCTCGACACAGCTAGCTTAGGCAAACGAGATTTGGGAGCCATTTGAGATGGATTTTTAGAAATGTGATTTTCAAATGGATCATGAGAGGGTTTGACTTAAGAGGAATTTAGAAAGGGAGAAAGGGAGAAAGGGAAAAAGGGAACTGCCGGAACAAAGGCTTCCCGGAGAGACGGCTAAAAAATGGAGGAGAGCGTGAGTAAAAAAAAAAGAGAGAAAATGAAGGAGAAATGGGAAGACAGGTCACGCGGGAAGAAGGAAGAAAGAAGAAAAGAAGAAAGAGAAGAAGAAGAGGGGAGGAGAAGCCCGACGGTCGTGTGCTGGAGTCGACGCTGCCCTAGGCGAAGTTGACTTCACCCCAGTAGAGTCGACTTCGCCATGCCCAAGTCGACTTCACTGGAGTCGACTTCGCTATTGACTTGAAATCTCCTAAATCCAATTCTTCATTTAATTATTCCTAATTCAACTCAATCATTCCCATACATTTCTAATCATGTTAAATGATTCCTTTGCTAAAGGTTTAGTGAATATATCAGCAATTTGATCCTTAGTTTTCACATATTCCAAACGAACAACATGATTTTCAACATGTTCATGAATAAAATGGTGCCTTACATCTATGTGTTTGGTTCTAGAATGCAGTATAGGATTTTTAGTTAAACAAATAAGACTAGTATTATCACATCTGATAGGAATGTTATAATAATCAATACCATAGTCTTTGAATTGTTGTTTCATCCAAACTAATTGGGCACAGCAACTCCCGGCAGCTATATATTCAGCTTCTGCCGTAGATAGAGCAACACTAGTTTGTTTCCTTGAATACCATGAAACCGACATGTTTCTAAGGAATTGACATGTTCCACTCGTACTTTTTCTATCTACTTTGTACTCAGCAAAATTAGCATCCAAGTAGCTGATTAAATCAAAACTTTACCCCTTTGGATACAATAGTCCAAGATGAGTGGTATTTATCAAATATTTAAAAATTCTTTTTACAACCAATATACGTGATTCTTTAGGACATGCTTGAAATCTCTAATACATACAAATACTGAAAAGAATATCTGGTTTAGAAGAAGTTAAATACAATAATAATCCTATCATACTGCTATAAAGCTTTTGATCGATACATTTACCATTTTCATCAGTGTCGATCTTGATTGTTGAACTCATTGGAGTATTAGCTCCTTTGCTAGTTTGCATTCCAAATTTCTTTAGCGTTTCTTTGATGTACTTGGAACGATTTATAAATATCCCATTGACTTGTTGCTTGATTTGCAGTCCAAGGAAGAAATTTAATTCTCCCATCATACTCATTTCGAATTCATTCTGCATAATCTTAGAAAATTCTTGGCACAGTGTTTCGTCAGTAGCACCAAATGTTATATCATCTACATAAATTTGCACAATTAACATATTTTTGCTTTTATACTTGATGAATAAGGTAGTATCAACCTTTCCTCTTTGAAATTTATGATCAATCAAAAATTTAGTTAACCTTTCGTACCAAGTTCGTGGGGCTTATTTGTATAATGCTTTGGTTAATTTATAAACATATTTTAATTGATCCTTTTCTTCAAATCTAGGGGGTTGTTCAACATATACCTCTTCATTCAAGTATCCATTCAAAACTGCGCTCTTCACATCCATTTGAAATAATTTGAAATCCATGTGAGAAGCCAATGCTACTAAAATGCGTATGGCTTCTAATCTAGCCACAGGTGCATATGATTCTTCAAAATCAATCCCTTCTTCTTGGGAATACCCTTTGGCTACTAATCTAGCTTTGTTTCTGATTACAAGTCCACTTTAGTCCAATTTATTCCTTAACACCCATTTGGTACCAATAATAGTGCAATCATTGGGTCTAGGAACTAAATGTCATACATTGTTCCTTTCAAATTGATTTAGCTCTTCTTGTATTGTAATAACCCAGTTTTCATCATTAAGAGCTTGATCAATAGTTGTTGGTTCAATTTTGGATACAAAGGCATATTGTCGACAAATATTTTGTTTCAACCTTCTAGTTTTTACTCCTTCATAGATATTGTCAATGACTTATTCAATTTGATGAGCATTTTTGAATTTCAAATCAATTTGAGGTTTATAGGAATCATTACCTTCACTTACCTTATCATCCGTAGAATTCTCTGACTTAAACTCGATTTCCTCTTGTTGCTCTTGTTGTTTTGCTTTTGTATCATCTGCATCACTTAGTTCATTCTCCTTTTTCGAACTTTGGTTAAATTCATCAAAAACAACATGTATTGATTCCTCTACTATTTGATTTTTTTTGTTGAAAATTCTATATGCTTTGCTATTTGATGAATAACTAAGGAAAATCGCTTCATCACTTTTTGCATTTAATTTTTCCAAGTTTGTTTTTTCATTGTTTAACACATAATAAGTACATCCAAAAGTATGGAAATATGATATGTTGAGTTTTCTGCTTTTCCAAAGTTCATATGGGGTCTTTTTCAATATTGCTCTAATGGTAACTCTATTTAATACATGCCAAGTTGTACTTACAGCTTCACCCCAAAACCTTTTGGACAATTTACTCTCATTTAGCATAGTTTTAGCCATTTCTTATATTGTCTGATTTTTCCTTTCAACAACTCCATTTTGTTGAGGAGTTCTTGGTGCAGAAAATGTATGTGAATTCCTTTTTCATTGCAAAATTCTATGAATCGATTATTTTCAAATTCACCACCATGATCACTTCTAATAGAAATAATTAAACTTTATTATTTATTTTGCACCAATTTGAAAATGTAACAAACATAGAAAATGCTTTATCTTTGCTAGCTAAGAGTATAACCCAAGCGAATCTTGAGAAATCATCGACAATTACATATACATAACTTTTCCCACCAAGAGTTAAAATGTCTGATGGTCCATAAAGATCCATGTGTAACAATTCAAGTGGCCTAGTTGTTGAAATTTTCTTTTTAGTGGAAAATGGCATTTTGGGTTGTTTAGATAGTTAACAAGCTTTGCAAATCTTATCCTTGTCATATTTGAGCTTTGGCAACCCTCGTACTAAATTCTTTTCCAACAATGTTTTAATATTTGACATATTTATATGTCCAAACCTTGTATACCATATCCATGAATCATTTTCTATAGCTATTAGACATTTTCCCTCTAGTTCATCAAGGCAAACCAAATATATATTTATATGTCTTTTGCCACTAAATACTATGTGTTCATCATCAAAAACATTGCATATAGAGGATTTAAATACAACTTTATATCCTTTGTCACATAATTGACTAATACTTATTAGGTTGTATTTGAGTCCTTCAACAAATAGTACATCCTCATAACATATATTTGAAATACCAAAAATATTTCCTTTACCTTTTCTTTTACCTTTTTCATTATTTCCAAAGGCTACTATTCCTTCACTGCATAGATTGAACTTATGGAATAGTCCTTTTTCTCCTGTCATATGTCTTGAGCAACCATTTGTTGGTCCCGAGTTGATGGCTAAACCCAAGAGGGGAGGGGTGAATTGGGTTCTTTAAAAATTCTTTGGTAAAT
>JAXCLR010000063.1:20156034-20171112 GCA_035584095.1 Annona squamosa | reverse complement strand
AATCTGCATCTTTGAAGTCTGAACTTCTCAAGTCGCGGATGGAGTCGACCTTGTCTGCGACTTCACCTAAGTCGCACATGGAGTCGACTTGGCTTGCGACTTCGGAATTCTTCTGTCTCAAAAGCAACGCTGGAGCGACTTTCCCGACTGAAGTCAATGGTGAGGTCGACTTCGTTTGCGACTTGGCTTCCCAAGTCGCAAGTGGAGTCCACTTGGCCTGCGACTTCACTTGTTCTTCTCCCATTTTCAGCTCTGGACAGATTCTTCATCTTGAAGTCGATCTTGGGGTCGACTTGGACAACGACTTGGCCTTCCATGCTTTATTTTATATGCCTTAAATATTTCCACAAACATGTTAGTAGCCAAGACTTACTCAAATTTATTTGTTAATCATCAAAACACAGATTTAGCTACTTTTCCACATATTTCCAACAATTTGGACCGTTAAAGATTGCATTCAATTCATGCACCTTTTGCCTTCAATGCATGGTACTTTTGAGGTGTAAAAGTCAACGGTATACACCTTTCCTGATGCAAGCATTTTCCCAACATTTCAAGCTTAATCGAAGCCATCTAAAATGTTGATCTCGTAATTTCATTCCACAATTTCAAATTTCACCTTAATCCGACTTTCCTAGCTCCCGTTATAGACATTTAAAGTTAATGGTTGAAATTGAGATAGGATCAATAAATCATTAATCCAATTTCATTAAGAATTTTCATAATCCAATAATCTCATAATATCAAGCTCAATATCATCAACTTCCATCTCAAATTTTACTTGAATCCGCCTTACAGGCGTTGAGTTATGAATTTTCTAGTATTTTTTAACATAATTTCATAATTACACTTTACTCTCCATAAATTAAATCATGATTATTAACATGATTATTCATGACTCCTGATCATCTTTAAATCCTCATTAATCCCTTTAAGTCATACCGACTCACTTTGGGTTTCGGCAATTAAATTTTTAATCACCCTTCTTAATTAAACTCTAATTGCAAAATATTATAAAATCTTAAAATCATCTAAAAATTCTATTTAATCAAATATATAGTTCCAAGGCATACATTGGACCCTACTTAGGTTAGGGTTTCACACATTGGCAGCAAGCAACACTATTTAAAATAATTATTTTGTCACAAGTATTGCAAAGATTAGGAATGTTTTATGTTGATAGTTTTAAGAATTTTCTTACAAGTAAACAAGTTCTTCATAATGGTATTTTCAAAAGAATTTTATAAAAAAAAAAGGGAGTTTGGACCTTTTTGCAAAGACATATTGACAAATAATTTTTGAGTTTATTCCTATGGGATTTTGTGAAAAACAAGTATATTTATGAAAGAAATGAAAAAGATATTTAATTTATAAAGAGAAATTATTTACTTTTTGACATGACACTTGAAAATAAATAA
Source organism: Annona squamosa (assembly GCA_035584095.1). Lineage (NCBI taxonomy): Eukaryota > Viridiplantae > Streptophyta > Magnoliopsida > Magnoliales > Annonaceae > Annona > Annona squamosa. The sequence goes on along the minus strand of JAXCLR010000063.1, from coordinate 20,169,694 downwards.
TGATCGGGAAATGGTCCAATTGTTTGAAATGATTTACTAGAAAAGTTTTGATTTTTTTAAATAGAAAAATATTTTGAAAATGCCTTGAAAAATGTTTACACAGATGTTTTAAAAGTGTTTAAGGATGGCCAACCCGATTAGTTGATTTCATAAAATGAATTGATTTTGGGTTGCTAAAATAGCATACAAAAGGCTACGCAAGCCTCTCTTTACCTAAAAATGACAAGAGTAATATGTGGAACAAGGATATGATACCAAGGTGGATAAAAGGGAATGATACAATTGCATAATCTTTGTGGGCGAAAAGCCCCAAAATGAAGACCAAGAAAATATTAGTGAAATATGTTATTTATTCTTGAAAATTTTAAAAGTTTTGAAGTTTCTTCATTATGATAATTTTAAGATTTATTACAAGCAACATTTTTAGAAAAGATTATTTTCTCAAACATTTTAAACGCTTATCAAAATATTTTACCAAAAATGTTTCTAAAAGTATTTAAGGGTAGTCATCCTAAAATTAACTTTCAAATATATTAAGGTGGGTGTGCCCATTTTTTTGAGATAGTTTACAAGGACACAAACTGCAGTCTGTGATGTTTTATAAAATCATTCTATCATATGGACATCTATGATGATGATGATGTATGGTGCACCAAAACAATGGATAGGTCAATTGTAGGGACGGTCAAAGATAGACCAGGGCCCACTTTACATGTGGCTAAGTCGCTAAGAGATGGCAGGTGATCAGCGACATCCTCCCTGAGATGGGAAAAGGATTAAGGAACAGCCGCCTGGCTAGCTTGCTGTTATATATTGGATTCTCTTCCAAAATGTAGAATGATCACTTGATAAGTGTCACTACTTGATGGGAAGAAATACGTTTGCATATATTTTGCTTTTGAAAACCTAGAGACTGGAATATCAAAGCATTTATACAAAAAGTTACCCTAAATGGGATTTTACTAGCCTATAGAAAAAGGTTACCCTAAAAATAAGGTATTTTACACAAAAAAGTGTAAATATTAAGGATGAGATAAAATGTTTTCTATACAAATACTTTCATGAAAAAGGCTTATGCGTATATGTCTTGTTTGTTATATAAATAAGCCCTAAAATGGGGATTACAAAAAATGGTTTATGTGAAAAAATATTTTTATAATACAAAAATGTCTATAGACAAAAGGGTTTATGTAGAAAAATATTTTTAGGACATAAAAATGTCCATTGCCAAAAAGGGCTTATGAGAAAAATATTTTAGCCTTAAAAATGTCCGTTTCCAAAAGGATTTATGTGGAAAAATATTTTAAGGCATAAGATTATCCTCATGAGCAAAGGTTTCTATGAAAATATTTTAGGACATATAATTTTCCTCATATTAAAGGTTTATGTAAAAATATTTTAGGACTTACGCTTGTCCTCATGATTAAATATTTACATGACAATATTTTAGGGCATACACTTGTCCTCATGATTAAATGTTCATATGACAATGTTTCAGGACATACAAATATCCTTATGAAAAAAGATTTATATAAAAAGATATTTATAAAAATATTTTAAAGGAAAGTGATTGCCTAAAAGATAAAATGCTTTCTTACTAAGCTATCACTCACGTTTTATTTTTTCAAACCTTAGACAGGTACTGAGAAGCTCAAGAAGTTGAGAACCTAAGCAATTGAGGAAATGTATGACATGTATGAAATGGTATTCATGAATTCTAAAATGATTAACTATGATGTATGGAATGGTATGATTGAAGGTTCTAAGGTAGGTTAAAATATGTGAACTTGATGAAAGTTCTAAGTTCTATGTGAACTGATGGGTGAATTCATGAATACAAGTATGGATATTGAATAGTTGATAATGAGTGAATTTTATATGATTATGGCATGACCAGGTTGATAAAACCAATGATGTAAGAGAACATGATAGAAGTTTATGAATGATATGTGTAGTTGATGAAAACTGCCAGGTTGTAAGATTATGATCAAGAATAAGGATGAAAAGGGAGCCAAAGGGTATTTTTAAAATACTAAGTGCGATGATTCACAAATTTATCGTTGCTTATGATAAAATGTAAAGAAATGAAATAATAAAGGAAAAGGAATGAAACAAAAAAGATTTGAACGAGATCTAATTAAGAATCTCACACGTGATCAAGGAAACAATCCTAATTCATATTTACCAATCAATAAAATTTTAGAGTAAGACTCAAGATGTGACGCCTCGGGTTAGGGGCACCACAACTTCATTCACACCCTTCTTTCTTCCCATCTTCCACTCCCTTCTTCTTCTATGTCCTCTTTTCTTCTTCGCTTTTTTTCCAATTTCGGTAGCCCTAGGTCTTTCCAAAAACTTTTGAACCTCTTTGAAGATCGTTGATTTGGATCAAGGAAGCTAGAAATCTGGAAGATCCAAGTCTAAATCTATTGCTTTAGGGAAAATCACAATCTAGGTAAGTAGATGTCGCCTCTTGTTGAATTAGTGATGGAATCTCGTATTAAACATGATATAGGGCTGGTACGAAGGGGTAGTGTCCAACAATTTCGTGGTTTAGAATATTAGGGTTCATCACAGTTTATGGTTAATAGGGTTTGGGGAAAATTGAATGTTACTATGTGATCTTTGTAAAATAGACAAAACATCAGCAATCTTTACATCATTAGAACATGACATTTGTGGAGTGGTTGAACCAGGATTAGAGACTAGAGGTTTTCCCTTTTGCCATCCATCATGTGTTTGAGGAAATACTTGTGTGACTGTTGGTATGCTAGATTTGAAGTAAACTTTGTTAATTTTGTTAATATTATATGCATGGTTTGTAACATTCGTTCTAAAGTGTTATGGATATGTGTTGTCGGAGATGGGTAATCATAAAGGGTTGTTCATGGCCCTTGGTTGACATGAGGAGAGAGTTGTTCATGACCCTTAGTTGACATGAGGAGAGGACTGTTTGTCGTCTTTGGTTTATATGTAGTTATGTGTATATGATTTTAGGTGTAGGTGTTAGACCCATATGTCTCATATGATCATTTAAGAATCATTTTTTACAATATTGTCATGGCATGTGCATCCGGAGTCTTATTTCTTTCACTTTGTAATAACTAGAATCTACTTACTGGGTTTGTTTAGACTTATGTGGATTATTATTTTGTCTTTAGATCACAAGCCAAGTGAGGAGCCTTGAGATGGGACCGCAAGAGGACCTAAGCCTAGAGACATTTAGATTAACATTTGTATTTTTAGTTATTTTGTATTTCTTTTTATGCTAACGTATGCAGACATTTAGATCCAACTGTGACAAACATATTGTGTGTGGTTATTTTAAACTTGGTTATAATCTATGGTAACACATGTATGTGATCTTTTGGATTACTTGTGGTGTAATGATGAATTATGATGAATTTCCTTCTAAATGGATATCTTTATAGTACGGGCATATCATTGTGTGAATGTCACGCTAAAAGTTTATATTTTGAAATAAAATTATAATATTCATATACAATAGGACCTTTGTACTACACCACCTCTTTATAATTATGGGGAGATGCTGCCGAATTTTCCTTTGACTAGCCATTGGAGATGGTTAGGCAACGGGGCATCACATTGAGTTTTGCTTATTTTGTTTTTTTTTTTTTTTGTATTTTATACATCTAGACTCAAAGTACATGTTTTGTTTTAAATGAGTATATATGACAAAAGGTATGATCCTATGCGGACTGGCTGTGGGGAACCGTGAGACCCTTTTTTTTATTTTTTAAAATATGTAAAGTTAAAAAAACTTATAAAAATGTCACTGTATTTAAAAATTAAAACATACTTAAAATATGCTAAATTAGTAAAACTTGGTTTATAGATTAAGCACAACTAATTAGAAAAATTACATCAAAAGAATTAAAAAAAAAAGAAAAGATGGATCCAACCCCTATGCGGGCCGCATGGGATCACAATTCATGTAGCAAATAGACATATTGACGTGCATATTATGTTGATCTAAAGAAATCATGTAAATGCAATATTAATGGTTATAATGCTTGTGTAAATTTTGATTAACAGTAATGTTTAAATGTTTTCTTGCCATGAAGTGTATAAAAAAATCTTAAACTAAAACACGCATGAGTAATTATAATAAAATTCTTGCCGCGTAAAAGGAGCCATAATCTGGAATAAGATTATCATTATAGCACTAATCTCCAGTCTCGGTTATTAAATCTCGACCTGCATTCAAAAGGTCACACATCCAGCCATCCAAAAACAAGGACACGTATCTATCCAAAAAAACAACGACAACAACATATCCATAAAAAAAAAATAACCAGCAACAACAAGGACACATGGGCGTGATAGCAAAATGAGAATTCATCTGGCTCCGGACAACGGAAACGAATTTCATGTCCGTTAGGCTTGTTTCTCAGACATTCACATAAGGATTTAAAGTACACAATTGCCGTTACTGAAATTAGTTATGTATAATTAAGTACATTAAATCACAGCAAAGCACCACAAAATTAAATAAAAAAATAAAAAAATCCAACGATCTTCTCACTCTCCTAACATCCATCTCACTCATCCATTAATCCTTTTCACAGCCTAATCTCCCACTGTACGTGAAAATTTTTTTAGAAGAAACACTATTTAATCACATCATAATCAAATGATAGCACATAAAATTAAATCTAAAACCCAAAAAACAAAAACAGAAAAAAAAAAATAAAATAAAATAAATTCAGACTACCGCAGAAGTAGCGGCAGCGTCCTCAGTGACTGGCACGAGCTCCCTCAGCATTGCCACCACCTGCAGCATGTTGGGCCTCCGGGACGGAAAATCCTCCACGCATTGCAACGTGATCTCCAAATACCTCTTCATCTCCTTCCGCTGAATCTCGTCTTCCTCTTCCTTATTTCCCAGCCCTGCCAAGAGCTCCTGATCCATCACCTCCCACGCATTCCCTTCTCTCACCTTCATCTTCACCCACCCCACCAAGTTGGTGTCTCCGAAATCATCCTTATCGGTGGGCCGCCGCCCGGTGAGCAGCTCCAGCAGCACTACCCCGAAGGAGTACACGTCGCCCTTTGCCGTGCACCTGAAGCTCTGGTAGTACTCGGGCGGCACGTAGCCAGGCGTGCCGGCGAGCGTGCTGACGCTAAGGTGGGTATCGAGCGCGCTGATGAGGCGTGCCATGCCGAAGTCCGACACCCGCGCCTCCATCTCCTCGTCCAGCAGCACGTTGCTGGACTTCATATCGCGGTGGATGATGTGGGGGATGCAGTTGTGGTGAAGGAAGCAGAGCCCTTTGGCCGCCCCCCGCGCTATCTTCTTCCGCTCCTCCCACGTCAGTGGGCCCCGCCGGTGGTCTCCGCCGCAGCCCGCTCCTTCCGGCTTGGCCCTGCTGCTGCCTTTTCCGTGCAGCATCTCCTCCAGGCTGCCGAAGCGCATGAATTCGTAGACCAGCAGGCGCTCCTCCCCAACCTTGCAGTAGCCGAGGAGAGGGACGAGGTTGCGGTGCTTAATCTTTCCCAGCGTCTCCATCTCCGCCATGAACTCCCGGTCGCCCTGGCAGCTGAGGCGAATGAGCTTCTTAATGGCGACGCTGGAGCCGTCCTTTAGGGATGCTTTGAAGACTTCCCCGAAGCCTCCGCAGCCGATGAGGCTGTCGGCCGAGAAGCCGTTAGTGGCCTCGATGAGCTGGGAGAAGGTAAGCTTTCGCAGCTGCCGTTGGAACGTCGCCACGTTGATGCTCAGCGGCTCCTTTTCCCTCGCGATCTTCCACGTCGTCGCAGCGTGCGCCGCCTGCAGGCTGTTAAGCATCCTCTTCGCTCCGGCCGCCTCCCGCCGCCGGCCTCGCATCACGATCGCCCACACGATCAAAATACACACCGACGCCACCGACACCAGGATGCCCAGCACGATGCTGTTGGCCCACGATGCCGCCGCCGGCTTCTCTGGCTTTCCGGCTGCCACGGTGGGCGGCGGAAAAGCCACCTGGACGCCGCTCCCTTGCTGGCACGGAGGCAGCGGGACGCCGCAGAGGCCTGGATTGTTGGCGTACTGGGAGGCGGGGAGCGTGCTCAGTTGGCCCCTCGAAGGAATGGGACCCGTGAGCTCGTTGTTGGAGAGATCGATCTCGACCAAGAACGAGAGATTGGTGAGCGAATCCGGGATCTGCCCCTGCAGACGATTGTGGGAGGCGTCGAACACGCCCAGGTTGCGGAGCTGGCCGAGGGACCAGGGGATCTCCCCCGAGATCTTGTTGTGGGCGAGATCGAGGACTTGCAGCACCATCATGTTGCCAAACTCGTCAGGGATCTTGCCGCGGAGATCGTTGTAGGAGAGATCGAGATAGGCCAGCGTTGGGTAGTGGGTCCAATCGCTGAGCGCCGCGCCGGAATAGAGCCTCGTGAAGTCGCACGTCTTCAGCGTAGGCACCTGCAGCAGCCTTTCAGGCCTGATCCCGGCGAACTCCAGCAGCCCGCCCACTCCCTTGCAGGCGTTACCCACGTTGCGGACGAACGCCAGCGTGTTGCCGGAGAGGATCCCGCCCAGCGCCTTGTCTCCGAGTTGCCGCCCCAGCCGCGCCGGGATCTCCCCTGTCAGCTTGTTGCTATTCAGATCTAGCCACACCAGGCTGCTGCATTCCCCCAGCTCCGCCGGAATGTTCCCACTCAGGCTGTTGTTGGCCAGCTGCAGGACCGCGAGCCTCAATAGCCGGCCGAACTCCGGGCGAATGCTGCCTGTGATAGCGTTGCTGGTCAGCGAAATCCATTCGAGATTGGTGCAGTTGAAGAGCTGGACGGGGATCTCGCCCGTGAGGAAGTTGTTGTTGAGGATGAGGTTTTTGAGCTTGCTGCATTGCCCCAGCTCAGGCGGGATTTCGCCTTCCAACCCATTGAACCAAACCATCAACTGCTCGAGATCCTGGAGCTTTCCTAATTCCGCCGGAATTGGGCCTGTGAGGTAGTTAATACTGAGATCGATGGTCTTCAGCCGCGAACAATTAGACAATTCGGGCGGGATCGAGCCAGTGATGCGATTGTCAGGGAACCGGAGTTCTTCGAGCACGGAAGAGCCAGAACATATGTCCGGCGGTATCTCGCCGGAGAAGTTGTTGGAGCCGAAGTCAGCGATTCGCAGGCTCTTGCAAGAGGAAATCGAAGGTGGGATGCCCCCAGAAATGTGATTGTATCGGAGTAGGAGAATCTCCAAGGAGCTCAGATTTCCTAGGATGGAATCGGGGAAGGAGCCGGAGATGTTGTTATTGGAAAGATCGAGCTGCTGGAGCGAAGAACAGGAAGAGAAGGAATCTGGGATGAGTCCCGTGATGTTGTTGAAGGAGACAATGAGCTGGTTAAGGGAGCCACATGCATTCCCGAGCTCGGACGGAATCGAGTCCGAGAGATGGTTGTGAGACAAATCCATCATCTGCAGGTACCGGAAATCTCCGAACGTTCTTGGAATTCTGCCCGTCAGCGAATTGTAAGAGAGGTTGAGATCCCGAAGGCTGGAGCAATTCGATAAAGAAGCGGGTATGGAATCCACCAAATGATTTTGGGAGAGATCAAAATGGAGTAAGCTCTTGCAGGAAGTCTCAATCCTCAGACCCCAAATGGGCCCGGACAGGTTGTTGAAAGAAAGATCAAGGATTTGCAGTTTATCGGAAGAGAAGAGGAGGTTGGCGGGCAAGTTACCGGAGAGATTGTTGTGGGCGAGATTGACGTAGACAAGGTTGGGATATCGGGAGACGAAATTGTCGGGGACGGGCCCAAAAGCGCCAGCGGAGGAGAAATCGAGCTGTTTGAGAGAGGTGGGGAGGTGGAGGAGCGCGTCAGAGGAGTTGATGGCGAAGAAATTTGAGGAGAGGTTGATTTCGGAGAGCATGTCGAGGGAGGAGAGGGCGCGGAATGAGACGTCGCCGGCGAGGGCTTTGCGGCTGAGGTCCAGGCGAGTGACGCGGCCGACGGTGCAAGAAACGCCTGTCCACGTGCATGGGCTGTTGCTGAGCTGCCACGTCGAGAGAACTCCATTGGGGTCGTCTCGGATCGCCTTCTTGAAGAGAAGGAGAGCTTCGGCGTCGGTTTTCGACGTCGTTGAGGTCGCCGGCGATGGCATTGCAGCAAAAATGAGGAAGAGGAGGGTGGTGGGAAAGAAAAGCTGGTGAATATTTTTCTCCATGAGAGAGAGGGAAAGGGGGCAGCGGAGAGTGGGGTTGATGATGACGGTGGTGCCTTTGCTAAAGGAGAGGGAAAGCGTGCAAAAGAGAAGGGATTTATAAGGCGTAGTGGCAAAAAAGAAAAAGCAGGGGAAAAGAAAAAGTACCTAGAGAAAGAAGGTGGCAGATCCTATTAAAACTGTTTGAAGAGGCTTTTATATAAGGAAACCAGACATTAGTTTTCTAATTCAGACCGTTGATCTGATTCCTAGTTCTGATTTATGAACCCCAAATAAGTAATTTCGTAGGGCTATTTGCGAATTAAACCAAGTCCTTTGTGTTTAGTACTTACAGGATTTGGGCTCTGATGATTTGATTTTCACCCTTGGATAAAAGGGCGCTTTGAACTCGGGGCTCGAGGAGCAGTGCAACGTGGTGCTGCTTGCTAGTATCATGAGTCTTTGTGTGCGAGTTTCGGGTAGAAAAGGCGGGGAAGAGGGAGGAATTTTCGACTTCGAGTCAAAAAGATAAAGGATTTGAGACGGATTGATTTGAGTGTTTTGTTGCTGTATGGATGCATGGTCGTAGTCCAGCGGTCAAAATTACTTGAAAGATAAGTGACTTCATGCTCCAGCAGGAAAACATAAATCCATAATCAACTTCTGTAAATTTCCTAATCCATTACCCTTGCAAGTAAAATTAAAGGCATGTTGGAAGGATAGCTTAAACGGAGAAATATAGGATGAAAATGTAACTAAGTGTATCGCAATATAAAACATTTCTACTAAGGATGTGTTTAAAAAGGAACATTATAGTAAGCTTTTTTAATTTTTTTGAAATATTTTTTATAATACTGTTAATATAATTGTATTTAACATGTGTATAAATTTTTACTATTTTTGAAGTATTTTAGATATTTATTTTTTATTTTTAAAAATTAGTGACATCCACCGATTTTCAAAAATAAAAAATAAATATCTAAAATACTCTAAAAATGAAAAAAGTTTATGCACATGTTAAATAAACATAGATTAATAATATTATTAAAAAATTCAAAAAATTTAAAAAAACGAGTGTATCCACCCGAGAGCATATAGCGTTGCATGCTCCCAGGAGCATATGATGATGTTCCATTCAGAAAGTGATAAAACGTTTAAGGTGTTTGACAATATATAAAAAATGTCAAGCTAAAATTTTACATTATAAAACTTTTTACTCTCCATAATTACCTAATTTTTAATCGTTTATTCACAATTTCTTATACAACTATGTTACTTTTAATTATTTTTGCAAAAACTACTAACACAACTAACCTATCTATTATAAATTTATTATATTTACTTCTCATCACTAACCCTATTATATCACATTATTTTCTTTCAATTTAAAAATTTTTCGTTCAAAAGTTTTATAACTTCCCAAATACACTCTTAGAGGAAAACATTTTATATTAAATTTTTTAAAATAAGAGAAATAATGTGATATAATTTAAATAATGATAATGAGTAAGAGAATAAAATTAAAATAGATAAGTTAGTTTTAGATGCAGTTGTACGAAATGCCTGAAAAGTAGAATAGTTGTATGAGAATACGTAAAGTAATAATTTTAAAAATATAATAATTATAAAGAATGAAAAAGTTTAGATTGGAACGTTACAGTATGAAAATTTTTTAGTTTTGCCAAACATGCTCTTGAAATGAAAATTTTTTTCCCATGATTTTCTTATGCTTTTTTTTAAAATGACTTTAATTAGATCTTAATCTCAAAACAAGTGTTGTCAACCGACTTTTGTCACGTTGGTAACATTATTGTTTCCAAAGTGGTAGATAAAGGTTCAAATTGTACTCGAGCATTTTGTCCCTTGATTTATTTGGGAGTTGCTTCTCCCTGTGTTCTTTGGTGGAGCTATGTATGCATGTTTCTTTATTTAAGTTTTATCTTTAGATTTCTAGACGGGAGCAAATTTTCTTCTTAAATTTGTAAAAATGTCTCAAATGATTTATTATAATAGATATTCGATATGGATGCAAATATAACAATAAAAATACAAATTTCAGAATAAGTATCATGTAGGGTATGTACATGAGAATGGGTGGAGTTTTTTTTCACTTTCTATTGCAGAGGGTGATGGTTCATGCAAACCCACGGAAAATTGTACCTGTAGCATGAATAAAATAGGCATAGCCACACGAGAGTTAGCAAAAGTGTCAAACCAGAGCTGCTAATGGAAGCTCTCCATGCCTAACCAGTAAGCATGGCTTATTTCAGAACCAAAACCGCAGAAAATCGTACCTGTAGCATGAATGAATTTGGCACGGCCACACAAGAGTTAGCAAAGTTAGCATAAGTGTTGAACCAAAGCTGATAATGGAAGTTCTACATGCCTAGCCAGCAAGCATGACTTATTTCAGTATCATGAAGTCACGCATCTTAGCCGTTAGCGGTGAGAAAGGCGTGAAGGCATCATAAGTCGTTGACTATGAAAATAATGAGTTCTCTTAAAAGAATGTTTTCTTCTTCTTCTTCTAATTGAGATACTGAAATCCACTCAGTTGGATTAGATGAAATTCAGAATATATCAGAAGGGACTTATGAAAATATTGAAAAATTAATTCAAAATTGGAAGATACCTAAGGTACCTATAAAAGAAATCTATAAAATTGGAACATTTGATTTTAAGACTGAGTTTAGAATTAAAACTCTTGAAACAGTCTTAGAATTCGGTGCAGGTTCTTATCCAATTCAATTATTAGAAAAGAAAGCTTTAAAAGAATTATGTGAAAAATAGTTTAAATTTCTTCATTTTAGTTTGATTTAAATAGCTATACAGCCTTTAGTTAGAGCTGGTCTCCAAGCCTCAGTACTAGCCTGTCTAAAAGATAATCGTCATAAAACTTTTTCCAACTCTATATTAGGAATTAAATATAGATGGTTCCTTAGAATATCAATTATAAAATATAATAAACAGAATGATCATGTATGCTACAATGCTTCAATCCTTAAAAAGGTCTCAAAATCTGAATCTGCCATGTGCATTGCTTGGGGTTTCAATGGTCAGCTAAAAGTGTCGTGGGATATCCAACTATCACATGAAGAACATATAAAAATTTTACATGATTCAGATCCAGTCAATACTCTTGTAAGTACAATCTTATACCAATTTTTAGGAACAATTGAAGACTATCAAGCGGTTATAAGAGAAAGATTATTAAAATTAAGATGTAAAAAGATGAAAAAATATAGATGATATAAAGATGTATTTTTAATAGATTTATTAATATTAGAAGACGGGAGTCAAGATGTCTATAAAGAAAAATTTCTTCAAGGATTACCATCTGTCTTTGAAACTAAAGTAAAAGCATTGATAAAACAAGTAGGTATAGAATTATGCCAACAGAAAAGGATGGATGAAACAAAATTCTTAAAATCTCAAGACTTATCAATTTTTTGTTCTAATTATGGTATTCAACAAACCCCTGTTCAAAAGGCTATTTTTAAAAAATCAAAATACTTAAAAGCAAAAAGATATAAAGAGAAATCAAGAGAAAAACCCTTCAAATCTCCTAATAAATATTATTCTAAAAGAAAGTCTACAAAATATAAAACAAAATCCTCAAAGAAAAAAGATATTAAAGAAACAAGTAAAAGAATTATTAGCAGATAAAAGTTTAAGTATAGAAGAATTAGCTAAACAATTGAACAATTTTATAATTACTTCAAAAAGAGAAATAGATTCAGAATCATTAGATAATGAAGAAGATTATCAATTACATCATTTAAAAGAATATTCTGAACTTGAAGAAGGGCATCATTGCCAATGTTCTTATAGTTCAAAAGATTATCAAACTTCCTCTGAATATGATTATTATTCTATAAATATGACGAATGGATCAAATCAAGCCTTATTAGATTTAATACATCAAATCAAAGATTCACAACAAAAGGCCAAACTCTTAAATAAATTCTTATGTATAACAAGTACTCCTGAACCCCTAATTATACCAGAAAAATCTTCTATGATGAATATTATAAAAAATCTAAGAAAATATTTAAAAAATGTGCCAAAGCCTCAATCAACTTATGAACTATCTCAGAAGATAAAAGAGATGAAAAAAGAAATTACGGAATTAAAAAATAGAATTCAAATATTGGAATTAAAAGAGTTATCTATAAACATCGAGCAAGAGGAAAATGATCAAGAGGATTTTGAGCAACACTTACAGCAAATTATAAAAGAAGATAAAGCTGAATCCTCAATTAATGCTCTATGTAATCAAGCTCAAAGAATTATATCACAAAAATAGTATATAAAAATTAATTTAAAAATTCCCGATTTCCTAGAAGATTTTACTATCAGCCTTACAACTTTTGTAGATTCTGGAGCAGATTTAAATTGTATAAATGAAGGTATAAATCCTCCTAAAAATTTTGAAACAATAAATTCGTCCATAGCCACTACTGATGGGATGGACATGATTGTTAAGTATAAATTGCCTTCAGCTAATATATGTAACAAACCTTATTTGTATTAATTAAAAATATGTAATAAAAATTATTCTTGGAACTCCATTCCTTCAACTATTAAAACCATTTTTAGTGACTGATGAAGGAATTCAAACTAAAGAAACTCTACTTGCCTTTATAAAGCCTCCTAAAGCATCCTTATTAGCAGAATTAAAAGATACCTTAACCTATAAAAAGAATTTCCTTTGCCATCTTCAAGATCAAAATACTATTAAGTATATCAAAAAGGAAATCTAAGGCTCTCTAAAAAGACTTATAGAAGAATTCAAAAATAAGTTAGCCAAAGAAGTATGTTCTGAGTTTCCTAATGCCTTTTGGAATAGGAAACAACATATAGTAAAATTACCCTATATAGAAAGATTTAATAAAAATAAAATCTCGACTAAAGCCAGACCTATACAAATGAATGTTGATTTATTGGAATTCTGTAAAAAAAGAAATAAAAATCTTATTGGATAAAAAATTAATAAGATCAAGCAAATCTCCCTGGAGTTGCTCAGCCTTTTATGTAAATAATGCTGCTGAAATTGAACGAGGAACTCCCCGATTAGTTATTAATTATAAGTCTCTTAATAAAGTTCTAAAATGGATTAGGTATCCTTTACCTAATAAAAAAGATTTATTAAATAGAATTATAAAAGCGAAATTATTTTCAAAATTCAATCTCAAGTCTGGATATTGGCAAATCCAGATAATAGAAGAAGATAAGTATAAAACTGCATTCAATTGTGGTGCTCTGGTCCGAGCGTCACATCCTTACCTCAGGACCTATCGATTGGTAAACGTGATCAGGATTGTTGCCTTGTCACACGGTGGGATTTATCGGATGTTTATGTGAAACCCTGACCGTATACGCGTTACTTTGACCGTATACGCGTCATTTCGACATTTGTAATTTTGTAATTATTTTTTGAATAAATGAAAATTCATGAATTATATTGAAGAATGTGTGTATTGGAGATTTAAATAATGCAATTTAACCACGTGA
>JAXCLR010000063.1:20073701-20089119 GCA_035584095.1 Annona squamosa | reverse complement strand
CCCTCGAGGGTATATTATGAAAACATGATCCATATACCTATCATGAATATATCATGACAATGCAATGCAATGCATCATGACCTATTAAGATGGAAGCTAGCTAGGTGACCATCCATCTTCATCTTCTCCCATCTCAGGGAGGGCGCCACCGGCTCGAGGCCTATCTTAGCAACTTGGCCACACCAAAGGGAGACAATCGGTCTGCTTACACCTTTAAGGTGGACCTCATGCTTTGTGCACATGAACTTATCCTTGACATGCTAGCATGATGTTTCTTGTTTGAATTGTTGAATCAATATCTTCCATAAACATTTAATAAAACGGTTATGCAAATCAATTAACAAATAAAAGGATTATTTAACACATGTTGAACTAAGGAATGACATCCTTAAATACCTTAGAAATACATTCAAATAACATTTACTAAACAATTCAAAGTAGTTAGAACATCCTTTGCAATTATTTAAAAGTAATTTGCGAAATCAAAATCATTTAAAAACTTGCTTGCTTACCTTGTGTGGCGCCCCCAACCGAGACGTCACTTCCTTACCTTAAGATCTTATTGATTGGTAAATGTGAATTAGGATTATTGCCCTAATCATGCAGTGAGTTCTTAATTGGATCTCGTTCAATTTTTTATATATATATCTATCATCATTCATTTCACTCCACATTACATCTTTCGTTATACAAGCACCAATACACTTGTAATAAAATTTATAATTCATTTCATAATTTCCCAACATGCTTTTCTACAATGAAAGTCTGCTTAACCTAATCATAACATATACATTGTATACATTCATACATTCAATCATTGAATTGTATAGAACTTAGAACTTTACATAAGTTCTCATATAAATTAACATACCTTGGAACTTTAATCATGCTATCCCATTCCTTATAGCCCACATGACTATCATCACTTACCTTCTTTTATTGCTTAGATTTGCATTCTTTTGAGTTTTTCGGTACCTGTTTAAGATTTGGAAAAATAAAATGTGAGTAACAACTCAGTAAGCAAATATTTTATCTTTTAGGGCAAAACTTTCCTTAAATCGTTTTTCTTAAACATCTTTAACACCTTTTTACTTGAGGACATTTATCTCCTAAAATATTATCATGAAATCTTTGTTCATAAGGACAGTTCCATGTCTTTGACCATTTTCATAAACATCATTCTTAAAATCATTTACAAGCAACGTCTGGGCATTTAAGGTAAAACATATACATTTTATTTTCTTTAATTAATTTTCTTTAGTCTTATATGAATATTTCTAATGTTTAAAGACATTTACATAAAATTATCTTTCTTTAGTGGACGTTTTACGTCCAAAATATTTTTCCTCATAACTCCTTTTTAGAAATGGATATTATCATGTCCTAGAAACATCATATACATAAGCCTTTCTCGGCAAAAGACATTTCTATGTTTAAAAATATTTTTAATCTTAAACTCCTTTAGCCAAGAGACATTTGATGTCTCAAAACATTTTTGACATAACTTTTTGATATTGGACATTCGTATGTCATAAAACACATTCTATTAAAATACTTGAGCATTGGACATTCTCATATCCATGAACATTTGTCATTTAAATCCTTTGAAAATGGATATTCTTATGTCCAAAACTAAGTTTCACATAAATCCTTTTCATAATCCTCGTCTTGAGCTTGTTTATAACAAACAAGGAATATAAAATACATAATTTATTTTCATAAATGCATTTGCTTAAAAATATTTCATTTCATTCATGTTATTTACACTTTTGTGTATAACATCCCATTTTTAGGGTAATCATTTCATACAAATCCCTCTAGGATAACTTTCATGAAAATATACTTTCATGTTCCAATCTTTGAGATTTTCAAAAATAAAACATAAGAAAATGCATTTGTCTCCATCCAGTAGTGACACTTAGCAAGTAATCACTCTACCTTTTGAAAGACAATACATACTTTATAGCACACTAACTAAGCGGCTGTTCTTTCATCTTAGGGAGGGCGTTGTTGGCTTCTTGCTATCCCTTAGCGACTTGGCCATATATAGAGTGGGCCCCAACCATACCGATTGTGCTCTACAACTGGCCTATTACATGTACTGGTGCACCATACATCATCTTGACAGACTGCAGTCCGTTTGGTTCAAAATATCATAGACCGAAGTCTGTATATTTAAAAATTGTTTTCAAAAATAAATCACAGACCGTAGTTCGTGTCAACTTGTAAAGAAGTGCACCCACTTTAAACAAGTTGTTATTTGAAATCTAAATTTCGGATGACCATCTTTAAATTCTTTTAAAAGAATTTTGAGTAAAATATTTTGTCAATCATTTGAAATATTTGAAAAAAAATACTTCTTAAAACCCTTATGAAAGTACTTCAAAGCTGTTAGATTTTCAAAGATAAACCATGTATTTTTCTAATATTTTTCTTGGTTTCCATTTCAGGGTCTTTTGCTCACAAAAGTTATGCAATTATACCATCCCCTTCTCAACCAATTTGAAATCAAATTATTGTCCCATATCTATCTTATCATTTTTACTTAAATAGAGATTTGCATAGTCTTTTGTATTCCATTTTAGCAACCCGAAATCAAACCATTTTATGAAATCACTTATTAGGTTGGTCATCCTAAATCCCATTCAACACATCCGTATAAATATTTTTCAAGACATTTCATCATAGATTTTCTTATCTAAAGGAAATCAAAACTTTTCGAATATCATTTCAAAACATATGGATTATGTCCAAATCATCATTTATTATTTAATTATCATGACCTAGTAAAACAAATCTTTTTCATAAATCAATTCTCCTTTTCATTTTTCTTTCATAACATAATTATTTATCATAAATTATTGTAAAACTAACTCAAAAATTATTTACAACCAATACTTTGTGAAAAAGGGTAAAATTTCCTTTTTCATATAAAATACTTTTGAAACAACATCATAAAAAACTCACTTGCTTATAAGAAAATTCTTAAAAACCATCGACATAAAACGTGAAATCCTTTGAAAACATTATCATGGAGAATTTGCTAATTCATAAGCAAATTTCTCAATTCATTAACATAAAACATTACAAATTCATGACAACATTTGTGATAAATTCTTTATTTTAAAGTCATTGCTTACTTCCCATGAAGCAAATCTTGAGGCTTTTCCTTAAAGCCATCATTTTTTAAAATTTATGGTTTTGCATTAAAGCTATTATTTTTAAAACTTGTGCTTGCCCATTCGTCAAAACATAATCATAAAAGCATTGACATAATCATCATTTCAACATATAGAGAAAAAATTCATAATTTGAAAAGTTCACTTGCTTACCTGAGATCGCCATAATCCCTTTCTTCCGTTATTTGCTTTTGCCTTTGCCTAAATAAATGAAATCAATATTTCATTTGTTCACATCAACTTCAAATACATAAATCCCTTAGGTTTTCCTCCCTACATAAATTCATTTGGACTTAGCTTGACCCACTTCTCCTTCAAGTCGGGTACTCATACTCATCACATAGCGTATATATATCAATCATCCAATCATTCATTTTGTACCCTTATGTAGGGTCATCTTACATCAATATAATAATTATTCATTAAATCATTATTTCGAGGTTTATTACCTCCATTTATCATTTTTAACATAGTTTTCATTTTTCACACATTGGTGCTCATTTTAAGCACTTAGTTGTTAACTTAGGTATCATATAATAATCTCAAATTTTAAGATTATCACTATTTACTAAAGCAGCAACCTAATTCACGTGTTCCAAACATATCTTTATGCATTTTTGCATTTTAACGCTTTACGTAATCCATTTATCATTTTCAACCTCAAAAAATAGAAATCGGGTCTTATACATAACCCTAAGTTCCATCCTTTCTAAAACCCATCTCTAATAGGTTAAATCCTCATAATCACTAATGATAATTTTTATATCTAATTTAAATTTAAATTCCATTCCAAAAATATAGAATTTAACATTTACTTTGATTTATTTCTCAATCTGTCCATAATGATGAAATCAGACATACTAATCTCTCTAATTTTTGAATCATAATAAAATCAAGGAATTTAAATCTGAAATTTATATCATATCTTAATAAATACATAATCTAACCAAAATAAATATTTCATGCACAACATATGAAGTATTTGTATTTATGTTTGTATTTTTACTCTGCTAGACAAAAGCATCATTTTTCAAATAGCTCTAATCATGCTAATTATTGGATATATTTATAATTTTCAAAAACCAATTTTTATTTTGGTAAAGTAGTACTCATGATGTCTCCCACATCATATAAACTTTTCAGCTCTAAATACCTTGTGTACAAATTACTAAAAATCTTTTGGTGCAGATGATCCTGACACCCTTTCAACCCTGTTCAGGTTGATTTTCTTATATTTTAATTTCCAACGTGCTTACCCTTTTGAGTTAAAAATTGGGTCATTCCATAATCACCCTATTATGAGTTCTAAAACAAATTTTCATACTAAAATTAGTTCATTTACTATTTCGTTCATATTTTGGATTTCTATCTCATTTCTTCTAGGTTTTGCTCTCATATTTGCATTTAATTTCAATCGATATGAAAAAATTCTTAATCATTTGTTCTTGATTCTTATACCCAACATGTATAATCCATTAAATCATGATTCATAATCTAATCATGATATCCAATCCAAAAAATAACTTATTTTGTGAATTTAAGAAAACTCAAGAGAAGTATACTCACTTGAATTGAATCTAACTTGAACTTCATTTTCATAGCTTGGTTCTTCTTCTTTTTTCCCATTTGTTCTTCTCATTTTCTCTTTTTATTCTCCCCTCATGCTGCTAGAATGGGGGGATGTGCTTGTTGCCATTGTTTTGAGGATTTTTTTCCCTTTTACATATCTCTCTCTCCCTTAGCACATGTGGACGTGCACCTATGATTTGAGCTGGATTTTCCAGCTTTGTGGGACCCACTTTCCACATCACTTAGCAGATAATTAAAGCATGCTTATCCCCATTTACTAACATGGAAAAATATGGACCAAGTAAATTAGCAATTTATTTTAATAAAATCATAAAAAATCCATGTCATTAATAGACAAAATCTGCCCACATAATGCAATGTCCCCTTATAGCAGCCTTTTTGCAAGATTTTTCACCTAATTTTAACTTTAATTAATAGCTAATTAACCACCCAAGCTAATAGTCTACTTAGGGGTCCACTTAGTCTTTTTTAAAAAATTATTAAAAATTCCAAATGCAGCTTGTACATGCACCTCACTTGTCTTCCATGTGGTTGTCCACTCGGTGGGGTCCACTTATCATTGACTTTTTGGCATTTTCTTGCCACAAAAATCAACCCAAATCTCTTCCACTATTCACCCTAGCTTCCTAGGTCATTAAAATGCACATTTTCATTTTTTTTAAAATTCAAAAATCCCATGCAATAGCCCCTTGATCATCCATGTGTGGGCCACCTTTTCATGGTCCTTTTGAGCTAATCCATTAACCATTAAATCATGCCATTGATCACTTTATTTTATCATGGATTTTGTCAATTAAAGTAATTCATAAACTCCATGTGTAATTTACCTCCTTCCAACACCTCATTTATGCCATTAATCATATAGTTAATCACCTTAATTTAACATAAATACAAACTTACTTTTTTGTGCACAAAAATTAATAATTATACACCCATTTTTGTGCAAAAAATATCTCATCATAATTTTCTTAATCCAAGCCTCTCATTGCATGGATTTCATAATTTTAACCGTTCATTTTAAATTTTGTCTAAATCTGACTTTTCTAGCTCAAGTTATGATCATTTGAATTCATCTTTGGATTTTGATGGTGATGATCAATTTTTACCCTAATTTCATCATTATTTTCATAATCCAACCTTTCCATAAAATTGAGCACGAAATTATGTGCTTATCTTTCAATTTTCATCTTAATCCCCCTTACCGGCGTCGAGTCATGGATTTTCTAGCATTTACTACCTTAAATCCATAACTAACACCCAATGTCCATTAATTAAACATTAATATATGAGGTAATTATCCTCAACATATTAGCATTCCCTAATCTTCATTAAGCTTCTTTAATTACATTGACCCATATCGGCTTATATTGATCATTCATAATCATTTGCCCTAATTGCAATAAATCATCAATATTGCTTAGGAAAATCATTTATAGTTCCACCAAACCATACGTGATCCATATTTATATGTCAATTGCATATAAATATGCCTTACTTTGGTCAGGGTATTATATAATAAATTGTATAATCTTGAAACATCAATGACTTTTCCTTTTTCATATGCACTTAGCATCTAAATAAAATCAAATGCACTTCTATATTCATAATATCATTAACAAACATCGTACATTCATTGACTATCTTAAGAGAGAGGATTTCCTTTTTCCTACCTTTCTCATTTCTATCTTCGCTTTTCATGGTGTAAGTTTGCTTTTCCTTACCACCTTTTTCATCTTATTTGGTTTCTTTACCATTCTTCTATCATATACCATCTTTATTATGAAACATAACAAGCCAGCTATATTTCCTTAAATAAGCATATCATTGCATCATAATAAGATATAGTAAAAGACAATATATTTCATACATGTCCTATGATTCTAGTCTATCTCTTTCATCATAATCATAGACAACTCATCATATAATCACATATCTAGCATCATATGCTATCAATTTTCATACTTAGAAAGTTTTCCATGCCTATTTACAAATCCATGCTCTAATACCATCTTCTGTGGCGCCCCAGCCTAAGCGTCACAACTTTACTCCAAGATTTATCGATTGGTAAACGTGATTAGGATTGTTGCCCTATCACATGGTGGGATTATTGGAAATTTATCAACTTAAACTTAACTCCTTAGGAGTTTATATCATTTCATACCTTTAATTTTCATCAAATGCCTTTTTAGGCCATTACACCATTCGGGATATACACATATGATCTCATAAATTTCATACTTTATCATATCATGATAAATCATCCTTAACAATTGACCATAATAATTTTTTCGCCTTGTATGGTCACAAAACCATAATATAATTCATATATAACATTAATTCACAATTTAATGTTATCATTCATACATAAAGCCATATATAGGTGTTCATAAGAATTCATCCATTTTTGAATCTCCAACTGTGCTCCTTGCCTCCTTCCTTTCACCTGTCTTTAGGTTTGGAAAATGATACGTGAGTTGAAACTCAATAAGCAAGCTATACGGCTTTCAGGCAATTCATTTTGAAGGCAACATTGTTTAAAAGCATTTCTCTCCATTCGGTAGGAGATACTTAGCAAGTGATCAACTACCTGCGGAGCAGAAACCTTTTCATAAACCATTCATAAATATTTCATAAACATTGGATGTGCAAATGCATCATTTTTATTCATGAAATTATCCTTCATGTGACGGTACGCTAGCTCAGGGAACATTATTTCATGACATGATCCTTTCCATCCTTAGCGTCGGACCTTCCAACTTGGCTACTTCAAGGGCAGACTCCTTGTCCTACTTCTTGCCTTGACTAGCCTACTTGATTTTCATTCCATGCATGACTTTCGTCACCCTGACATTATGTACCTCTTACATATGGAAACTTGTCATTCTCATGTAGAGAATTCTTTGCACCATCTCTTTTAAACATTGTTTCAATGAAACATTGTTTAAATCCATGCTTCACCATTTTTCATAAATTCTTGCGAAACAGTAAGCAATTCATTTATCATAATTGAAATAACATTTCAACACACATTGAAGTAAAGGAATGACCATCTTTAAATAACTTGGAAATAATTCATCAATCAGTTGCAAAATGGTTTAAAACATTTAGAACATCATTCGCAATCATTTTATCATATTTTGATAAAACAAAAAGTATTTAGAAGATTTCTTGCTTACCTACTTTTCCTTAGCTTTTCGTATCGCTTATCTTTTTGCATTTGCCTATACATATAAAAATGGCATTGCATTCATAACATTTTCTATTTTCTTGCTTAGTTTTCCAACCCGTAATCCATTAACATACATAACCAACTTGGATTCCAAGTCGATCATACATACATGACAGGCACTTGTGCATCATATCATTCATTCCGTAGTGTGTTTTAATCCTATATTTAGGGTAAACACATAACATACATGTTGGTCCTGAGTTTATGGAAAAATCCAAGAGGGGAGGGGTGAATTGGGTTCCTGAAAAAAAATTTAGTAAATTAAAACTTAATCCATTATAATTTCAATCCCTTTGATAAAATGTGATATGAGATAAAATGAGAGGGTGCAAATAAAATATAAAATGCAAGCAATCAAACCAAACAAGAGACAACAATATATAGTGGTTCGGGTAACCTTCCCTACTCTATTCTTCTAAGCACACACTCGTTGTGTCTTGGGTTCTACTATTATGTATTCAATACAATCTAGAGCACCCGCTCTTTTTTAGATTCTAGCTCTATGGGGCATATACAATAATCACTTGTTAGTGAGACCAACTCTAATCAACCAAGTCTAATTTATTGGTGAGACAAACTCAAACCAATCAAGCAAAACCTGTTAGTGACACAAACTCAAACCAATCAAGCAAAACCTGTCAGTGAGACAAACTCAAACCAACCCCCTATTTTGCTTCTTCTTGAATTCGGTCTCCAACACCAATCTAAGGCAACAATACAAAACAAAATAGATAAAAGAGAATTTTGCACTTTACAACATGTAATTTATCAGCTCCGGAAGCTCCTTGTTGTGTAAAGAAGATAATCTTATAAGCACTCTTGAAGTGGTAGCACTTGAAGCTTCAATAATTGTTCAAAAAGACTTCAACACTTTAGAATAATGGAAGATGTAAGCTCTTCTTGTGTATTTCTCTTTCTTTCCTCCTCTCTTCTCTTCATGTTCATACATCAATGATATATATAGAGGAAAAATGATCTAGCTGTTTGGAGTGGTGGTTCACGTGCATATAGAGCTCCAATGTTCGAATTTTCAAGCGTTACGAGTTGAAGTCGCAAGTGGAGTCGACTTCAGATGAGTGGAGTCGACTTGGGATGCAACTTCACTTTGTTAAAACTCATTGTCTACTTGCTGTCTAGAATTTTACATTCGAAGTCGCAGGCGAAGTTGACTTGGGTTGAGACTTAACTTTGCTGTGCATCTGAAGTTGTAGGTGAAGTTGACCTGGTTATGGGACTTCACCCAAGTCGCAAGTGAAGTCGACTTGGCCTGAGACTTCACTTTGTTGAATTTGTTATTCATGAACTTGAGCTCTTGAAACTTAAATTATTTCACATTTTTATTTTCATACACATAATTAGAGATAAAATATTTGAGAACACTCAGACAAATTTATTAGATCATTTTTAATGATATTTTAATTATTTGTTAATCATCAAAATCAAATTAATCATTCTTAAAGCATGCATATGATCAAAAATACATTCATATCTCAACATATGGGGATTTCTATCTCCCATTAACCATTTTTCATGCATTTTTCATTTTCCATTGATTTTTTTAGATGCTAAATGTATAACTAAGTAGTTTATTAGTTTTTATAAAAAAAAAAGTAGTTTATTAGTTAGAGTGTATAAATACCCATTAATTAAGGCTGCAATTTTTGGAAAAAATTGCAAAATAGTAGTTGAAAGTGGACATGCTCAGATGGATAGCATTGTGATTATTAATGCTATGGATAATTGATGAATTTTTATTTAGGTAAATTTTAATTTACTTGGAGCACATTTTTCCATGCAATCAAGGGGGATAAATAATTATTTAATTACGCATAATTGATGTGGCAAATGGGGCCAACAAAGCTGGAAAAATCCAGCCATTACATAAGGGGGACGTCCATAGCATATGGGGTTTTGGAGATAAAAAATTTCAAGGAGCAAAAGCCCCTAAACCAGCAGCTACATGTCCACATTCCAGCAAGGTTAAAAGAAAAGAATAAAGGAGGGAAAAGAGAGAAAAAAAAGAGAACAGAAGCAAAGGAAATAAGCTAGAGAAGTTGGGCTTAAGTGTAACTCAATTCAAGTAAGTATACATGATATATTAGGTTCTTCAATTCTAATTTTTCTACTTCAAAATTTGAGACATGGATATGGTTCATAATGAACCCTTATTGGCAAAGATATGACACCCTTAATTAGAGTATTGAATGGGTATCAAATGGTATAAATGGATTTTTATGATTTAAGAAGTTGAAGTGGATGATAGAAAGACACATGGGTTGATAATCTATCTTGAAACTTCTTAAATTCATGCAATACGTTAAGTTTCTATTTTGAAATAATATCATGATTAGGCTACGAATCATGATTTAATGAAATACATAGATTGATTTAAGCTTAAATTATAAATTTTAGAAAGAATGAGATTTAGGGTTATGTATATGACTTGATTTCCCTGATTTTGTGATGAATATGTTACATGAACTTGCTTAAATAATTTATGAATGATTTAGAGGGTAAATACTCTAAATATATGGTGTTTTAGATGCCTAAAATAAGTTGATTAGGTTTACCTTAAATATGAAATTTTAGAGCATATGTAGAAACATGCAAAGTGGAGTGAAAAAGGTATTCAAAATATACATGGAAGGTGCTGTTTTGAAAGGAATTAAATTATGGATTTTAAACATGTGTTAATACCCTAAATTTGGGTTAAGAAAAGTGTGATTAGTTGCTAAACTTCACTAATTAAAAATCTGTTTAGAGATAAGTATCAAAAGGGACATTGAAAGTGTATAAAATAGGTCCCAAAGTTGCTGTTTTCGAACCCTATGATTGGTGGATTGCAAATCTGTAAAAATACACTAAATAAAGCGTTAATTAAGTTGTATAATCATGCTGAATTAGAAGTCAAGTTGCTAATTTGAAAAATTTTAAAAAATACATGAATTATGTGTTATGAAATAAATATGTATGAAGAGATAAGTATGAGAAAATGATATATGATTTATGTGAGATATTAAAATGCGAAAATGAATGAAAAATGTAATGAAACACATGGATTATGTTTCTGTTTGGGTAATCCCAAAATTCAAGATTAATATATAAGGTTTATGACATTAACTGAGTGCTTAAGAATGAGCACAATATGTGAAATATGAAAATATGTGAAAAATGATAAGTTGGAGGTATTACTTCACATGATGTCTAATGAATGACTAATGAATGTAATATGATATATATGAATGTTACCCTAAATATGAGAATTAAACATGTGATCTAATGAATGGTTTGATACATAGGTATGTTGTGTATGTACACCCGACTTGGAATTCAAGTGGGTTATGAATATTAATGAAAATGGGTTGGAAAACTAAGTTGAATGCAAGCAAATGGAATTTACATGAATGCTATGTCATTCTTATATGTATAGACAAAGGCAAAGAAATGGTAGATCCGGAAAGCTCACGTAAGCAAGGTAAGCAAGAAAATTTTTAAATGATTTTTATTTCGTAAATTACTCTTAAATAATTGTAAAAGATGTTCTAACTACTTTGAATTGTTTAGAAAATGTTATTTGAATGTATTTGTAAGGTATTTAAGGATGGTCATTCCTTAGTTCAACATGTGTTACATGATCCTTTTATTTATTAATTGATTTGCATAACTGCTTTATAAAATGTTTATGGAAGATATTGATTCATGAATTCATGCCAGAAACATCATGCTAGCATGTCAAGGATAAGTTCATGTGCACAAAGCATAAGGTTCACCTTAAAGGTGTAAGCGGACCGATTGTCCCCCTTTGGTGTGACCAAGTTATTAAAATAGGCCTTGGGCCCACAGCACCCTCCCTAAGACAGGAGTACATGGAGACGAATGGTTGTCTAGCTAGCTTCCATCCTAAGAGATCATAATGCGTTGCATTACATTGTCATGATATATCCATGACGGGTATAAGGATCATGTTTTCATGATATACCCTCGAGAGAGTATAATGTTACTTTCCTTTATGTTTTAAATGAAAAGATTTCTATTTCATAGGTAGTTGATCACTTAATAAGTGTCTCTATTGAATGGAGAGAAATGTTTTTAATCAATATGCCTTCGAAATGATTTGCCTGAAATATATATATATATATATCTTGCTTATTGAGTTTACAACTCACTTTTTTTCTTTCCAAACCCATAAACAGGTGAAGGAATGAAGGAGACAAGGAGCATGATTTGAGCATGGGAGAATGTAAAAATTTAATGAATTTTAATGTGTTGCTTATGGCAAAGGGTTATAAAATGACTTGGTATTTTATGTCTTTATGATCTTATATGATCTATGTTATGACTTGTATTTTATA
Source organism: Annona squamosa (assembly GCA_035584095.1). NCBI lineage: Eukaryota > Viridiplantae > Streptophyta > Magnoliopsida > Magnoliales > Annonaceae > Annona > Annona squamosa. The sequence goes on along the minus strand of JAXCLR010000063.1, from coordinate 20,076,769 downwards.
AAATGTGACAATGGATGATGAGTTTGTTACAAATTTTTATGAATATATTTGATATAAAGTGGGAAATCAAGGCAAAGATAGCTTAAATGGACACTTGAGGAAAAATTAGCATAAAATTAATTATTAAGGAATAATGGTTAACGAAATAAATATCCATTAAATCCCGCCATGTGATAGGGCAATAATCCTGATCATGTTTACCAGTCAATAATGATCCCGAGGTAAGGCTTAGGATGTGACACTCGGGTTGGGGGTGTCACACTTTCTTTCCACTTCTTCCTTCAGTTCCCAAGTAGCCTTGCTTTCGGAATACCTATTCCATTGAACTTTAACATATTCAATCTCTCTATTCCGAAGCTTTTGCATCTTATGATCCAAGATCCTAAGAGTTCTCTCCTCATAAATGGTAGGTTCTCTGCTACTAGCACACGTGTTGGATCTAGAACTTATTTTCTTAACATTGAAATGTGAAAAACATTGTGTATTAAAGCTAGAGCTAGAGGTAATGCTATTTTATAAGCTAACTTCCCAATTTTCTCCAACACCTCAAATGACCCAATAAACTTGGGATTTAACTTGCCTCTTTTTCCAAATCTTTTAACTCCTTTAAATGATGTGACCTTAATAAAAACATGTTCGCCGACTTGGATGTTCAAATCCCTTCTCTTACGGTCTGTGTAACTCTTTTGCCGACTCTGGCTATGAGTATCCACTGGCGAATAATCTATACTTTGTTTGTCATTCATTGAGACAAGTTTGGGGCTAACTTTTTCTCTCCAACTTCATCCCAGTTTAGTGGTGTTCGACACCGTCATCCATATAATGCTTCTAATGGAGCCATTTGAATACTAGCTTGATAATTGTTGTTGTACGCGAACTCTACTATTAATACATATTCATCCCATGATCCTTCAAATTCCAATGTACACATATAATGTATCCTCAATAATCTAGTTTACCCGCTCTATCTGTCCATTGGTCTGGGGATGAAATGTCATGCTGAAGTTTAGCTGGGTGCCTAGGGTTTCATGCAAACTCTTCCAAAATTGAGATGTGAATGTCGTATCTCGATTGGATACTATCGACTTAGGCACTTCGTGGAGCCATACAATATCCTTGTAATATACTTTAGCTAATCTTTCAGCTGTAAAAGTTCTCTTTATGGGTATAAAATGCACAACATTGGATAATCAATCCACTATCACCCATATAGAGTTATTTTCGACCTGTGTCCTTAGTAATCCTTCAATAAAATCTATTGTTATGTTATCCCATTTCCATTCGGGAACTTCTAAAGACTATAGCTTTCCCGGCATCCGTTGGTGATCTGCCTTCACTCTTTGACAAGTTAAGCACTTTAATACATATTTAGCAATCTCTCTTTTCATGTTATTCCACTAATATTCTTTCTTGAGATCTTGATACATCTTCGTGCTTCTTGGATGCATAGAAAATGGCAAAAAATGAGCTTCTTTCAGAATTTTTTCCTTTAATTCTCTTGAATTAGGTATGCATAAGCGACCTTTGTATCGATACATACCTCGCTCATCAATAATGAATTCATCCAACCCATTTTTCTTCATCTTTTCTACATAGGTATTTAGGTCTATGTCCTCTAGCTACGCAGTCTTAATCTGTTCAAATAAGGATTATTGTATGTGCATTTGTAATAATCTTGCTTAAACTCCAGGAGGACATACAATCAGCTCCAATTGCCTTATTTTCCAAAGTAATCCTTCCTCTTTTGTGATAAGGTGTGTTATGCTGTCATTTCTACTTAATACATCAACTACCACATTTGCCTTACCTGGATAATATAGAATCTCTAAATCGTAATCCTTAAGTACTTTGAGTTGTCTCCGTTGTCTCATATTCAATTCCTTTTGAGTGAAAATATACTTAAGGCTCTTATGATCCGTATAAAGCTCACATTTAGTACCATACAGGTAGTGTCTCCAAATTTTCAAGGAAAATACCACGGCTGCTAGTTCTAAGTCGTGAGCAGGGTAGCTTACTTCATTGGGCTTCAATTGCCTTGATGTATAAGCTATCACCTTTCCTTTCTGCATTAGCACGCATCTCAGTCCCTTCCTTGAAGCATGATCGTTAACCACAAATCCTTCATTTCTTTCAAGTAGGGTAAGGATTGGCGCTTCTACCAATCGTTGTTTCAATTCTTGGAAACTGCATTCACGTTCTTAAGACCATACATACTTGACTCCTTTACGAGTCAACCTCATTAGTGAGGCTGATAATTGTGAAAAATCTTCTACAAATCTTCTGTAGTAGCCTACCAATCCTAGAAAACTTCTGATTTCTATAATGATCATTGGTCTCGGCCATTTTAATACTACCTCAATCTTCTAAGGGTAAACTTTCACACCTTTCTCTGATATTATATGCCAAAGAAATGCTACTTGTTTTAACCAAAACTCACATTTTTTTAACTTAGCATATAATTTCTCCTTCTTTAGTCTTTCTAGTATCTTTCTCAAATGAATTTCATGCTCCTCTTCTATCTTAGAGTAAATTAGGGCATCATCAATAAATACGATCACAAATTGGTCCAAATAATCGCGAATACCCTATTTATCATGTCCATAAATACAGCAGGGGCTTTAGTGAGTCTGAAAGGCATCGGTAAAAACTCATAATATCCATACCTTGTTCGAAAAGCTGTTTTGTGAACATCGATAGGACTTATCCTTAGCTGATGGTACCCTGACTACAAATCAATCTTTGAAAACATTGTAGCTCCTTTCAACTGATCAAATAAATAATCAATCCTCGACAATGGGTATTTGTTTTTCATTGTAACCCTATTTAAATCCCTATAATCAAAGTATAATCTAAAACTCCCATCCTTTTTGTGGAACCCGGACCCAAGTAAGGTTTATTTATATGAAATTGACACATAAATGTGGGTCATGAATAATTTAGTGGAATTATGAATGATTTCAAATAGCAATATTGATGATTTATCGCAATTACGGCAAATGATGATGAATGATCAATGAAAGCCGATATGGGTCAATGTGATTAAAGAGGCTTAATGAAGATTAGGAAAT
>JAXCLR010000063.1:20023861-20049949 GCA_035584095.1 Annona squamosa | reverse complement strand
CAAAAATCATAAAATACCTTCATAATTCCATAATTCATAAATAATCATCAAATATATGTTCAATGCATACATATGGCCTACTTGGGTTAGAGTTTCACACGATGGAATAAAATTATGAAATCTATAAGATGAATGGAATAGATTAAGCTAATTATCATGGAAAGCAAGTAACAAGTTGCTTAAGAGCTAAGCAAAGAAGGGCAATTGTGGACAAGTGGATGGTTGTGATTAAAGTAGACTTTTTGACTTTTGTAAATGGTAAAACCAAATTTTACTTGGCTGCAAATGTGCCACCACATATGGTAGATAAGGGAGAATTTAAGGAGTGTGAAATTGCAACACCAAGTGGGCCCCATGGCTGGAAAATCCAGCACCTATGTAAAGCCATGCACGTTTACATAGAAGGGACTTTGGAAAATTGGTTAAGTGCTGAAAACTCTTCCCCAAGGCACCAGCTCACATCCCAGCTCTAGGCCACCAAGGAGGAAGAAAAGAGAAGAAAAAAGAATGGGGAAAAAGAGGGATTATCATTTAATCAAATAAGTATATGATTATTTTGATTTTATGTCTCAAATCTGGAGGTTATTTGAAGTTGTAAACTAAAATATAGATAGAACAGTAAATGGATGAATTTTAGCAAGATAATTTTTGAAAATAATTCTTATAAGGTGATTAAGGAACGGCCAAATTTTCAGCTTAAGGATAAATACTTCGCATATTAAAAATCTGATAAGATTAGCAAAAATAGGGTAAAACTGGTGATAGGATCAGTTGTAGAAATTGAGTTTTAATAATTTTTCTACAATGATTTTTGGGCTAAAAATTTTACAGGATGTAGAATACCCTCTATAAAAATTACCCAAATTGATATATGTATTAATACCCTAAATTTGGGTCAGGAAAAATGGATTATTTATGAAAATTCAGATTTATAAATCTGCTTAGGGTTATGTGTCAAGAGACATGTTAAATGGGTGAAAATGGGTTTCAAAGTTGCTGTTTTGGAAACTTATTATTAGTGAATTTAAATTCCATAAAAATACCCTAAGTATAGTGGTAATTAAGGATAATTATCATACTGAAATTTGGATTAAGTTGCTAACTTTGGAAATTTTATGAAAGGCCTCATATATGTGTTGCCAATTAGGCATATGTGAAAGGATAGACATGCATAAGTGGTAAATGACCTATGTAATTTGGTTTTGTGAAAAAATGCATGAAAATATGATAAATTTTGTGAATATATTTCTGTTTAGAATTGCATGATGTTAATCTCAAATTTTGGGGTTGATTAATGAGGCTTTAGGCAACGACATGTGCCTGAAATGAGCAATGATGTGTGAATTTTGGAAAATAAGTGGAAAATGGCTTAAGGAAGGTAATGAGCCATTAAATAATGATTATAGAATGATTATTAAGAGATTAGATGATTACCCTATTTATGGTATTAAATAGGGTATGTAAAATCTCATGTAATAGGTATGTGCTATATGGGTATAACGACTTGAGAAGTCGAAGGAGTTATGTATGTTAATGAAAATGGGTTGGAAAACTAAGTTGAATGCAAGGAAAGGAAATATATGAATGTTGTATCATTCTTATATGTATAGGCAAAGGCAAAAGGATAAGCGAAACGGGAAGCTAAGCAAGCAAGGTAAGCAAGCAGCTTTCTAAACGATTTTGGTTTTCATTACAAGGTATTTAAGGATGGCCATTCCTTGTTTTTATGAGTATTGAAATGTTTATTTCTATTGAAATAAATGATTGCTTATGGTTTCACAATTATGCTTCAAATGTGTTGAAACATGAGTTTATATGATATTTTGTTGAAACAAGGTTTCAAAAGGGATGGTGCAAAGAATTCTCTACATGAGAATGACAAGTTTCATGTGTAAGAGGGTATATAATGCCGGTGTGACTAAAAATCATGCATGGAATAGAAATCAAGTAGGCTAGTCGAGGTAGTAAGTGGACAAGGAGTCCCCCTTGACGTCACCAAGTCGGAAAGGACCGGTGAGGTAGGCTAGTCAAGGTAGTAAGTGGACAATGAGTCCCCTTTGACGTTGCCAAGTCGGAAGGTTTGGCGCTAAGGATGGAAAGGATCATGTCATGAAAGAGGGTTCCCCGTGCTAGTGTACCGTCACACGAAGGATAACGTCATCAATGGAAATGATGAATTTGCACATCCAATGTTTATGAAATGTTTGCGAATGGTTTATGTGAATGGTTTTCATGAAATGTTTATGCAAGTTTTATGAAAAAGTTTCTGCTCTGCAGGTAATTGATCACTTGCTAAGTGTCTCTACTGAATAGAGAGAAATGTTTTTAAAGAATATTGCTTTCAAAATGAATTGCATGAAAACCCTAAGTTTGCTTATTGAGTTGAATTTCAACTCATGATTTGTTTTTCAAACCCATAGACAGGTGAAAGGAAGGAGGCAAGGAGCATAGGCGGAGATTCAAGGATGAAAGAATTTCCATGAGTACCTGTATATGAATCTAAGGGTTGAATGATTATATGAATGTTAACGATTAAATTATTATTCAATGTTGTAGAAGGATTATGTTATGTTTTATGCCTATGGATTGTTGAAAATTTTTTATGGATAAATGCTAAGGCATGAAATATCATGATATGGTTAAGTATGAAGGTTATGAGATGACATGTGTAATTCTCAAATGATATAATGGCCTAAAATGGCATTTGATGGAAATAGAATGTATAAATGATATAAAATCCTGAGATGTTAGGATTAAGTGGATAAATATCCAATAAGAACCCGCTGCGTGATCAGGGCAACAATCCTGATTCACATTTACCAATTGATAGATCCTGAGGTAAGGATGTGACGCTCGGGCCGGGGCGCCACATCGATCATCACGATCAAAATTCAAAGATGACTTCAAATGATCATAAGTTTAGCTAGAAAAGTCGAATTGAGACCAAATTTGAAATGAATGGTTAAAATTATGAGATTCATGCAATGAGAGGCTTGGATTAAGCTACAAATGATGGGATATTAGTTTCACGAAAATAAGGTATATACCTTTAATTTTTGTGCACCATAAAATAAGTTTGTGGTTATGTCAAAGTAAGGTGATTAATTATATATTTTCATGGCATAAATGAGGTGTCAAAAGGAGGTAATTAAACATGGATTTTGTGAATTATTTAAAATGACAAAGTCCATAATAAAATCAAGTTCTTAATGACAAGATTTAATGGCTAATGGATTAGCTCAAAGGAGCTTGAAATGGTGGCCTACACATGGATGTGAAAGGGGGCAGTTTGCATGGAATTTTGATTTTTAAAAAATTATAAAATATGTAATTAACTGAGCTCGTGACAAGAATGGTTAATGGCCTTGATTTGGGATGGATTTTGTGACACAAAATGCCAAAAATGCAAAGCATATGTGACTTAAAATAATGGACACCAATATGGGAGTAATGGAAATGTCACGTCTAAGTTGCTTTTTGGATTTTTTATTATTTTGTAATAGCTAATTTGACCCCTAAATGAACTCCTAACTAGGGTAATTAAATACGCATTAATTCAAGTGGAAATTAGGTGTGAAAATGGCACAAAAGCTTCCGCATTTGATGTTGAATTGCATGGACATCAAGTGGATAGTAGGAGATGTGGACATGCAAGGGCCGATATGTGATTTTTATGATTTTTTAGTAAAGTAAATGGTCCCCTAAATAGCCTATTAGCTAGGGTGGTTAATTAGCCATTAATAAAAGTAAATTAGGTGTGGAAAAAATGTGCAAAGTCGCTTAAAGTGGATGTCCCAATAGTAGACAGCAACATGGTTTAATGATATGGATTTTTTATATTTTTTGAACATAAATATCTAATTTAAATGGACCATATTTTTCCATGTCAGCAATAGGGGATATATATATATTTAATTAGCTGCTAAATGATGTGGCAAGTGGGACCCACAAGGCTGAAAAATCCAGTATATATATATGAGTGCACATCCATAGGGTCAAAGGTTGGAGAGAGAAAATTTTCTAAGGAGCAAAGCTCCTAATTCCAGCAGTGCATGTCCCTTATTTCAATAGCAAGAAAGGGAGAAAAAGAGAAGAAAAAGTGAAGAAAAATGGAGAAAAAGAATGCAATTCAAGCTAGGAAGATGGATCCAATACACGCAAGTATATTCCATGATTTGAGCTCTTCAATTTTATGTTTTTATATTAAAAATGATATATGAATTAGCCCAAATAATTTATGGATGATAAAGAGGGTAAAGTACCCTAGATTTAGAGCATGTTGGATGTTCAAATTGGGTTAAGATGATTGCCCTAAATCTGATTTGTAGGGGTATATGTGTGGACTTCCAAAATGATGCAAAAAGGATATCCAAGATGCATATGGAAGTTGTTGTATATAAGCAAATGAATTTAAGATTATTAACTATGTTTTAATATCCTAAATTTGGGTTAAGAAAAGCATGATTAATTGCTAAAATTAAGTGATTAGAAAACTATTTTGAATTAAGTGTCAAAACATACATTAAAATGATGAAAAACGGTTTTTAATGTTGCTATTTTGGAACCCTATAATGAGTGGATTAAAATCTAAAAAGTAAACCCTAAATTATATGTTAATTAACAAGTTTAACCATGCTGATTAAGAACACCAATTGTTGTGCTAAAAAAGTTAAAGAAACATATGATCTATGTATTGAGAAATGGATACATATGGAGAGATATGCATGAAAAAAATGACGCATGGTTTATGTTATTAAAAAAAATGCATGAAAATATGATGGAAAACATGAATTAGGTTACTATTTTGATAAATTATGATAATATCAAATTTTGAGATTATTATATAATGTCTAAATTATTAAGTAAGTGCTTAAAATGAGCACCAATGTGTGAAAAATGAAAAATATGCTAAAAATGATAAATGGAGTTAATAAATCTTCAAATAATGATTTAATAAATGATTATTATATTTATGTAAGTTTACCCTTCATAAGGGTATTAAAATGAATGAATGGATGATTGATATGTATAGGCTATATGCTAAATAAAAGTACCCGACTTGAAGGACAAATGGGTCAAACTAAGTCCAAATGAATTTATGTAGGTTGAAAAACCTAAGGGATATATGCATTTGAAGTTGATGTGAATAAATGAAATATTATTTTCATTTATTTAGGCAAAAGCAAACGAAAAGAATGGAAGAAGGAGATTTTGGCGATTTCAGGTAAGCGAACGAACTTTCTAAAATGTTATTTTCTTTTTATATGATAATATGTAATTGAAATATTTATGATTATGTTTTGACGAATGGGCAAGCACAAGTTTTGAAAATGCCGGCTTTAATACAAAGCCATAAGTTTTGAAAAATGACAGCTTTAAAAAAGAGCCTCAAGGTTTGCTTCATGGGAAGCAAGCAATGTTTTTAAGATATAGAATTTTTCACAAGTGTTATCATGGATTGACGATGTTCTATGTTAATAGGATTGAGAAATTTTCTTAAAAGTAAGTTCTCCATGATGTTAATTTTACAAGATTTTATGTTTTATGCCAATGGTTTTAAGAATTTATTTTTAAGTGATTAAGTTCTTTATGATGTTATTTCAAAAGTATTTTATAAGAAAAAGAGAGTTTTGCCCTTTTTCAGAAAACGACATTTGTGAATAAGTTTTGAATTATTTTTACAACAATTTGTGATAAACAATTATATTTATGAAAGAAAAAGAAGATATGATTTAGGAAAAAGATTGGTTTTGCTATGTCAAGATAATTAAATATAAATAATAATTTGGACATAGTCCATATGTTTTGAAATGATAGTTGAAAAAGTTTTGATTTCCTTTAGATAAGGAAATCTATGTTGAAAAAGTCTAGAAAAATGTTTATACGGATGACCAATCTCATATGTTGATTTCATAAAATGGTTTGATTTCGGGTTGCTAAATGGTATGCAAAAGATTATGCAAGCCCTTTTATGTCAAAATGGTATAATAGATAGGTGGACAATAATTTGATTATTAGGGTGGTTGAAAAGGGGTAACATAATTGCATGACTTTTGTGAGCAACAGGCCCCAAAATGGAAACAAAAAAAATGTTAAAAAATATAAGGTTTAATTTTGAAAATTCAAACGTTTTGAAATTTTTTTATAACGATTTTAAGATGCATTATTTTTCAAATATTTCAAATGTTTATCAAAATATTTCTAAAATAATTTAAGGAAGGTCATCCTAAAATTAGATTTCAAATGACGGCTTGTTTAAAATGGGTACGCTCGCTTTACAAGTTGACACGGATTGCGGTCTGTGATATGTTTTTTAAAAATGAATTTTTAAAATACAGACTTCGGTCTATGATATTTTTCGAGTATGGATGCAGACTACGGTTTGTGATCCCGTTTAAAAGAACATGGGTTTCGGTCTCTGATACTTTAAACCAAACGGACTGCAGTCTGTCAGGATGATGTATAGTGCACCAGTACAAGGAATAGGCCGATTGAAGAGCACGGTCGAGATGGCCGAGGCCCACTCTACATATGGCCAAGTCGCTAAGGAATGGCAGGAGGTGTGCTGTTAAGTATGGATTCCCTTCCAAAAGGTAGAATGATTACTTGTTAAGTGTCACTAGTGGATGGAGAGAAATGCATTTGCTTATGTTTTACTTTTGAAAATCCCAAAGATTGGGACACAAAAGTATATTTTTATGAAAATTATCCTAAAAGTATTTTTATGAAATGATTACCCTAAAAATGGGATGTTTTATGCAAAGAGTGTAAATAGTAAGGATGAAAGAAAAAAATTATGCAAATAATTTTATGAAAACGGATTATGTATTTTATGCCTTGTTTGTTATAAACAAGCCCCAAGATGGGGATTATGAAAAGGATTTATATGAAACTTGGTTTTGGACATAAGAATGTTCATTTCCAAAGGATTTAAATGGTAAATGTTTATGGACATGAGAATGTCCAATGCTCAAGTATTTTAATGGAGTGTGTTTTAGGCTATATAAATGTCCATTGTTAAGAAGTTATGTCAAAAATATTTTGAGACATTAAATGTCTCTTGGCTAAAAGAGTTTAAGATGAAAAATATTTTTGGACATAGAAATGTCCTTTGCCGAGAAAGGCTTATGTGCATGATGTTTTTAGGACATGATAATGTCCTTCTCTTAAAAGGAGGTACGAAGAAAATATTTTAGACATAAAACGTCCACTAATAAAATAAGGTTTTATGTAAATATCTTTGAACATTAAAAATGTTCATATAAGACTAAAGGAAATTAATTAAAGAGGGTAAAACATATATGTTTTGCCTTAACAAGCTCAAATGTGGCTTGTAAATGATTTTAAGAATGATGTTTAGGAAAATGTTCAAAGACATGGAACTGTCCTTATGATCAAGGATTTCATAATAATGTTTTAGGACATATAAATGTCCTCAAGTAAAAAAATGTTCAAGATGTTTAAGAAAAACATTTCAAAGGAAGTTTTGCCCTAAAAGATAAAATGTTTGCTTACTAAGTTGTCACTCACTTTTTTTTTTCTCAAACTTTAGACAGGTACCAGGAAACTCAAGAGGTTGCGAACTTAAGCAATGAAGGAAGGTATGTGATGGTAGCCATGATGTGTGGATAGCATAGTTTGAAGTGCTAAGGTATGTTTATGTATATATGAACTTAATTAGAATTTTAAGTTCCATGTGTATCAATGAATGAATGTGTGAATGTATGAAATGAAAATGTTATGATTTAGTCAATAAGACTTTCAATTGTAGAAAGCACGAAGAGATGCTATGAATGAAATTATGAAATTTTATTACAAGTATATTGCTGCTTGTGCGATGAATAATGTGGAATGTGAAGAAAACGAATGATGATAGAGAAACAAAAAAATTGGATGAGTTCAAATTAAGAACTCATCACGTGATCAGAATAACAATCCTGATTCACATTTACCAATCAATAAGATCTTGAGGTAAGGAGGTAACGTCTCGGTTTGGGGCACCACACCATTCTATTGATCAAATGATCTTTCTAGGATAGGTGTAATATAGATGAACATGCTTAAAGTAAATATATCATCTCAAAAGGACTTAGCATTTATCCATCTATTTTACTTAGCTTAGACTTACAAAATTGCACCACTAATGCCCCCAAACTTATTGTTTTAACTCATCTTACCATATTTCAAGATATCTAAAGAGTTTTTTCTCTTTCTCTTGTCTCTCATCACTATATTTCAAGGTATCTTGAGAGAATTTTCTATAAATCGCTATTATTGTGGCTTTCCCTTACCTTTTTACGTGAACCTTTCCATTGGTAGATGTCAAGTCCTAGTGACTCAACTTGAGTTAGCCACCTCCTTTATTATTCGTTGCATTTTTATTATGATAACATATATAAGCCGATATATTATCTAGATTATCCAACCCTAAGTCTCAAGTGAAAAGATGAATTTACATTATAAATCAATGAGACAATATGTTTACTTTAAAGCACAGAGTTGAAAAGAAGATATATGTACAATCAAAATAGGGAGCAAAGATTGCAAAAAGATGTAGCATTAAAGAATAATTAAGTGCAAGCATTCATATTACACAAAAAATTGCCTTAATCATTTCAATTGAACATATTAGCATAGATATGAACTATAAAATTCAACTATTTAATTAACCATGTCATTCACACATCACTTAAAAATTTTGAAAAATAATACATTAAAGCTCAATTAAATGCATATCATGGCTTAAAATTTTTCAAATTTTCATAAATTTGGTCTCAATTTAAAGTTTTATTAAACATTGCAAGTATTCATCAAGACAGACTGCAACTAATTGATTATTACAGGCAAGATTTTACATGCTATATCCCTAAAAACACATATATAATATGACTACCTAAATGAATGAGTGAATAAAAACAGAACAGGATAAAGCACCCTCCCCCCGCCCCCAACTTGAGGAATGCATTATCCTCGATGCATGAAAAATAAGAAAATTATAAATGAAAATTCTATGCAAACGCAAGTGATAATGATGCGCAAACGAAAATGAAATATTTAAGAAAAAAGAAAGAAAGAAAGGAATCAGTCTTCCCTAGTTGTTAGGATGGAAGGAGTGCTCCTTATCTCCGTTGCTCTCTTCTCCTTATTCTCCCTCTACTGGCTGAAAATGTGCATTGGATCGCCTTCGTCATACTCAACACATGATGATACATGAAGCGTCTAACATCAAATGAATTGTTGTATAAGAAGATGACTTGGTAGAACTCAGCATTTACCGTGGGCATGATAACTAGTACAGCAAAGGTTCATCCTTCTCGGTCTCAGATGTGAATAAGGAAGCAATCCAGTGGCACAAATTCAAAGGCACACTACAAGCTCTTCACCCCAAAATATGCTCCAAACAAGATCTTCTCAGGCAATCCGACACAAGTTTCTAGCCAAATCACTAATACCACAATGCACTCAACAAAATTCCTTTTTCACTGCTTTAAACTCTTAGCCACAATAAAATAATAAAGAACCTCAAATAAAAAAGTTCCCACTAGTAGCATATCTACATGCTCGCAAATACATACAAAATGTAAACCACCCACTTTCATACCTTTTTCTCAAATTAATAAAACAACAATTTACTAAAAATAGTAAAAAAATCATGTAGAACTCCAATTGCCCAGAAACACGTGAAAATGGAGAATTTTGGCATAAAAAAAAGCTCAACAGGGTTTGCCTTGGTTACGACATTGACGAGCTTAAAAAATACTTCTTGTTGATATGTTGTGGCTCCCATAACTCCTCCTGAATCAAAAGTTATGGCTTATTGAAGTTAGCATGCATATTTTCCTAAAAATTGTTGAAATCTATAGTTGCAAGGGTCTGACACCACAACCTTGGAATCCTAGCACTGAAGCTCTAGATGTTCTTGGACTATCAATGTGTGTGGCATCACGATACTAATTTTTTTTATCGCTAGGGTTGGCGCCGAGGTGCCACTTTTTGAAACTATAGTGCCAACTCTCTGACTTTGAATTGCTCCAAATTGCCCCTATACAAATTTTTGGCATCAAAGCACTAGTAAGCGGTGTCGGAGCCTCACTTGTTCTCCACTTGCATTGTCTTCAATGATCATGATAAATTTAAAGCTCTTTATTTCATCATTTGACAACTTCAAAGTGGATTGACATTCTTTATTTGAACATGTTGAGTCTACACTTATGCTTCCTTGGATGAACATGACAACCTGGTATTTTGTAATTTCATCAACTGATAACTTGGAAATGAATGTAGATATGCTTAATTAAATACTCATTCTAACACAAGTATACATTTCGTGCAAGTAATAAAGTGTGAGTTAAATATCGTTCCCACGAAAATTGTGTTTAAGTGTAGAGGTCCTTAAATTCCAATTTGTCTTATGTGTTAGGAAATTAAATGAAAATTGTATTGAAATGATTAAATATTAAACAATGAAGTTTAATAATTAAATGGCTAATACTTGAGCAACAGTGAGTTAAGATTCTTCAATTTCATCAAGGTGGATGACAAATTGGGAATCATTAACCTTAAACTATAATGGTTTGTTCCATTCCAATTGGTTGTATAGGGAATTACTAGCCTAGGTTCATAAATATTTATATATATCTTCCAATGAATATAAACCTAATCCTACTTCAACCTATTTTTATGTTCCCGTGCAAACAAGTAAAATAAGATTGATTAGAACATAACCTACTAAAGATTACACAAGGTTAATAGATATATTCCTATCCATATTAACATTCAACCCTGTTAAAAACTTGTGCTTTATACATAGATCTCATCTAAACCTTGCTTTTTGGAGCAAAAATTTAGATATTATATCAATTTATGTGGCGCCCCAAACGGAGCGTCACATCCTAGCCCTTACCTCGGGATCGTATTGATTGGTAAACGTAATCGGGATTGTTGCCCTGTCACACGGCGGCGTTTATCGGATATTTATCCTATTAAATATGGTCATGTAACTGTTTATATAACAAGTATGTTTTCATAATTTCATTCTCATACATTTCTAAGTCATTTCAATTCATTCATTTCGTACAAACATGCCGTTCAGCGACATTTCATCTTTTGCCTAAATCAGATGTCATTGCATGTACATATCATAGTCATCCATACAAAACATTCGAATAGTTTACATCTATTCAAGCATGTAGCACTGAAAATAATTTTTCAACCATTCCACATAAATTTTATAACATAAGTTTCATCAGTTTTTCCATGGACTACTAAAGTCAGTGCTTGCCATATCCCGTCCATCACATGTCTTTGGATTTGGAAAATAAAAATCGTGAGTCGAAACTCAATAAGCAAGCTATTTGCATTTTTCAGGCAAATCATCTCAGGCAACGTTTTTCATTTAAAATCAACTTGGAAAGCAACTTATACCTTATCCAAAGGCATATCTTGAAAACATGAAATTTTGTACCCATCACGGGTCTCATTAGCATAATGTCATATGAAAACATGAACATAAATATCATATCTCCCTTAGGATGGAAGCTAGCCAGGTGACCATCCATAATATTAGCTCCCATTTCAGAGAGGGCGCCGCCGGCCGCAGGCCTGTTACAAGCAACTTGGTCACACCAAGGGAGGACAACCGGTCCGCTTATACCCTTCAAGTGGACCTCGTATCCTGTGCACATGAACATTTGCATAAATTCATCTTTAACATGCTAGCATGATTTTTCAATCATAAACATCAAACCACATCATTTTCCATAGCATTTATCAAAAAAACATTTCATAATAATTTTGCATTTGAAGTAAACATTATTTCAACACCATTTTTACTAAGGGATGGCCATCCTTAAATATATTAGAAACAATTTTCATAGTTTCATCAAACAAGCTAAAGCATAAAATTTATTTATAGAAATAATTTTAAAAAGCAAAAATCCTTTAGAAAATTTGCTTGCTTACCTAACTTCCTTAGCTTTCCGTCACCACCTTTTCCTTGCCTTTGCCTACATGAGAATAATATGATTTTTCATAAATTTTTTTTCTCATATGTCATTTAGTTTACCAACCCATTCCACATATATTCATCATTTATTTGACTTCATAAGTCATTATACATATATATAGCTTATTTTGCACCCATTAGCACAATTTGTACACATTCAGCTATCATATAACATAGCATATACACATAATCCTAAAATTAAGGTATACATTTTAATCTCATAAAATTTATTCTATAAACATCATACGTAGCTTTATTAAGCTTACTTTTCTATTTTTTTCATTTTTCCCAAAACACACATACGAGTGTTTTTTTTACATACATATCTTTGCCTTAGCCTTATAATTCAAGTCCAAAATTTTGGATTAATTTCATACCATCTCAAACAGATACATAAACATGGGATTCACTTCCTTTTCACGCATTTTTGCATAAAATCACTTTTCACAAGTCCTTCATCACCCGTTTACCGTATTCCTTCATATAAGCTCATTTAGCACATAAATATAATGCATTTCATAAACTTTGCTAACTCAGAAATTTAATCCATTTTTTAGGGGTTTAATTACCCTTAATTTCAACTTCATTTAGGGTATTTTTATGGGGTTTAAATCCATTCAACCATAGGTTTCCAAAATAGCAAGTTTGGAACCCATTTTTCACCTGTTTTACGCGTCTTTCGACACATAACCCTATGCAGTCATATAATTCCGAATTGTCAGCAAATAAATCCACTTTTCCTCATACATATTTAGGAATTTAACATATAATTAACATCTATGCATTATCATTTCCCAAAAACAGCAAGTGGCCTGCACGTTTTGAGTCCCGTTTCACATCGATTTGACGTTCTTTCATAAAATTCATAAAAATCAGATTTAGAATTTATTTCTCTCAAATATTTTGGGCATCCCTAATACCTTAAACCTAGGGTATTTTACCCTACCTAAAATGCTTAAATCATGCAAGTCCATTCCCATAACATTTTTAGCATATAAACATAGGAATTAGGACCAAATCGACACTTTGCATTCCACATCTTCAAAACTTCACTACTTAAGCATAAACCCTCATATATTTGGAATAAATACATAATTCATAGCTTAATCAAATCATCAAACCAAAACAACAACTTGTCTTGGAGATTAAGGGTTTAACAATTTGGATTTTCCACTTAATACACATGCTTAACTCCATTTTCATCAATCTTAACTTAAAAATTCATTCATAAAACTTAATATCCATTCTATATTCATGCAAAAGCATATTAAAATACCACTTTACAGATTCTTTAAGCATGCTTTTCATTTCCAAGTTTTGAGTTTAAGAACTCAAGTTAAACAACTTAAAATCAATCACATACTTAGTTTTGAGCCAACTCAAACTCTAATCCTTTGAGATGATTTCTTCGTCAAATTTACTTCCTTTTCTTGGTTTTCTTCCATTTCTTGCTGGAAATAGGGGACGTGAGCTGCTGGGTTGCTTTGGGGTGAAAAATTCCACACTTAGAAATTTTCTCAAGCCTCTCTCCAAGTGTTCGTACATGGCTTATAAGGCTGGAATTTTTCTAGCTGTAGGGCCCACTTTTTGGCCATTTTTCCACATGAGTAAATGTATATCTATCCCCTTGAAGTGCTGGACATTTCACAGCCTAGTAAAATGGAATTTTACCATTTTCAAAAATTACCAAATTGCATGAAATCATAACCATTCAATGCTATCTCCAATTCGCATCCCTACTGTCCAGATTTTCCATCCATTTTTCATTTGTCTTTTCACCCTAATTTAAGGGTAAATTATACACTCAATTACCCACTAATTTATGCATTAATTTTATGTAAATAAATTTAGCAAATATTGCAGCAACTTAGCACAAAAATCACATTTTCCATTCCCTCAAAGTTGTCCATGTTTTCAGCAGTATATCCCTGCTTTTCTTCATTTTTTAATTACTGAAAATCTCTATTATTGTATGCACATATCATGTACTTGCATCCCTGAAACATATATGGATTTTTAATAAATACAAAAATAAAAAAGAAGCACCAAAACAACCCTTGGATGTCCCCTCTTGGACACCTCCTCCATGACTTTGAAAATCCATCATAACTTACATTAAATGGTTGGATAATTCTCACATTTATATATGGAAAATAATTGCATAAAATCTCCAATGAATGGCCTGCAATTTTCCACCTCAAATTCCCTTTCCATCAAGCATTAACTTTTGGTACTCTAGCATTAATTGCTTTTGTAGAGCATAAGTCAAACATGTTAACCTTTTTCAATGCGGGCATTTTTCCATTACTTCATGCTTAATCCAAGCAATTCAAAATAAATATCTCACCATTCCATTCAACCGTTTCAAATTTCAACTCAATCCAAGTTTTCTAGCTCCTAATATAGTCGTTTGAAGTTAATGGTTGAAATGGACATATGATTAAAAATTCATAATTCTCATTCCGTCAAGGATTTTCATAATCCATTCATTTCATAATACCAAGCTCATCATTAACAATTTTTATTTCAAATTTCACTTGAATCCACCTTATAGGCATCGAGTAATGAATTTTTCAATATTTTCCATCAAACTTGTCAATTTCCATATTAATCTCCATAATTTATTTTAAATAATGGAAAATGATTTTTCATGATATATTTGCACATTTAAATGACAAATAATTTATTCTAAACAAATTGTCTTACTTAGGCTCAAAATGCTTAATCACATAATTAAAGCTAACCCATAGCCTTAATTGCCATAATTATCAAAAATCAAATATTGCCTTCATAATTCCATAATCCATAAATAATCATCATATACATGTTCAATACATACGTATGAGTCCTACATGGGTTAGGGTTTCACAATCCTCACTCTCTTACAATAGGTTTCATCCCGAAACTGTCTATTCTTTAAATAAGTGAGGGTACTTTCATTCCACTTCTTCCTTTAGCTCTCATGTGGCTTCATTTTTGGAATATCGGTTCCATTGTACTTTTATATATTCAATTTTCCGATTTCGAAGATTTTGTACCTTGTGATCCAAGATCTTCACTAGGCTCTCTTCATAGTTTAGATAATCTCGAATCGGCAAATTTTCAGTCATCAATACATGCGTTGGGTCCGGGACATATTTCCTAAGCATCGATATGTGGAACATATTGTGAATCAAAGCTAGCGCTGGGGGTAAAGCTACCCAATATGCTAGTTTCCCAACCTTTTCCAAAACTTCAAATGGTCTAATGTATCAGGGATTCAATTTTTCCCTTTTCCCAAACCTTGTAACTCCCTTGAATTGCACGACCTTAATAAACACGCGTTCGCCAACTTAGATATTCAGATCCCTTCTCTTACAATCTGTGTAACTCTTTTGCCAACTTTGGGTAGTGAGTATACACTGGCGAATAGTCTTAACCTTGTTTGTCATTTGTTGAGATAAGTCTAGGGCTAATCTTTTCTTTCCAACTTCATTCCAGTTCAACGGTGTTTGACACCGTCAACCATAAAATGCCTTAGATGGAGCCATTTGGATGCTAGCTTGGTAACTATTATAATATGCGAATTCTGTAATGCAGATGTACTCATCCCATGATCCTCCAAACTCCAAGGTATACATACGAAGCATATCTTCAACGACTTGGTTCACCCGCTCCGTTTGTTCATCCGTTTGAAGATGAAAAGCTGTAATGAACTTAAGTTGGGTACCTACGGTTTTGTGCAGGCTTTTCCAAAACCTTGACATGAACGTTGCATCTCGATCTGAGATGATCGTCTTTGGCACTCCATGGAGTTTCACGATCTCTTTATAATAAACCTTAGCTAGTTTTTCCGTCGTATACGGCCTTCTAATAGGCAGAAAGTGCGCGACTTTCAATAACCTATCCATGATCACCCATATAGAATCATTTTCGGCTTGGGTTCTAGGTAATCCTTCTATGAAATTCATGGTAATGTCATCTCACTTCAATTCCGGAATTTCTAAGACTGTAACTTACCAGGTATTTTCTGGTGATCCGCCTTCACTTGTTGGCAAGTAAGACACTTAGCCACATATTCAGCGATCTCTCTCTTCATATTATTCCACCAATATACTTTCTTGAGATCCTGATACATTTTAGTACTCCTTGGATGAATAGAAAAAGGCGAAAAATGTGCCTCTTTAAGGATCTGTTCCTTCAACTCAACAATGTTAGGTATGCAAAGGCAACCTTTGTACCTATACATATCCTGTTCATCAATAACAAATTCTGTTAACCCCTTTTTCTTCATTTTCTCAACATGTGTATGTAGGTCTATGTCCTTTTGCTGCACAACCCTAATCTGGTCAAAAAGCGATGATTGTATGTATAATTGGGACAGTCGGACCTAGACTCCTGGTGGACATACAATCAATTTCCTTAAGTAGTCCTTTCTCCTTAGTGATAAGATGCACTAAGCTGACATTTCGGCTCAATGCATCAGCTACCATATTTGCCTTACCTGGATGGTATAAAATCTTCAAATCATAATCCTTCAATAATTCGAGTCATCTCTTTTGTCTCATATTCAACTCCTTCTAAGTGAAAATATATTTAAGGTTCTTTTGATTAGTGTAAATCTCACTTCTTGCACCATACAGGTAATGTCTCCATATTTTTACGGCAAATACCACCGCCACTAACTCTAAATCATGCGTGTGGTAGTTTACCTTATTAGTCTTTAATTGTTGTGACGCATAAGCTATCACCTTACCCCTTTGTATCAAAACGCAACCCAAACCTTTTCTCGATACATCGCTATAAACCACAAACCCTTCATTTCCTTCGGGAAGGATTAGGATGGGTGCTTCTACCAACCGTCGTTTCAATTCCTGAAAACTACGCTTGCATTCCTTAGACCATACATACTTGACTCCCTTACAAGTTAACTTGGTTAACAGGGCTGACAATTGTGAAAATCCTTTGACAAACCTTCTGTAATAGCCGGCCGACCCTAGAAAATTTCAAATTTCCGTAATGGTCGTCAGCCTTGGCCATTTCAATACCGCCTCAATCTTTTGAGGATCGACCTAAATACCCTTTTCAGATATTATATGCCCGAGAAATCCTATTTGCTTCAACCAAAACTCACATTTCTTTAGTTTGACATACAATTTCTCTTTCCTTAGTCTTTCTAAGACCCTTCACAGATGGTCTTTATGTTTTTTCTCCGTTTTAGAGTAAATCAGGACATCATCAATAAAAACAACCATAAATTGATCCAGATAGTCCCGAAAAACTCTATTAATCATGTCCATGAATACAGCAGGGGCATTAATAAGTTCGAAAGGCATTACCAGAAATTTATAATGTCCATACCTGATTCAGAATGCCGTCTTATGTGTATCAACTGGACTTATTCTTAACTGATGGTACCCTGACCGTAAATCAATCTTAGAAAAGTCGTTGCTCCTTGCAACTGATCAAACAAATCATCAATCCTAGGCAATGGATATTTATTCTTTATTGTGACCTTATTCAGCTCTAGGTAGTCAATACATAACCTTAAACTTCCGTCCTTTTTCTTTACAAACAATACTAGAGCTCCCCAAGGGGATACACTTGGTCTTATGAAACTCTTGTCCAATAACTCGTGTATTTGTGCCTTTAGTTCATTCATCTCGCCCGATGCCATTCTATATGAAGTTTTAGAAATTGGAGCTGTACCCGACATTACATCAAATGTCATATTCATTTCCCTTTGTGGAGGTAATGTGGTTAACTCCTTTGGAAACACATCTGAAAATTCTTTAACTATAGGTATTTGATTAATTTCCACCTCTATGCCTTTATCCACATTTACAGATACCAGATAGGCTTAACACTTTTGACGAATCATTCTAACAACTTTCATAGATGATATCAGTATACTTGAACTGTCAGGTTGCCTCAATTTTCCAATGGCAATCTCCTTCCCTAGAGTTGCTTCAAATTTCACTTTCTTATTTTTACAGCCTATTGTTGCTCCCCATTAGCTTAGCCAATCCATACCCAATATCATGTTGAACTCAGTCATAGGCAATAGGATCAATTCAGCTTCTAGAATCAATGATCTTATCCTAATTAGGCAAGCTTTGCATACTTGGCTAGTACTTACTAATCTATAGTCTGGAGATTCCATATGTATAACATGATTAGTTTCTTCTATCGGCTGTGTTTGGGTGGTCACATATTGGTATGCTATGAATGAATGGGTGACACTAGAATCAAACAAAGCTACTGCCATATTTCCTAGAATATAAACCGTACCTATGACCACCTTTTATTCCTATTCCTAAGATTCTGTCCGAGTCAGGTCATGCACATGCACCGGGTTTGTAGAAGTTCCTTGCTTATTGGGTGCTCCAGGTATCCTTAGCTGAGCAGGTCTTCCATGTCTTTGAGATGACTGCACCTTGTTTGGGCAGTTTGTGGCTATGTGACCTCCTGGTCACATATATAGAACTTAACCACTTTCGCTTCCCCTAGCCTGCACTCCTTGGCGATGTGACTCGTCTGTCCACATTTGTAACACCAATTTGGGCACTTTAGACACTTGCCTATATGTCGTCTTTGACATTTCTTACAGAATGGCGAGCTTTTCTTCTTTTGAACTCCTTTTCCTTTCCTTAAGTTGCCTTTTCTAGCTTTTTCTTTTCCAATTTCCAATTCCTTGGGACCTATATTGAATGCCCTCGAACCCAATCTTAATTCTTAGGTTCTCAAGGACTCAATCTCCAAAGCTCTTGCTCTCTCAAGACTTGAAGCATAATCCTTTATCAGCAAAGGTGCAAGGCTTTCCCGCAGATATGGCCTCAACCCTTGTTGGAATCTCTGTGCCTTATTTTGTGGCACATTTGTGATCCAAGGGACATATCTGACCAGAGCATTGAATTTTGTAGCGTACTCAGTGACCGTCATCCTCCCTTGATATAATTTTTCGAATTCTATTACTTTTTGACTTTGCAATCCCACGGGGAGGTATTCCTTATTAAATTCTTCCACAAATGCTTGCCAATACACTTCTTCGGGTCGTGGCATTGTGATTAGCATGGTCTCCCATCATTCATGTGCGTCTTTTGCTAACAGATGAGTAGCACACGATACTTTTTGATGGTCGTTGCACGGAGATATCCTAAATAATTTCGTAATCTTCGTCAACCATTGCTCTGCTTGCACCGGGTCGGTTCTCCAGAAAATTTTGGGGGTCGCTGTGCTAGAAAGGCATTTATGGCTCTTTTGTTAGCTTCCATTAGCTGATTTTCATCTCTTAGCGGTGTTGGTGTCTCAACGGGGTCCGCCCTCGGAGTAGGCCCTTGTCTTTCCACATTACCCAACTGAGCTTGTTGGGTTCTCTCCCATAAATCTTGTATAATATCGGCAGTCTGCGTTGCCCATTCCCTAGTGGCTCACTGCATTGCTTTTTCCACCATTGTAGCCACTCTTTCCTCCATGAGTCTATTCTGTCTCAACTCATTTTCCCCTTCCATATCACGTTCAGGGCTTACATCAGTCCTCTGTTGGTTCCTTTGATTTTGGGTCACCGGCCTTCCCCTTTTAGGTCAGCTAGATTCGCCAACTTCATGTTAGCTTGGAACCTTTGTTTCCACCTCTTTTCCTTTATTTTTCCTTACTCCTGCTCTTATTTCCACCGTTGTTTTAATTTGAGTATATAACAAACACTTTTTATTTTCAATTAGCATTAAATCATTATATACACATTTCATTAATAATCATCATAAAATCATTGCATATGCATTGCAATTTCATTCAATCATTAAGTCATTGCACGTGCATCTCATCATCACATGATCGCAATCAGTTCATTCAATCACCATATAACACACCATTCAGCTTATGTTCACCTCTTTTCCTTTATTTTTCCTTACTCCTGCTCTTATTTCCACCGTTGTTTTAATCTGAGTATATAACAAACACTTTTTATTTTCAATTAGTATTAAATCATTATATACACATTTCATTAATAATCATCATAAAATCATTGTATATGCATTGCAATTTCATTCAATCATTAAGTCATTGCACGTGCATCTCATCATCACATGATCACAATCATTTCATTCAATCACCATATAACACACCATTCAGCTCATGTTCATTCATTTATACACATCTAGAACATCAAGAGTTCAGTATAGCAGCATATCTATTCACATTCACCATGTTCACAATCAATACATACAAAAGTAAGTCACACTTATGTACATATTCAACTTAGCATGCACATTCCACACCTGCATGCATGTCAGTTCACCAAAAACAACCATAGAGTCATCCAACCATAATTATACATACACCACATAATAATCATCACACTTATATACACAACTGTTTAAAGAAAAACAAAGCAGATAAGTTTATCATCCTCCTGGACTTCTCCCTCTACGTCTACATTTATGTGGAACTTGTGAGGGTGCCTTGGTTATAGTGCTAGTGTCGGACCATGCCTAAACCTCATCGTTACTATCACCATCATCCTCATCCTCATCATCCTCATCCTCATCATCTCCCATAAACTCCACTATTTCTTCTTCGACTTCTTCCTCTTCTTCCTCGTCTGTTTCTTCTTCCTCCTCCTCTTCATCTTCAAATGGTTCGAGGAATTCTATCGAGTCATCTTCATCATTGAGCTCCTCCAATCGAACAATTTTCCGCGTATCCTCCATTATATACAACATAACCTCATCAGATTTAGGGCCAATAGGTACCTCAATGACTCCTTCGGCATGACGCCTTCTTATATAAAGAGCCATATTCACTTCCCGTTGATGGATTTTCTCCCACGATGCTCCATGATGAAATTGGATACACCCATTAACAAATCTATACCATGGACCAGCATCGGGAGGTGTAGGTGCTCGTGTCTTATCCCAGAAGTTCTGTAGATCTTGCGGAACTACTCTGCCAGTCGGAACAGGGGGATCCCGGGGAATGCCAAGGTAAGTACCGGGTAACACTCGTGCCCTAGGTTTATAACTGGAGGGCTCTCCTAGATCCTATGCGTGTTGATTGGAAGAGTCATAATAGGTTCCCATAGCGTGATCCTGTGTGCGTATTGGTGAAAATCCAGGGTGGGCTGATGGAAACGGTGCATCATCGAACTGTGATTCCCACCATCTATTCATATTTTCTTCTCTTCTTTGTCTCATATTTTCTTCCTCTCTTTCCCTTCTTAACTCCTCTGCACTCATCATTCTCTTCCCTCTATCTGCCATCTATGTAGACATAGCAATCAAATTGCATTGCAGCAATAATTCATTATCATATGGCATGCATTTCATCATATCATGAGCATACCTAATCATCACATGAACATGTCTATTTCACCATCTAACATGCATTTCATCATGTTATAATCATATATGAGCATCATTTAATCACATCTAATTCATCGCATAATCATGGTTAGTCATGTATATTTCTTCATATTCTGTCAATTTTCCTATACTTAGAAATTTTCCATGTCTATTTACTAATCCGTGCTCTAATACCAAGCTCTGTGGCACCCCAAACCCGAGTGTCACATCCTAAGCCTTACCTCGAGATCGAATTGATTGGTAAACATGATCAGGATTGTTGCCCTGTCAAACGGTGGGATTTATTGGATATTTATCCTTTTAAGTATGGTCATTTAATAGTTCATAAAACACCTCATGTTCTCATAATTTCATTTTCAAATATTTGTAAGTCATTTCAATCCATTCATTACATACAAGCATACTATTCAGCGACATTTCATTTTTGCCTAAATCAGATGTCACTACATGTATATATCACAGTCATCCATATAAAATATTAGAATAGTTTACATCTATTCATCATAAAACACTGCATATAGTTTTACAATCCTTTCACATAATTTCATAACATGAGTTTCTCCATGAATTCCTTAAGCCGGTGCTAGCTCCTTCACCATGTCCTATCCATCACTTATCTTTGGGTTTGAAAAACAAAACCATGAGTCGAAACTCAATAAGCAAGCTATTTGCATTTTTTAGGCAAATCATTTTAGACAACATTTTTCACTTAAAATCAACATGGAAAGCATCTTATACCTTATCCAAAGGTATATCTTGAAAACATGAAATTCTGTACCCATCACGGGTCCCATATGCATAATGTCATATGAAAACATGAACATGAACATCATATCTCCCTTAGGATGGAAGCTAGTCAGGCGATTATCTGTTACATTAACTCACATTTCAGAGAGGGCGCCGCTGGCCTTGGGTCTATTACAAGCGACTTGGTCACACCAAGGGGGGGCAATCGGTCCGCTTATACCTTTCAAGTGGACCTTGTGTCCTGTGAACATAAACTTTTGCATAAATTCATCTTTAACATGCTAGCATGATTTTTCAATTATAAACATCAAACCATATCATTTTTCCATAGCATTTGTCAAAGAAACATTTTATAATATTGTATTTGAAATAAACATCATTTCAACACCATTTTGCTTAGGGACAGTCATCCTTAAAGACATTAAAAATAATTTCTATAGTTTCATCGAACAAGTTAGAATAAAAATTGCATTTATGAAAATAATTTAGAAAAGCAAAAATCCTTTAGAAAATTTGCTTGCTTACCTATATTCCTTAACTTTCCGTTACCACTTTTTCTTTGCTTTTGCCAACATAAGAATGATATAATTTTTCATACATTTTCTTTTCTCATATTTTGTTTAGTTTTTCAACCCATTCCATATACACATATCATTTATTTAACTTCATAAGTCATCATACACATATATAGCTTATTTTGCACATATTAGCACCTTTATACACATTTTTATGGCTATCGTATAACAAAGCATACACATAATCTTAAAATTAGGATATTCATTTCAATATCATAAATTTCACTCAATAACCATCATTCATAGGTTCATTGAGCTTACTTGGCCATTTTTTCCATTTTTCCACAATACATCCATCAGTGCTTGCTTCTACGTACATATCATTGCCTTAGCTTCATAAATCAAATTCTAAATTTTGGAATTAATATCATAACATCTCAAACAGATACATAAACATGGGATTTATCTCATTTTCATGCGTTTTTGCATAAAATCAGTTTTCATAAGTCATTCATCACCTATTCACTTTTATCCCGTCAGATAAGCTCATTTAGCACATAATCATAATACATTTCATAAAATTTATTAACTCAAAAATTTAATCCATTTTTCAGCAGGTTAATTACCCTTAATTAACACTGAATTTGGGGTATTTTTATGGAGTTTAAATCTATTCAACCATAGGTTTCCAAAACAGCAAGTTTGGAACCCGTTTTTCACCTATTTTACGCGTCTTTCGACACATAACCCTATGCAGTCATATAATTTCGAATTTTCAGAAAATAAATCCACTTTTCCTCATACATATTTAGGGATTTAACACATAATTAACATCCATGCATTATCATTTTCCAAAACAGCAAGTGGCCTGCATGTTTTGAGTCCCGTTTCACGTCGATTTGACGTTCTTTCATAAAATTCATAAAAATCAGATTTAGAATTTATTTCTCTCAAATCTTTTGGGCATCCCTAATACCTTAAACCTAGGGTATTTTACCCTAAGAAACATGCTTAAATCATGCAAGTCCATTCACATAACTTTTTTAGCATATAAACATAGAAATTAGGACCAAACCGACACTTTGCATTCCATATCTTCAAAATTTCATCACTTAATCATAAACCCTTATATATTTGGCATAAATACATAATTCATAGCTTAATAAAATCATCAAACCAAAACATCAACTCGTCTTGGAGATTTAGAGTTTAACAACTTGGATTTTCCACTTAATACACATGATTAACTCCATTTTCATCAATCTTAACTTAAAAATTTATTCATAAAACTTAATATCCATTCCATATTCATGAAAAAGCATATTAAAACACCATTTTACAGATTCTTTAACCATGCTTTTCCTTTCCAAGTTTTAAATTTAAGAACTCAGTTAAACAACTTAAAATCAATCACATACTTACTTGGTTTTGAGCCAACTCAAACCTTAATCCTTTGAGATGATTTCTTCTTCAAATTTTCTTCCTTTTTCCCTTGGTTTTCTTCCCTTTCTTGCTAAAAATAGGGGATGTGAGCTGTTGGGTTGCTTTGGGGGTGAAAAATTCTACACTTAAAAATTTTCTCAAGCCTCTCTCCAAGTGATCGTGCATGGCTTATAAGGGCTGGAATTTTTTCAGCTGTGGGGCCCACTTTTTGGCCATTTTTCCACATGAGTAAATGCATATCTATCCCCTTGAAGTGTTGTAAATTTCACAGCCTAGTAAAATGGAATTTTACCATTTTCAAAAATTACCAATTTGTATGAAATCGTAACTGTTCAATGCCATCTCCACTTCACGTCCCTACTGTCCAGATTTTCCATCCATTTTTCATTTTTTCCATCCTAATTTAAGGGTAAATTATACACTTAATTTCCCAATAATTCATCCATTAATTTTATGTAAATAAATTTAGCAAATATTGCAGCAACTTAGCACAAAAATCACATTTTCCATTCCCTCAAAGCTGTCCACGTTTTCAGCAGTATATCCCTGCCTTCTTCCACTTTTTAATTGCTGCAAATCTCCATTATTGTATGCACATATCATGTACTTTCATCCCTACAACATATATGCATTTTTAATAAATACAAAAGTAAATAAGAAGCACCAAAACAGCCCTTGGACGTCCTCTCTTGGAGACCTCCTCCATAACTTTGAAAATCCATCATAACTTGCATTAAATGGTTGGATAATTCTCACCTTTATATGTGGCAAATAATTGGATAAAATCTCCAAGGAAGGGCTTGCAATTTGCCACCTCAAATTCCCTTTCCATCAAGAATTAACTCTTGGTACTCTAGCATTAATGGTAGGTTGCTTTTGTGGAGCATAAGTCAAACATGCTCACCTTTTTCAATGCAAGAATTTTTTCAACACTTCATGCTTAATCCAAGTCATTCAAAATAAATATCTCACCATTCCATTCAACCGTTTCAACTTTCAACTCAATCCGAGTTTTCTAGCTCCCAATATAGCCGTTTGAAGTTAACGGTTGAAATGGACATATGATTAAAAATTCATAATTCTCATTCCATCAAGGATTTTCATAATCCATTCATTCCATAATACCAATCCCATCATTAAAAATTTTTATTTCAAATTTCACTTGAATCTGCCTTATAGGCGTTGAGTTATGAATTTTTTAATATTTTCCATCAAACTTGTCAATTTCTATATTAATCTCCTTAATTTATTTTAAATAATGGAAAATGATTTTTCATGATATATTTTTACATTTAAATCATAAATAATTATTTTAAACCCATTGTCTCACTTAGGCTCAAAATGCTTAATCACATCATTAAAGCTAACCCACAGCCCTAATTGCCATAATTAGCAAAAATCAAATATTGCCTTCATAATTCCATAATCCAAAAATAATAATCATATATATGTTCAATACATACATATGGGTCCTACATGGGTTAGGGTTTCACAATGGGTGTGTTTGAGAGTGGATAAAACTTTTGGTAAAAAATTTTAGAAAATAAAAGTTGTCAAATAATGTGATATGATAGGGGTAATGATAAAAAGTAAAGAGGACAAAGTTAAAATAGATAGGTTACTTGTATGGATAATTGTGTAGAAATGATTGAAAAATAGGGTAGTTATATAAAAAAGCGAAAAAATAATTAAAAAATATGGTAGTTGTGGAGAGTGAAAAGGTTTAGATTGAAAAGTTTTAAACGATATCTTATACCCATTGCCAAACACACTCTACGTGAAATCATAATTACAAAAGTTAATTCGAGTTAAATATTAATGAAAGAAAAGTGTTATTTTTCAATGCGACGAGTTGAGCATTATAGCAAAATATGGTACAAGGATAAACCCGAGATTTACACGACGTAAACAAAGCTCTTTTCTTCTTTTTGATTTTGTGTTGTAATATTGTGGCGCCCCGAACCGAGGCGTCCACATAGTCCTTACTCCAAGATCTTGTCGATTGGTAAGTGTGAATCAGGATTGTTGCCCTGATCACGCG
>JAXCLR010000063.1:19983086-20000303 GCA_035584095.1 Annona squamosa | reverse complement strand
CAAAACATATAACTTGCTTACCTTCTCAGTGGGTGTCTTCGACCTTCTCTTTTCCTTTTTCTATTCAAGGAAAAAGGATAATTTGATTTCTTCTATTCAAGTTGCTTCCCATCCATGCTTTATAATATTTGGGCATTATTTTTTTATATGGATATTTTTATTCATAGGTTCCTCAAAATTTCCATCCTTATATTTAAATATTAATCTCAATTTTTTTCTAAAATTATGCTGTTTACTATAGCAAATCACTGTAGCAATTTACTCTAACAGATTACTATTCATCCGAGTTACTGTTCATAGAGACGTGGTTACTATTCATGAGTTCCAAAAAATGATATTTTTCCAAAAATAAAAAAATACCATGACATAAATTATGCCTAGTATATCATAGGACATTTCATACATTTTGAATTTATCATCATTTACTTCAAAAAAAAATCATTTCTCCATATACTAAAATTAGCATAAATTCACTTAAGCATAATCCTTAATTCCAAAAATCATAAAATTAATATATCATCATTAAAAAATCATATTATTATAATCATACATCCCAAATCATTATTTATTAATTTTGGAGCATTATTTTCACATATTATATGCTATCTTCCCGAATACCCTATCTTCGCTCCAGATTTTTGATGCTTTGGCATAATTCCATTTAAGTATTATATCTTTACTTATTTTCTCATACTTAGACATTATCTAAGCATGTTTTTACCCTACCTAACATCTAAAATAAATTTAGGCAGAAATCACTTACCCGATGTGGAGATGCGCCTCTTTTTCTGACACTTTCTCTTTCTAACTTATTCCCTTCTTTCATTTGGCGTGTGGGATGGTTTGGGGGCTTAGAATGGCTAAAGTGGATCTTGAATTTGATGCCCTTAGACGTTCTCCCTGCTTCCCTATTTATAGGGTTGAATGTTTTAAGAATTTAGAATTTACCCCCAGATTTGAGGTATTTATTTATAAATTAGTATTTCTTTTTAATTTTGAAAAATTATTTGTGCCATGTGCTGTCCCCCCTAGGCCTGCTCCAGCCACCCTATGCAGCCCTATTTTTTACCTATTTTTAAAATTTTCAAAATTATTTAATTTAGGCTAAACAAATCTTAGCCATTGATTAAAGATGATGATGATCATGGACCATTGATCATGGTCAAAGCCTCCCAACGGCCTCCTGGTCACGTCCCATGCTGCAGTTGCTTTGTGTTAATTTTTTATTTTTTATTATTTATTTTATTTAAAAAGTCAAAAGTAGAATTTATTAAAAAGTTAGCTACTTTTTATCTTATTTTGACGTTCCATCTTGACTTTTGATTTATGATTTTCATCACATCTTAACCCATTGATCATGTCCATCATGAATTTTTAACCATCCATAAAAAATTTCATCGAATTCCGACGCCCGAATTGCAATTTATGAATTTTTCTTTATTTTTCCATAAAATTCCAAATTTTGATTAAAATATAAAAAAGAATTGCTATTTCATCTTGTAGTAATTAAATCTCTATTTTGTCTTTCTGTGATTAAGTTAATCCAAGTGATTAACTCTTAATCACATATCTTAAACCCAGTTACTATTCATGTGCACTATTCATGAGGTTAAATTCCTAATTATATTTTTTCAATCTCTAATACACATATCCATCAATATAATTCATGAATTTTCATTTATCATAAAATAATTACAAAAGAATCTAGGGTTACAATGTCGAAATGACACGTATTTTATCGGGGTTTCACATGACTCCACCCACCTTAATCAAAGGCATTCGCAGTTTTCTAGGATATGTAGGGTTCTACAAGAGATTCGTAAAAGACTTCTCAAAGATAGCCAAGCCGCTATGTTCGTTGCTCGAGAAAGATGCACCATTCGAATTCACCAACACGTTCATGGTGGCATTCCAGAAGCTAAAAAAGAAATTGGTATCTACGCCAATTATAATTTCTCCAGAATGGAACCTCCCATTTGAATTGATGTGCGATGCGAGCGACTACACAACGGGAGCGGTACTAGGATAGCAAAGAACAAGATTTTTCACTCCATCTACTATGCTAGCAAAACTTTGAATGAGGCACAAATGAATTATACTAAGACCAAAAAGGAACTGCTAGTGGTGGTATTTGCATTCGACAAATTCAAAGCCTATCTGGTGGGCACCAAAGTGATCGTTTACATAGACCATTCGACCATTAAATATTTGATTGAGAAAAAGGATACAAAACCACATTTGATTCGGTGGGTCTTACTGCTACAGGAGTTCAACCTCGAAATCAAAGACCAAAAGGGAGCTAAAAATCAAGTCGTTGACCGTTTATCCCGCCTTGAAGGATCCTATTTAACCCACGATACGAAGCAAATTCAGGAAGTGTTTCCGGATGAGCAGCTATTCTCTATCTCCCCAGGCAGTCCACCATGGTATGCAGACTTCGTCAATTACATTGTCGGCGGACTGTTGCCTCTAGAGTTGAATTCACACCAAAGGAAGAAGCTTCTCTATGATGTTAAATTCTATTTTTGGGATGACCCATATCTGTTCAAGCAATGCCCAGACCATTTATATCGGAGATGTATTCTAGAGTATGAACAGGAATCAATACTGCAGAGCTATCATTCATTTTCGTATGGAGGCCACTTTCAAGGAGACAAGACTGTGGCAAAAATACTTCAATTGGGATTCTACTAGTCATCTCTATTTAAAGATGCCCATTTTTATGATAAAAGGAACGATCAATGCCAACGGATAGGTACTATTTCCAAAAGACACGAAATGCCTCTCACTAATATCATTGAGATAGAAATATTCAATATTTAGGGTATCGACTTCATGGGCCCATTCATTCCCTCCTTTGGAAACCAATACATTCTTGTTGTTGTTGATTATGTTTCCAAATGGGTAGAAGTGATTCCCACTCAAGCGGGTGACGCCAAAACAGTTCTCAAATTCATCAAGAAGAACATCTTTACCCATTTTGATAAGCCTCGAGTGATCATTAGTGATGGAGGATCCCATTTTTGCAACCAGCAGTTCATGGCAATTTTGCACAAATATGGTGTATGCCACAGGGTGATGACTGCTTATCATCCACAAGCTAATTGACAGGTCGAGTTAGCTAACAGGGAATTAAAGCAAATTCTAAAGAAAACGATTAGGTCATCTCACAAAGACTGGTCCATCAAACAAGACGACTCACTATGGGCATATCAAACTACTTATAAAACTCAGTTTGGAATGTCTTCTTACCAACTGGTTTATAGAAAAGCCTGTCATCTGCCGTTGGAGTTGGAGCACAATGCATATTAGGCAATTAAAAAACTAAACTTGGACATACAACAAACAAGGGAACGTCGATTACTGCAACTCAATGAGTTGGACAAATTCCGGATCCAAGCTTATGAAAATGCCAAGATCTATAAAGAAAAGGTGAAGAAATGGCATGATAAAAAGATTCTATCACGGAAATTCAAACCAGGTCTGAGAGTTTTGCTTTTCAATTCAAGATTAAATCTATTTCCAGGGAAATTCAAATCTAGATGGTCGGGTCCATTCGTGGTGATAAAGGCGACTGAGCATGGGGCAGTGGAGATTTTCAACAAAGCATTCGGCAATAGTTTTGTCGTGAATGAGCAACATCTTAAGCATTATATGGGAGATTATTTTTAGCATTGCAAGGAGATGGTAGAACAGAATGAAAATTAAACAGTGGGAACGTGAAGCGGAGGATGTTAAACTTAATGCTGGATGGGAGGCAACCCATCACTCATTTTCATTTTGATTTGTCTTTGTCTTTGTTTTTTTTTAGGAAAAAGATTTGGAGTTTAGTTTCAAAGAGATCATGGCCTGATAACTCGTATTTTTACGAGTTATCATGACCCATTTTAGACTTAATTTGTGTATTAGTTCAAGAGATTAGGCTAAGTTTGAACTCTTTTAGCTTAATTCCATTCACTTTGCATTTTAGAAGCATTAATTAGTTTTTAGGCAATTTTAGCATTATTTAGGCATTTTTAGTTTATTTATTTAGTTTTTCCATCTTTTACAGGAAGGACGGGACATACGTCGGCATGAGTGGATGAGTTGAATGCCAGCTGAGGCATTTAGAGGTAGAGAGTTGGCGCCTAGGCACCACCCTACACGCTTTGACCGTTTGTAGCACACACAACTGACATGGAACAGTCTAGAGAGTTGGCGCCTAAGCGCCACTTCATCAACATGCAACTCAAGTGAAACATTGTTGAAACCACAAGTTAGAAACCACCTCCAAGGAGTTGGCACCAGTGCAAAAATCTCCTAGGGATCCAAAATTTGTCTAAACTGCTCAACACACACAGAGTTGGCGCCTAAGCGCTAATACGCATCCGTATGCAAATATTCTAGTGCGTAAGTTGTGCATAGAGGACTCTATATGTAGTTCCTAGGGGTTTGCGCCTGAGAAAAAAGAGAGGGGAGAGAGCTAGAGTACAAACTACAGTGCAAGAGAAAGCGGGAATCAAGATTAAAGCTCGAATTGAAGAAGGAATTCAAGTCCCGTTGGTGGAAACCGCCGAAAAATAATTGTTCTTATTCTTTCCAATTTTCTTTCTCTGCCCTATGGATACTTTTAATATGGATGTAGTGGTGGTTAAGATCATGTCTTTGAACTAAACCTCCATTAGTTGGATAGTTAGGATAAATTGAATTCTAAACTGTATTGTTTCTTGGTTTCTAGAATACTCAGGAATGAATATTTAAGCTTATATACATGGTTGTGTATGATTTATCTTTGCATGTGCGAATATAATGCTTTTACAAGATTAGCTACCTTGTAAGATGATTTAATTGCTTGATTTACCCTTGGAAAAGGGAGATCTTTGCCAAATCCATGTGCAAGGCACAGGTTTCGAGCTTTGTGTAGGGAGAGTTGTTTAACCGATAGGAATATACCGTTAAACCCTGTGTAGTCATTATACAAGTTATGAACTTATCAATTTCACTTTATATAATGGTATGAGAACATAGCACTTAAATAGGGTGTAGTTAGCTTTATATACTATTGGAAGACATATATGAAGATACATGAACTTGGCCAAGTAAATTCATATGCAATCTGCTCAATAAGAACCGAAGCAATATGGTTTAGATTCAAGGATTTCGATCTATCCATCTGCCATCCCTAATCAGTAACCCCGTTTCAGTATCCAGTAGTCTCAGATCTCTACTCTAATTTCCCCTTGCAATTATTAGTTTAATAGGACCACAAACTTAGAATTTCACAACCTTCGAAAGTGGTTAAGCTAAACAATAATTCCGGTTAACAATTCCTCGAGGGAATGATACTCTACTCACTCTTTATTACTTGACACGACACGTGCACTTACTTAATTAACAAGCATTTTAATAGACATATACGTCGCTCATCAAGTTTTTGGCGCCGTTGCCGAGAAGTTTGCTTAACCAATTATATTTAGTTTTATTGCTTTCTTGTACAATTCTGTAGAACATCTTCTTTTCAATAATTCTTTTCGATTAGAATTTCTTTCCTTTTTCTTTCTACTAGTTCAAATTCATTGGTTTTTACAGAGTTATCTCATATTGCATACGCCGAGGCAGAGCTAGAACAGAGACTGTCATCCCTTTTGATCGAGAATCCGAAAGAACCTAATTGAGAAGGCGCCGAAAGAGTAAGAAGGCTAGAAACCAACAACATACAATGGAGCGTATTGAGAAGCAAGACGATAATGTCCATGCAAACCAGCCGAAAAACCAGAGGATTGAGATCCCAAATCATCCACCTCAAGATTATTTGGACTAGCTAATTTGGGATCTAATTGCACTTGGCCAAAATGGTGTTCAGACTAGTATTACACTTCCTCCGATCGACACCAATAATTTTGAAATCAAACTAGTGATTTTCAGATGCTCCAGTCTATCAGGCAGTTCGGATGTCTTGCATCTGAAGACCCGCATCGCCATCTGTAAAATTTTCTGCAGATTATGAACACTTTCAAGCAGAATGGAGTCTTTAACAAAGCGATGCGACTTTGAACGTTTCCATTTTCTCTGCGTGACCGAGCTTCTGAGTGGCTAGACTCTTTGCCACCTAACTCCGTCAACACATGGAATGACTTGGCTCCGAAATTCCTGGAAAAATACTTTCTGCAGGCCAAGTTAGACAAGCTGAGAATGGATATAGTCTTGTTCGAGCAACACAGTGAGGAGATCCTATCATAGGCATGGGATCGTTTCAAAGACCTGCTCCAAAAGTGCCCGCATCATGGAATTCAGCCGTGGGTACAATTTCAGATTTTTTATAACGGTCTCCAAGATTCCACCCGTCACATGGTGGATTCTTCATCGAACAGATCTCTACTACAAAAAAGCTATTGGGAATCATACACCCTACTCGAAAACATGGCAGCCATCACTTATCAATTACCATCAGACAGAAGCAAAGGTGCAAGTCTACTCCAACTAGACGCGGTTTCAACGATAAAGGCCCACATCGATGCTTTGCCTCGGCAAATTTAGAACTTGTCCAGGCTAGCCAACGTCAGTGCATTAGGGACGTCAACACCACAGCAGTCAACAGCAGCAAACATATGCACGTGGTGTGGTGAATTCGGCCATCCTAGTGATAAATGTGTCTCCAATCCGAAGTCCATTAATTACATGGGAAATTTCCAGAAAAACCTAGCTAATCAATATGAAAACAACTACAACCCAGGTTGGATAAATCATCCTAATTTCTCATGGAGCAACCAAACAAGGCCGAATCAGCCGCTTGAATTCTCGCAGTAGCTGTCACAGTAACAGCCCACAAGACCAATGCAGTTCACTCCACCACTGCGAGAAGAAAAGAAATCGGATCTGGAAAATCTCTTTAGGCAGTTTATGCAATCCCAGATCATGATGAACAGAAACTTGGAAGTTCAAATAGGCCAACTGGCCTCAGCCCTAAACAACTGACCTCCAGGATCGTTGCCGAGCGACACCGATCAAAACCAGAAAGGCAAAGGTAAAGAACAAGTCCAAGCAGTCACATTGTATAGTGGAAAGTAATTGTCCGACCCAACTCCACCAGATTTGGTGACTGAACCCACTAACCCTCTGATTCAACAATCACAGGAGACAAAGGAACTAGCTGTAACTCAGAACCAATCAGATGCTGAAATCGCCACGAATCCAAGGCCGCCTCCTCCATTTCCTCAGCAATTCGAAAAATCTGAAAAGGAGGGTCAGTTCAAGAAATTTCTCGCAGTACTGAAGCAGCTACACATTAATATACCTCTTGTCGAAGCCTTAGAACAAATGTTGAGCTACGCCAAATTCATGAAAGACATGCTATTAAAGAAAAGGCGGTTGACGGAATTCGAGATGGTGGTGCTAATAGAGAAAACTAGTGCGAAGGTTCAAAGGAAACTACCTCCTAAACTCAAGGACCCCGTGAATTTCACAATCCCGTGCACAATTGGCAACTAGTACTTTGGGAGAGCATTTGCGACTTCGGAGCCAGCATTAGTCTCATGCCTGAGTCCATTTTCAGAAAGCTAGGCCTCGGGGAAGCTCGACCTACCACCGTGACGCTACAACTGGTAAATTGATCCATTACATACCCAGAAGGTATTATTGAGGATGTCCTTGTCAAGGTGGACAAATTAATTTTTTTGCCAGATTTTATTATTTTGGATTATGAAGAAGATCGAGATGTACTTATCATTCTCAGTCAGTCTTTTCTAGCAACGGGCAATGCGATAATCAATGTACGAACCGAAGAATTAACCATGTAGGTGCAGAATGAAA
Organism: Annona squamosa; assembly: GCA_035584095.1. Lineage (NCBI taxonomy): Eukaryota > Viridiplantae > Streptophyta > Magnoliopsida > Magnoliales > Annonaceae > Annona > Annona squamosa. The sequence continues at coordinate 19,992,515 of JAXCLR010000063.1, read as the reverse complement.
AAGTTACATTTAAAGTGCTCAAGCCTATACACAGCCTGACTAACCTAGAGGATTGCTTAAGGGTTGATATGGTCAATTCAGAGGTTCAAAAGCTGCCTCAAGCTAGTTTTGAGGAAGACCAAGAGGAGATTATGAATAAGCGCCATCAATTATTGGTCGGTGTTAAAGACCGACTCGCTAGTTACATCGGGCTTAAACAAATAACCGAGCCGTTGGGAAGTCAAGACATGGATATTAAAGCCAATATAGGAATAGGGGAGTTTACTTTTGATAAAATTGGAACGTTTCATATCAAAATACCCCTATCTAACCGGCCGAAAAATCAAATTTAACACAACTTCATGGAACTATGGGCTAAGATCATATCGGAACTTCCAAGTTGCAGTCCTAATGGATGGGAGTCCATGGTGGAAAAATTGAAAATGGATTGAATAGCAGAAACGTCGGGCTGAGGACGTAAAGCTTAGCGCTGATTGGGAGGCAACTCATTATTTGGTTCCAATTTGATTTGCAATTTCATTGTTATTTTTTATTTTTATTTTATTTATTTTTGTTTATATATATATATAATTTGGTGACTGAGCGCCGATGGGGGCGTCCTGGCTCCATGATGAACTCCACGAAGAACACGGGGGCCCCAGCGCCGGGTCGTGGACAGCACGACCCAGACGACCTATAAAGCCTCAGGTTAGGGTTTAAACCCTAAACCTTACATCCCGGTGCAGTTTTTCTCTCCCCTTCTCATTTCTGAATCTTGTCAAAGTATTTCCAAGCAATTTCACCCTCAATCCAACTACATTTGCACCTCAATCTCTTCTTCATTTCATTCATCTCATTTTTCATTCTGTTTCCGTTCTTCCCCCTTTGCTTAGATCCATTCAAATCCATCCTCAAATCTGGTCTTTCATCACCAAAGCCTAAGCCCCACACTTATTCTAGCATTCCAAACATTTCCCCTTTGATTTGGGCTCCATTTTGAGCCATTCCATCTTCATTTTCTCTATTGGTGCCTAGGCGCCGCCATCTCTGCACCCCAGCGCCAGTGCAGAACCTTAGTAGTTCAAATTCTCAGGTGAAAAGCTTTGTAGGTAAAATTCTCCATTTCTTGGTGCATTCTGATTGCTTTGAAGTGATTTGGTAATTGTTTGAGTGGAAAATTGGATCAAATTGCTGCATTTTTGTTGATTGGTTTATGGATTGGAGGTTGATTTGAGTGGATAGTTCTCTGGTTAAACTTGTGGATTGAGTTACTTGGAATTGGTTAGTACTTGTTTGTCATTGGTTGCTAGGTGATTGCTTTAGGTGCATTTGGTTAGTACTTATTGGATTGCTTGCTGGATTGCCTAGGTGTGTATTGGTTAGTTGGATTGCTTGTTGTGCTGAATTTCTGTTTGCAAGGATTGTTTGAAATTGCTTGACTGCAACATGGCTTCGTCATCATCAACCAAGAGGAAGAAAGTTCAGGAACCCATCGACTTTGACGCCAACAAGTTTGTATCCACTCAGGCATTCAAGCGGTAGACAAACTCACTTCAAAAGCGACACCTAATTCCTGAACGGGGAATAAAGATTATCTCTTTCTTCGACAACTTCATCAATGCACTGAACGCTCGAGGGTGGCAAAAATTCCTCGGACAGCCTAAGTCTGCAATAGTGCCAGTGGTGAAAGAGTTTTATGCCAATGTTATAGAATATGAGCAAGGCAGGGTGAAGGTCCAGGGCAAGATCGTCCCATTTCATTCTGAAGCGATCAACGCCTATTATAGATTGGGCTCCTTTGACTATCCAGACTAGTATGAGGAGTTTTTGGAGGGAGAAGGTCGAGATGTCAACTCTATCACCGAGCATATCTGCCAATGGCTTCTGACATGGAAATCAACAGGAGGCCAACTCACATCATTCAAGCGTAGTGAGATGATATATGACAGGCGGATGTTTTTCCATTTTATTTCAGCCTGAATGATGCCGTCAACACACGCCAGTGAGGTGACGATGGACAGAGAGCTGCTATTACATGCCATCTACAGCGGCATGATGATAGATGTGGGTTGCCTTATCTACAGGCAGATATGTGCCTGCGTGACCGCACCCCAGGGCAGCTAGTGCTTCCCATCTCTCATCACCGGGCTTTGCAAGCGGGCAGACATCAAATGGGAGCCAATGGAGGAGGTCCTGAATTTGTCAGGCCATTATTGACGACCTCTCTTACCTCACCCAGCCACGGATCCACAAACATTTTCTAAGATATTTCAACATATTTTTTTATCTAAAGGAAATCAAAACTTTTCTAATATCATTTCAAATATATGGAGCATGTCCAAATCATTGTTTATGTTTAAATGTTCTAGCATGAAGAACCAATCTTTTCCTAAAAGCCAAATCTCCTTTTTCTTTTTCTTTCATAAACATAGTTGTTTATCAGAAAATCTTGTAAGAGTAAACTCAAAACTTATTTGCAAATATCACTTTGTCAAAAAGGGCAAAACTCTCTTTTTATATATATATATATATATATATATATAATCCTTTTGAAAACAACATCATAAAGAACTTGTTTGCTTATAAGAAAATTCTTAAAATCATCATTATAAAGCATGCAATCCTTTGGAAATAGCGTCATAAAGAACTTTTTTACTTGTAAGTAAATTCTTAAAGTCATCATCATAAGCATGCCTAATCTTTGCAACACTTGTGATAATACCATTATCTTAAACTTGTTGCTTGCTTCCCATGAAGCAAACCTTGTGGCTTTTCATTAAAGTCATCCTTTTCAAAACTTATGGTTTATCATTTAAGCTATCATTTTCAAAACTCGTGTTTGCCCGCTTGTAAAAAATTCATAAAATATCAGCATAAACATGTTTAACCATTTCAACACATAAGAAGAAATCAATATTTTGGAAAGTTCGCTTGCTTACCTAAGATAGCCGTAACCTCCTTCTTCCATACTTCTCCTTGCCTTTGCCTAGATAAATGAACATAACATTTCATTTATATACATCGATTTCAAATGCTTGCATCCATTAGGATTTTTCAACCTACATAAATTCATTTAGATTTATGTTAAACTAACTTTACCCACTTGCCTTTCAAGCTGGGTGTCCATTTTCCAATTCCCTCATTAGTATAACTTGTGCTTGTATAGCACCCATTCCTTTTAAAATCTACCTACAATGAGTTAAACCCTCATAATCACTTATAATACTTGTTTTTATCCCATTTTAAGTTAAATTTCATCCTAAAATTTGGAATTTAACATTTATTTTGATTTATTCCTCAATTTGTCCATAATGCGGAAATCAAATACACCAATCACTCTAATTTTTGAATCATAATCAAATCAAGGAATTTAAATATGAAATTCCTATCATACCTTAATAACTACATAAAATAACCAAAATAAATATTTTTGGTTCAAAATATTAAGTATTTATATTTATTTTATATTTTTACTTTGCTAGACAGCGGTATAAATTTTCAAATAGCTCTAATCACGTTAATTCTTAGGTATATTTATACCCTTCAAAAACCAATTTTTATTTTCTTGAGTGTTATTCAACATGTCTTATATATGATATAAATTTTTTATTTGAAAAATTCCTTGTATAAAAGTTATTAAAAATCATTTGGTACAGCTGATCCTGACACTCATTTAACCCTGTTCATGTTGATTTTCTCAAATTTTTAATTTATAACCTACGTATCCTTTTAATCAAAAAATTTGGTCATTCCTTAATTACTCTATCAGAAGTTCTCACACAAAGTTTCATGTAACAAATATTTAATTCACTATTTCTTCCATATTTTTCTTTCCTATTCCAAATTCACTACATATGAGAATAGGTTAGATAGCATGGGCTGATTAACAACCAAATAAAAATTTATAAATAAACCTGTTTAATTAGGCATATTTTAAACTTGGAACATGTTAATAAATCACTACATATTTAGATTTTAAGATAGGAATTAACCCCCTAAAAAATCTTCAAGATGCCTTCTTTCTCTCTCTCTCTCTCTTTCTTTTTCTCTCTTCTTACCAAGAACGTCCCCAAGGGCTGCCCCTTTTTGCCCCATTTTTCCTTTTATTTTCCTCCTTTCTTGCTACCTAAGAAACCCCTTTGCTTGCTCCTTAAGAAATCCTTTTGCTTGCTTCTTAAGAAATCCCTTTACTTGCTCCTTAAGAAAACTCTTTCGTCCTTTTGTTATTAAGAAATTTTTTAAGATAATTAGCTTAATCAAACCCATCCATAAGATCCATCATATCATTTTAATCATTCATGACAAATTTTATCCCAAAATAACCTTTCTAGCATAAGTTATGGCCATTTGACATTGTCTTTTGGATTTGGATGAAAATAAACAATTATCATCCTAATCTCATCATAATTTTTATAATCCAATTCATTCCTAAGTTTGAGCGCATCATCATGTGCTTACCTTTCCAATTTCATCTCATTCTGCCTTGTAGGCATCAAATTATGAATTTTCTAACATTTATCACCTTAAATCCATAATTATCAACATAATATCCATTAATTAAATTATAATATATGAGGTAATTATCCCTAATATATTCACATTTTCTAACCTAATGAGGGTTACTTCAATCATAGTGACTCACATTGGGCTATAACGATTAATTTAATCACCTTTCTTAATCAATAAAATTAAAATTTATCAATCAATCGAATCATGCCTACATCACATATACATGCCCAATTTACATGTAAGGGTTCTACTTGGGTCTGAGTATCATAATGCTAGAGTCAACTTTCATATCAACTTGACCTAAGTCGATGGTTGAGTTGACTTAGCATTCACTTGACTTGCTAAGTTTGGAATTTTGAAGTATCTAATCTTTAAAACATCTCAACACACATGTTAGTGCTTTAAAATTTCTAAAATTGAATTGTTGATCATCAAAATATAGATTATGCTTCATTGGTCATTCGTTTACAACAAGCACTACTCCAACTGAAAACTACTTGTTGCACATCCTGGTCCTAGTATACAACACCAAGCTAAATAGCCAAATACAACAAGAAATTATAAATAAAATAAATCTACACATTAAAAACATGCATAGAATACTGAGGCATAGGAACAAGCTCTTAAGAGATGAAAAAGATGAGTAGGTTTGAAGTTCTTGCAGTAAACTTTGAGAGGCATACTTGAAACTTCATTCTTTAATGCTTATAAATGAGAAGGTTAAAGCTCATTCAATTCTCTTGATAAACCCTATAACTCTGTTTGACATCCCTTGACTAAATTTAAAGAAAAATAGGATGTTATGTGGTAAACAGCGCACATTTAGCGCACTAACGTTCAAAAAAATCTTACCGTTACGATTAAAGTTGCTCATGTGGTCTACTTGGCCTGCAACTTTACCCAAGGAGCATATTGAAGTTGACTTGGGCTTCAATTTCAATGCACCAATAGCTTCCAAAAGATTTTGTTTTGGCTTTAAGAGTCAAGTTCCTTGTGGAGTCGACTTAGGACCAAAGAATTCACCAATGATGCATGTGAAATCAACTTGTTCTTCGAATTCACTTAATGTTAAGGATTTAAAACTTTCAAATCATTCTTCTTTAAGCTTTCCTTCTTTCAAATCTCAATTTTTTGTTGAGTAGACCCAATTCACAAGGGGGGTCGACTTTAGATGTGACTTCATATTCAGTACTTATGAAATTTCCTTTAGCTAAATGCTCATCTTTCAAGTCACGGAGTCTTAATTAACTTCGAGTTCAACTTTACCCAAGTCGCATATTGAAGTTGACTTTAGCTATAACTTCAATCTTCAAACTTGTTAAGAATTCTTCAGATCTTCATTTGTCCTTTTAAGTTGCATGCCATGAATCGACTTCGAATTAAACTTCGCTCAAGTCTTGAGGGAAGATGACTTGGGGTGCAACGTCAAAAGACATTTTACTGTTAGATCAATTTTTTGTTGCCTTGATGGTCTCCAAGTCACCAATGAAGTCAACTTGGATATCGACTTCACCTAAGTACCATTCAAAGTCGACTTTGATTGCAACTTCAAATGTAAGAACTCCCTTATGTAGAATTTTGCCTCCCAAGTGCATTTGGAGTTGATACTAAAGTCAACTTGGATATCAACTTGATGTAAGTCGAATCTTGGGGGTGACTTGGCTTTGCAACTTGAGCATTGTGAACTTGAATCTTTAAATCTTAACTTCCATCATAAAATCAAATTTTAAGTATCTTGAATTAGTTGTTACTCATCAAAACATGAATAAGTCTTGTTTTGTAATCTTGTGTAGTTAAGTTAACAAAAATTCATTATCTTATATCGAAAATTTTTTGTCAAATATATTAACTCAAATTATGAACTCTTACTAATTAATAACTTGTGAAAATGAGAGTTATCATGGCTCATTTTAGACTAGTTTTGCATGTTAATCCAAGAGAATGTGGTTAAATTGCATATATTTAGCTTAGTTTTCATGCACTTTGCATTTTATGAACAATGCGTAGTTTTTATGCATTTTTTAGTGTAAACCAAGGCAAACCTTGTGAACTTCGGGTTGTAGCACTAACACCTCATCATTTATAAGTACATTTATTGGATGTTAGGTGGTTTCGTAAGAAAGATGGGTGGCTAACCACTTTGGAATATGATGGGACGAAGAATGGAGAAAATGGAGAAAGCAAGCTTGTTAGAGCCCCGACGTTGACCTGTGACACCTAGGCACCACTTCACTGCCATACAGGAACTCACCAAAAACCCTTCAGTCGGTATGCTTCCAGAGAGTTGACTCCGCGACGCCAGCCCCCACACATGTGCATTTCAGCACATGTCTTGTGCTAAGTTCAAGGGGGTATAAATATATACTGAGGGTTCGTATGGAAAGAGAGAGAACGCATGAGGAGCAACCACGGGGGGGAGAAAAGAAGGGACTCCCAAGCCAAGATCACTTAAAGAGGAGAATCAACTTCGTTGGTAGAAACTAGCAAGTTTTAGCTTCTCTTTCTTGTTCTCTACATATTTTCCTTTTCTCTTTTGTTAGGAATGTATGCAAACTAGGTTTCAATTGGATTTAACTCCATGTTCATGAGATAAACTTCAATAGACGAGAAGTTGAGATGAATTGATGCCTAAACTATATTATTTTGGTTCTTAATGATTTGAAAATGAGTTTATTGTTGTATACTTGTGCTCTATGGATTTACTCTTGCATGTGGTGTGTCAATGCTTTTTACAATATTAGCTATCTTATAAGATGATTTATTTGCTAGATTTATCTTTGGAAAAGGAGAATCTAAGCAAGGTTCATGTGTAAGGCATAGGTTTCTCTCTTGGTGAATGGAGAATATTTAATGGATAGGAACATAACGTTAAGCCCTATGTAGTCATGAATAGGTTACGTATAGATTAATTCTATCACATTCATTTGCATGGAAACATAGCAATTGGGTGTTGTATAATTAGCTTTATGTGTGTTGGGAGACACATCTAAAGATTATTAAACTTGGACTAAGAATTCCCTGCGCAATCTACTATATAGATATTTGCATCTCCACATCTTAATTTACACCTACTAAAATAATCTCAATGCAATATCCAGCGGCCAAACATCCAACAAATTCTCATGGATAAAATTTAATTCAAATACAAACCTTATGGATAAGCCATTGAACGTCCATGTAATATTATTTTAATTCAAATACAAACCTTATGGACACAAGTAAGGTTTACTTATATGCAATTGGGCTATAAATATGAATCAAGTATAATTTAGTGGAACTACGAATGATTTCCAATTACAATATTGACGATTTATTGCAATTAGGGCAAGTGATTATGAATGATCAATATAAGCCGATATGGGTCAATGTGATTAAAGAGGTTTAATGAGGATTAGAGAATGTGATTATATTGAGGATAATTACCTCATGTATTATAGTTTAATTAATGAAGATTATGATGTTAATTATGGATTAAAGGAGGCAAATGATAGAAAATGCATAACTCAACGTCGGGAAGGCGGATTAAGATGAAAATCGAAAGGTAAGCACATAATTTTGTGCTTAATATTATGGTAATTATGGATTATAAAATAAGAATTAAATTAGGGTGAAAATTGATCATCACCGTTCAAAAATTCAAATGGTCATAACTTGAGCTAGAAAAGTTGGATTGAGATGAAATTTGAAATAAATGATTAAAATTATGAGATCTATGCAATGAGAGGCTTGGATTAAGATAATGATGATAAAATTAAGTAATTCAGGACATGATTTAAAGGTTATTGGATTAGCTCAAAGGAGCATGAGATAGGTGGCATGGAATGGACGTCCAAACTAGCCCTAAAGTGGATTTTGGTGAAATATTTTTTAATAAAATATATGCCAAAAGTCAATTATGGATTAAGGGGATTAAATGTGCATTAAATTATAGTAGAAATTCATGATTAAAGGCATCAGATCTGGACCTTAGAGATGTGATCAATTAATGGACAGCAATGGAGCATGGGAGAGACGTGCACGGTCAAGCAACTTTTGGAATTTTTAATAATTTTCTTAATAGCTAAATTGAACCCTGATTAAGCTAGTTACCTAGGGTATTTAATTAGAGATTAATTAAAGTAAAATGGTGTGTAAAATCGTGCAAGAGCTGATGCAAGTGGACCCCACCCAAGTGGACAGCTTTATTTAAAAGCTGGACATAGCAGTGGAAAAAAATCCAAAAAAATATTAAATGATTAAATATGTGGCTGAAAATTTTTGAGTAAACTATAGGGCAAATTTTCAAAACTTTACCCTCAATTTTGGGTCGAAATGGTAAAGGAGATTTTGAAACATAAATGCCTATATAAGAAGACAGTGTGGACGTTCCAAATTTCTGTTTAGGAGATAAACAAAATAAAAAAATCAATGGGGCAGTGGCTGGAATGATCCAAGGGAAGAAACCATGAAGAAATGAAGGGAAAATCAAGTCTCAAAGGAGGTATTACCAATTAATCAAGTAAATATATGTTAATTTTCATTTTATACTTCAAATCTGGAAGTTATATGATGTTATAAGCCAAAATATGAAAGAAATAGGAAACAAAGGATTTTTACCATGAAAATTTTTTAAAAGCTAATTATATGGTGATTAAGGAATGACCAAATTTTCAACTCAAAAAGGTTAGTCTGTTCGAAATTAAAAATCTGAGAAGAGCAATTATTTTTAATAATTTGTATACAAGGAATTTTGGGGTGAAAAATTTACAGGATATACAAGACATATTGGGGATTACAAGAAAAAATTAAAAATTAGGTTTTGATGGGTATGCATATGCCCCATAATTCATGTGATTAGGGCTGACCCTAAACTTGTTGGTCCCGGGTTGATGGCTAAACCCAAGAGGGGAGGGGTGAATTGGGTTCTTTAAAAATCTTTTGGTAAATCAAAAATCTTAACCC
>JAXCLR010000063.1:19957562-19974005 GCA_035584095.1 Annona squamosa | reverse complement strand
TTTTGATGATTAACAAATCAATTTGAGTAAGTCTTGGCTACTAACATGTTTGTGGAAGTGTTTAAGGGATATACATTAGAAGAAAATAGAGTAAGGAAGGATAAGTCGATTTCCAAGTCAACTCAGGCATCGACTTAAGGCTAAGTCGATCCCCAAGTCGACTCCAACATCGACTTCAATGCGCTAAATCCTTCCAGAGTTGAAAATGGGAGGAAAGCAGGTCAAGTCGCAGGTCAAGTCGACTCCACTTGCGACTTAGGAAGCCAAGTCGCAAACGAAGTCGACTCCAGCATTGACTTGAGATGGAAAAATCACTCCAGAGTTGATTTTGAGGCAGAAAAATACCAAAGTCGCAGTCGAAGTCGACTTGAGGCTTTCAAAGTTCAAGATGCAGGTTAAAGCTTATTTTCAACTTGAGTTTTCTCAAGACAAAATCAAAGGTGCAAGCTCATTATCAACTTGAGTTTCTCAAGTCCAAGGCACAGCTTCAAACATATTTTAAGGTGAAGAAATTCAAGATATGAAGATTAATATCAAAAGAAAGTAAGGTGCATGAATCAAAGGCAAATCAACCTTACAAGTTTTCAAGCTCTCCAAGATTCATAAGGTCTACAAAATTTGAAGACCAATCCAAGTTCAAGCAAGATGCATAAACTCAACCAAGAAGATTGTTCAAAATTACATGATTCAAGTCTCATGGATTAAAGGCTTGCAAAACATGTAGCAAATGAAAGCAATCTAAAGAGAAGACACAATGATTCAAGAAGATATGAAAAATGCAAAAGAATTAAAGGAATGGAGAAGCCTAAGCAAAACAAAGCATCCCGGAATTTTTCAAGTTCATCAAGACAACTGACGAAGTGAAGTCGCACAACGAAGTTGACTCCACTTGCGACTTGGGTCAAGTCGATACCCAAGTCGACCCAACCTGGAACTTGAAGACGCTAAGGAAAGACGAAGTCGCACCCGAAGTTGACTCCATCTACGACTTGGGCGAAGTCGCACCCGAAGTCGCTCCGCATGCGATTTGGGTCGCAACGGTCGAAAATTATTCGAACGTTGGTGCATTTAATGCGCGCCACCTACCTTCAAATGTTTGGATTCCTTCCAAAATTATAAAAGGCAGTCATTGTGGATGACGGAAGCAGCTAAAAATCACTAAGTGTGCTTAACTCCCATCTTGAAGAGCATCAAAGAAATCAAGTCAATCAAAAGAAGAAGAACTTTGCTTCAAACTGCAAGAGCTCAACTTCTGAATCTTCAAAGCCAATACTACGAGTTCTTCTCTACGCCAAACTGCTTCTACACACCTATAAAGTGTAGATTCTTTTGTTATTTCATTTAATTATGTTGAACTTGATTTAGTTTGAGGAACTAAGATCAAGTGCAAGCAAAGTAGTGTGTGATTGGAGTGGAACTCATCACCTACTTGTTCTGAGATTTGTTGAAGCCCCCTAGAGCTGGAATCTAGAAGAGAGCAGTGGCTCTAATTGTATTTGGAAAATACAATAGTGGAACCCAAGTGACAAGGAGTGTGAGCTTGGAAGAGTGGAGTAGGGAGGTTGCCCAAACCACTATAAAAATCATGTCTGCTTGATTTATATTTCTACTCTCTACATTATATTGCTTTCTATTTCGTTTCTTCAATCAAGGCGATTAAACTTTCAAGGAGTTAAGTTTTTAATTTATCAAAAAATTTTATAAGAACCCAATTCACCCTTCCCCTCTTGGGTTTTGCTATTAACTTGGGGCCATCAGGATCACCCTAGCTGCTACACCTTTGTGGAGAAAATTTTCTATCCCTCTCTCTCTCTCTCTCCTGACTGGAACGACCCCCTTGCCTTGCTGCTCACTTTCCTCCTTATTTCCTCCTTTCTTGCTGCCCAAGAAACCTCTTTATATATTTGGAATTTTACCCGTGGTTGGCCATCATTTACCCATGGTTAAGGGAGCTTAATTGCCCAAAAATACATTCATATTGCCATCCACTTAGAAACGTCCACATGTCATGGACCTTATGGTATTTTCTTGACAAAAAATTAACCCATATCCATGTTCATAACTCCCCCTAGCTGCCTAGGTCATTCAAATGCATGTTTTGAATTTTTTCAGAAATCAAAAAAATCGAAGGGCAAGACCCCTTGGATGTCCACACCATGCCACATCTCCATGCCTCTTTAAGCTACACCATAGCCATTTAAAACCATGCATTTAAGCTCTTGGTTTTTCATGTATTTTAGCCTTTATATTAATCCAAAAAATCTAGCTCAAAGCACCTCCGTTTGACACCTATCATGGGCATTAAACTACACCATTAAACTAATTGCTTTTTAATAAATGTTATGGTACTTTTGGGTGTACAAAGTCAAAGCTATGCACCTTTTTCCGATTAAGCATATTCCCATATCATTTCTAATTTTGTAAAATGTTTCTTTTGATAGAGGTTTGGTAAAAATATCTGCAATTTGAACTTCAATTTTTACATATTCTAAACAGATATCATGATTTTCAACATGTTCTTTGATAAAATAATGTCTCAAGTCTATATGCTTGGTCCTAGAATGTAGTACTGGATTTTTAGTCAAACAAATTGCACTTGTATTATCACATCTAATTGGAATATCATGATAATCAATACCATAATCTTTAAGTTGTTGTTTCATCCAAAATAGTTGGGCACAATAGCTCCCAGCGGCTATATATTCAGCTTCTGCCATGGATAGAGCAATACCAGTTTGTTTCCTTGAATACCATGAAACTAACATGTTTCCAAGAAATTGACATGTTCCACTAGTACTTTTTCTATTCACTTTGTATTCAGTAAAGTTTGCATCCGAGTAGCCGATTAGATCAAAAGTTGACCCCTTTGAATACCATAGTCCAAGATTAGTAGTATTTATCAAATATTTAAATATTCTTTTTACAATCATTAAATGTGATTCTTTAGGACATGATTGAAATCTAGAATATAGACAGACACTAAATAGTATATCGGGTCTAGAGACAGCTAAATATATTAAAGATCCTATCATGCTCCTATATAACTTTAAATCAATAGATTTACCTTTCTCATCTTTGTCAATTTTAATGTTTGAACTCATAGGTATGTTTGCCCTTTTGCTATTTTTCATACCAAACTTCTTTAACATTTCTTTGACATACTTGGACTGGTTTATGAAAATCGCTTCACTTAGTTGCTTAATTTGTAGTCCAAGGAAGAAATTTAGCTCCCCCATCATACTAATCTCAAATTCCTTCTGCATAAGCTAAGAAAATTATTAACAAAAGATCTCATTAGTAGCACCAAAAATAATATCATCTAAATAATTTTGAATAATCAAAATATTTTTTTCTTTATAGTTAATAAACAACATGTTGTCTACCTTTCCTTTTTGGAAGTCATGATCATCAGAAATTTACTTAATCTTTCATACCAAGCCCTAGAAGTTTGTTTTAATCCATATAGTGCTTTGGTTAATTTGTATACAAATTTAGATTATTCTTTCTCCTTAAATCCAGATGGTTGTTCAACATACACCTTTTCATTTATATACTCATTCAAAAATGCCCTTTTTACATCCATTTGAAACAATTTAAAGTTCATGTGAGATGCAAAGGCTAGCAAAATGCAAATAGCCTCTGATCTTGCAATAGGAGCATAAGATTTTTCAAAATCTATTCCTTTTTCTTGTGAGTATCCTTTTGTCACAAGCCTAGCTTTGCTTCTTACCACATGTCCACTTTCATTTAATTTGTTTCTAAAGACCCATTTTCTGCTAATGACGGTTCAATCTTTTGATCTTGAAACAAGATGCCAAACTTGGTTTCTTTCAAATTGATTTAGCTCTTCTTACATTACCAGGATCCAATTTTCATCATCAAGAGCTCGATCAATGGAGTTTGGTTCAATTTTAGACATAAAAGCAAATAAGCCACATAGTTATGTCTTCAGGCTCTTGTCTTTTCTCCTTCATATATGTTTCCAATAACTTGCTCAATTGGATGGTCATTTTTGAATTTCAACTAAATTGGTGGTTTGTAAAAAATATTACCTTCACTTACCTTTTTATCCATTGATTCTTCTTGCTTTTTCACATGCAGTTTTTCAAGATTACTTGTGACATCATCTACATCACTTAAATCATCTTCTCTTTTGGAGCATGGATTAAATTCATAAAAAATAACATGTATTGACTCCTCTACAACTTGGTTCTTTTTATTGAAAACTCTATATGCTTTGTTATTTAATGAGTAACCGAGGAATATTGTCTCATCGCTCTCAGCATCCAGTTTTTTCAAGTTGATTTTATCTAATGTGCAATCAAAAGCATGAAAATATGAAATGTTTGGTTTTCTACTTTTCCATAGCTCATATGAGGTTTTTTCAAGATTGCTCTAATGGTTACATGATTCAGGACATGGCATGTTGTACTTATAGCTTCACCCTAAAATCTCTTGAATAATTTAGTCTCATTTAGCATAGTTCTAGTCATCTCTTGTATGGTCCTATTTTTCCTTTCAACTACTTCATTTTGTTGTGGAGTTCTTGGTACAGAAAATGTGTAGCGAATTCCTTTTTCATTACATAATTCTATGAATCATTTAATTTTAAACTCACCACCATAATCACTTCTAATGGTCATAATAGTACTTTATTTTTCATTTTCACCAAGTTTACAAAAGTTGCAAACATAGAGAAGGCTTCATCTTTACTAGCTAAGAGAATTACCTATGTGAATCTTGAAAAATTATCAACTATTACAAATACATACTTCTTTCCACCAATGGTTAAAATGTCAAATGGTCCACATATATCCATGTGTAGCAATTCAAGTGGCATAGTGGTGGAAATCTCCTTTTTGAAGGAAAAAGGCATTTTAGGTTGTTTTGACAGCTGACATGCTTTATAAATTTTTTCTTTGTCATATTTCAATTTTGACAATCCTTCTACTAAACTCTTTTTCCATAAGGTCTTAATGTTTGATATGTTTATATGCTCAAGCCTCTTATGCCAAACTCATGGATCATTATGAATGGTCATTAGACATTGACCATCTACCTCGTCAAGTGAAACCAAATATATATTTCCATGTCTTTTTCCACTAAACATGATATGTTCTCCATCAAATACATTTCATATAGATGATTCAAACACAACCTTGTACCCTTGTCACATAATTGGCTAATACTCATCAGATTGTACTTGAGTCCTTCAACAAATAATACATCCTCCATATATGCATTTGATATACTATAAATGTTTCCTTTACCTTTGATTTTATCTTTCTCATTACTTCCAAAAGCAACAGTTCCATTGTTGCAAGGCTTGAGTTTATGAAACAAACTACTTTCTCCAGTCATATGCTTTGAGCAACCACTATCCATGAACCAAACATTGTTTGCCTTTACCTTGAAACATACATGAAAAATGAGCAAATAAAGTTATCTCTTTAGTACCCATTGTTCTATTCTTGAAAGCCCAAATCTAGTATTTCTTAGAATCCAAACTAAGTTTGCATCATGGTTATACAGTTTCTTAAAGTTGCATTGATAAATTTTGTGACCCATCTTGTTGCAAAAGTTACAGGCAATTAGTAATCTAAGAGTAGGTCTTCAAGTATGCTGTGGTTCAAAAATTGGTCTTCTAGTCCAAACTACTTGTTTCCCTTTTGTTTTGTAAATAAGTGCAGCTTTAATTTGATTTTTCCTAAGTTTTGGCACATTTGATTTGTTGCTTTCTCGTTGCTCAAATGTGGAGTATCCAAGACCTCTTCTATTGTTTTGAGAGGTCATGTTCAGAAATATTTTTGCACTCTCTCTTGGATTAAAGAACTTAGTTAATGATTCATTTAAGGATTCATTCTCCTTTTTCAATTTCTCCACTTCTTTCAATAGCAATTCATTTTCTTCTTTGAGTTTTGTTGTTCTTTCTGCTAGTTTTTCATTTACAATAATTTTTTTCTTAGTTTTTTTATTTCCTCATATAATAAATCATACGCTTGTTGTAATTCCTCTAATTCAATACATTTGAGGCACTCGTATATAGAAGAATGAGTAGATTGACAATAACTAAATTTGGAAGTTACCTCTACATTACTTGTACATTTTATTGAGGTGATTTGCTCTTCCAAAACTTCTATTTTGTTTAAACACAACAAGGTTTCTTCTTTCTCAATTCGCGCCACGCAACATATTCTTGCATAATTTGCTGCTTCAAGATCATTATTTGAGAAGCTACTTGTTGATGAAGTTTCCTCATTCACGTACATTCCTCTTTGCTTAGGCTTTTGGAATTTTTGGCTTTCATATCTTTCCTTCTTTTCTTGACGAACCTTTGATTTTTCTTCCAGTGTAGGGCATTAAGCTTGCATATGTTCCATACCACCACATCTATAACACTTTGTAACCTATTTCTTTTTCTCCTTTTGAGGTCTCTCTTTGAAACCTTTGAAATTCTTTTCTTTCCTTACAAATTTTTGAAATTTATGAGTTAGCAGAGCAATGTTTTCATCATCATTGTGAGATGAGGAGGTGGACTCATATGAGTTCTGAGTAACTTTGAATGCAATTGATCTCTTTCCTTTGTGGTGATCTTCATTTCTTTTCTTAATTAGTTTATATGACATTAATGAGCTAATGAGGTCTTCTAACTTTAATGTGTTTAGGTCCTTGACTTCTTCTATTGTGGTAATCTTTAGAGACCATGATTCCGATAGAGCTCTTAGAATCTTCATGACTTGTTCAGATTTTGAGATAGCTTCAATGTGTTTAGGTCCTTGGCATCTTCTATTATAGTAATCTTCGAAGTCCATGATTTTGGTAGGGCTCTTAGAATCTTCATGACCTGTTCAGATTCTGAGATAGCTTTTCCAAGACCTTTCAAAGCATTAGTAATTTTTGAAAATCTAGGAAACATTTCAGAAATGTTCTCAGTATCCAACATTTTGAAACTTTCTAATTCTCCAATCAAAATGTTTCTTCTTGTCCCTTGGACTTGAGAGGTTCCTTCATAGATAGATGTTAAAATATCCCGTATTTCTTTAGTGGTCAAACAAGAGGATACTCTATCATATTCAGAGGCAATAAGAGCACAAAATAATGAATTCATGGCCTTAGAGTTGCTCTTAACAATTTTCACATCTTCATCAGTCCATTTGGAAGCTTTTTCATCAATTGGTAAGGTCATACTTCCAAGACTCCATATCTGTAGCTATGATGAGTTGTTTCATAGTAACTTCTAATAACCAAAATTATTTCCATCAAACAATGGTGGCCTAGTAAAAGATTGGCCTTCGACAAATTTGAAAACAGAAGTAGATTGGTTTATCATTATATAAAAGATCTCTTTGATAAAACTCAAAGACTTGCTCTGATACCACTTCTTGGTCCTGAGTTAATGGCTTAAACCAAGAGGGGAGGGGTGAATTGGGTTTTTAAAATTCTTTTAAATAATCTTGACTACAGCCCCTATTACAATCTAGCCCCTTGAAATAAATAAAATAAAGATTTAAGAGCAGCAAACAAAACACACAAATTATAGTGGTTTGAGACAACTTTCCCTACTCCACTCCTCCAAGGTCACACCGTTGTGACTTGGGTTCCACTAAGTATTTCACCAAATACAATAGAGCCTCTACTCTCTTCTCGATTCATAGTGCTAGGGGGTTTAAAATAGACTAAGTATAAGTAGGTGATGAGTAACATTCCAATCACACACTACTTTGCTCACACTTGATCTTAGTTATCGAAACTAAATCAAGTTCAGTGCAATAAGAAAAGGAATAAAGAAAGTTTCTACATGTTACTAATGTGTAGAGCAGATTTAGTGTGGAGAAGAACTTGTGGAGAAGATTGAATTGTTCAACAAGTAGCTCTTGACAGGTTGAATGCAAAGTTCTTCTTCTAGATGTTGTCTTGATCACTTAATGCTCTTAGAATGCCTTATATAAATGATGAGGGTATTCGAACTTTTAGAAGTAGGTGGCGTGCATTTAATGAGCCAATGTTCAAAAATTTTTTGACCATTGCGACCCAAGTCGCAGGTGGAGTCAACTTCTGGTGCGACTTAACCCAAGTTGCAGACAAGAGACGACTTCAGCAGTGACTTCAGTTTTCAGGAAGCTTCTCAAGTTTCTCCTCGGGTCGACTTGGTCTTGAACTTGACCCAAGTCGTAGGTAAGTCGACTTTGGGTGCGACTTTACTTTCTGTACTTACTTGATGAACTTGAAATCCTTGGAGTTGACTTTGGTTGCTTGATTTTCTTCACATTGATTGTTCTTTCACTGATTTCTTTCACTTGGAACTCAGTATGATCATCTTATCTTGAAATCTTTTAGCTCCGTGTCTTAAAGTCTTGAATACTTGATTCTTGGATCTCATAGAGTTGTCCAAATGAATATCCCTTGGTTTGTTCATGTAATTTTGCTTGTCTTGGACTTGATTTATCTTCATTTTTGTCCAAGTTGTATGTTCGGGTCAACTTGGGTTCCAACTTCACAAAAGTTGTATACGAAGTCGACTTGGGTATGCAACTTCACTTTCTGAATTCCCAAATTCAGTGTTGTATATTTTGGGTTCGTCGAAGTCTATACTAGAGTCGACTTGGACATGTGACTTGGCCAGGTCTAAATCCTTATTTCAATGCTGGATATTCTTGAAATCAATGCTAGAGTTGACTTGGTTTGCGACTTTGCCTAAGTTGCATGCGAAGTCGACTTCGAGTGCAACTTTCGTAGTTCTTGCTCTTCATTTTCAGCGCTAGCCAAAAAATCATTTGAAGTCACTGCCAAAGTCGACTTGAGGATCGACTTGGCCTAAGACGATGCCTGTGTCGATTTAGGAATCGACTTGACCTGTCAGTCTTCATATTTTTCATTTTTATATTCTTTAATCATTCCACAAACATATGTTAGTAGCCAAAGCTTACTCAAATTGAATTGTTAATTATCAAAACTTAGATTTTGTTATTTTGCCATTGATTCCAATAGACTTGGCTCTGCGACTTCTCTTGCCTTGGATCAAATTTCAGCGCTGGCCATAAAATCCCATTTGAAGTTGCATCCGGAGTCGACTTGGGGTTCGGCTTGACCTAAGTCGATGCCTAAGTTGACTTGAAAATCGACTTGACATGTCAGCCTTCATATTTTTCATTTTTATATCCTTTAAACATTTTCACAAAACTTGTTAGTGACCATAACTTACTCAAATTGAATTGTTAATCACCAAAACGTAGACTTTGCTTATTTTGCCATTGATTACAACAACTTGGTTTGAGAATGATAAGGCATGCCTTGTTTTGTGCGGTGGAAGATTTTTCAACTCAGATTACTCTTAACCTTGTTGAATAGATAAATTGATTGATTAAAGCATCACGGGAAGCAAACGGGGTTGACGGAGTCTGCATTCATTCATTCGTTTATTCAATGCATTTGCATGTATTGCTTGAGGACTAGCAACCTTTAAGTTGGGGGGTGTGATAACTTATAAAAATATGAGTTATCATGGTCAATTTCAGACTTTATTTATGTGTTAGTTTGAGAGATTAGTCTTAGTTTGAATTCATTTTGCTTAATTTCCACTCACTTTGCATTTTAGGAGCATTATTTAGTTTTTATATATTTTTAGCGTTAATTAGGTATTTTTAGTCCATTTACATAGTTTTTTCCATTTTTTGCAGGAAGGACGGGCCATATGAAGGCATGCGGGCGAGTGGAATGCAAATCGAGACCAAGTCACAAGACAGGTGGATGGCGCCCAGGTGCCACTTCATCAACATACAACCAAATTTAGAAGGCTTTTGAGGTTAGCAAACACAATAGCTTTCGGGGAGTTGACGCCTAGGCGCCATCCAGGGGTGCCCAAGCGCCAAGCTTGATCACGCAGGTGTATACAGGAGAAGCTCCAAGTCATGAAACTTAAGGGAGTTGGTGCCAAGGCACCAAGACATGAATTCCTAAGGTTTGTAGAAAAGTTCTAAGTTGCCCAACACATAGAGAGTTGGTGCCAAGGCACCAATACACATCTGTATGCATAGATTTTAGTGCGTGTGCTGTGCAATGCCACTATATAAATAGATCTTAGGGGTTTGCATGCGGGGGACGACCTAGAGGGAGCCTAGAACAGAATTAGACAATCAATGAAAGACGAAAACGCGATCAAAGCTCAAATTGAAGAAAGGATTCAACTCCGTTGGTGGAAGTCGCTAGAAAACCAGTTTTCTCTTATTCTTTCTACTTTTCTTTCTCTATTTTTATGAATACTTTTAATATGGATGTAATGGATGTTATGATCATGTCTTTGAACTAAACCTCCATTAGATGGATAGTTAGGATGAATTGAACTCTAAACTATATTGGCTTGGTTCTTTGAAATTCAGGAATGAATATTTGATATTAGATATGATTGTGTGCAATTTACCTTTTCTTGTGCTGTTTTAATGGTTTTTACAAGATTAACTACCTTATAAGATAATTTAATTGCTTGATTTATCCTTGGAAGAGAAAAATCTCTTCTAGATCCATGTGCAGGGCATAGGTTTCCTCTTTGTAAGGGGAGTTATTTAACGGATAGGAATATATCGTTAAAACCTGTGTAGTCACTAAACAGGTTATGCACTTATCAATTTTACTTTATTTAATGACATGAGAACATAACAATTAAATAGGGTGCAATTAGCTTTATATAGTGTTGGAAGACATATATAGAGATCATTGAACTTGGGCTTGTAAATTCACACACGATCCAATTAAAAAGAACCAATGCGATATAGTTTACATTCAAGGATTCCAAGCTATCCATCTGCCATCCCTGATTAGTAACCTAATTTCTAATGTTCAGCAGTTTCATGAACTCTACTCTGATTTCTTATTGCGATTGTTATCTTAGTTTAAATTGATAAACTTAGAATTTTCTACCCACTGAAAGAAATTAAACTAATTAATAATTCTAGTTAACAATTCCTCGCGGGAACGATACTCTACTCATTCTTTATTACTTGACACGACACGTATACTTGTGTAAATAGCGAGCATTTTAATTGACATATATGCAGCTCGTCACTACTCAGATGCGGATTTTGTTAGTTACAAAGTAGATAGAAAAAGCACTAGTGGAACATGTCAATTTCTTAGAAACCTGTTGGTTTCATGGTTTTCAAGAAAACAGACTAGTGTTGCTTTATCTACGGTGGAAGCCGAATATATAGCCTCCAAGAGCTGTTGTGCCCAACTACTTTGGATGAAACAACAACTTAAAGATTATGGTGTTGATTATCATGATATTCTAATTAGATGCGATAATATAACTACAATTTGTTTGATTAAAAATCCTATGTTGCATTCTAGAGCAAAGCATATAGATGTAAGACACTATTTTATTCATGAACACGTAGAAAATCATGATATTTGTTTGTAATATGTATAAATAAAGGACCAAATTGCAAATATATTTACCAAACCCTTAGCAAAAGAATCATTTTATAAAATTAGAAATGATATGAGTATGATTGAATTTGATTAGAAGCATATATGATAGGGGGAGTATCTAGGAACACCAAAGTCTAGAGAGCTAAGTCGACTGCAGTCATCCTAAGTCGACTTCAACTCCAGGAAGTCGAAGTTGACCTCAGGTAGGGGCGAAGTGGACTCTGTATGGGGCAAAGTTGACTTCCGTTAGGGCACATAGACTTCATTGCGCACCACTTGGGCTTCCCGCGCCTTTCTTTCCTTTTTCTTCTCTCCTCTTCTCTTCCTTCCTCATTTCCTCTTCCCGCGCCGTCTTCATTTTCCTCTCCGGTGCCTCTCGGCTTCCCTAGCTTTCTAGCCATCCTTGCTTTCTCTCTCTAATTTTGGGAGGAAGCCTCCACATCAGCGAGACGTTGTGTGCTTTTCTTTGAGGCCAATCCCTCCTTGACGGCACCCCAACCAGCAAATTCTGATAGCGGGTCTAGTAGTGACACATTATCTACTACAAATAGGTAGGGGACGCCGACCCAGAAGGTGCAAGTGTTGAAGATGCCAACTACATATTTCAAAACTGAGCATCAACACAACCGGTTCTACAGGCACTTCTATGAACATAAGATTTTCGTGCCAAAAATCATCAATTTCAAATTTTTACATGATTATGAGTTTGGTATCAAAGAATTGTTCGAGTTCCAAGGTTGGATTGGGCTTTTAAAAGCCGACGATAGGGTGTATCCTGATCTAACTCGCATATTTTACTACTTATGGGATCAGGAGTATTAACTGACCTTTGTAAAAGGAATTGATATAAATTTCGGAATTAGAATTGGAAGCTACAAGGAAAATGCAATTCAAAGAATTGCAAATATGTTGGATGTTCTTGAGGAGGAGTACAAATACCACAAGGGTTATCGCTCACATAAATGTATAATTAGTTGGCCAGGAGCAACAAATACCACCCAAGAATCAAGTTCCATCATTATATGGACATATCTCCTAGGTTGAGGGTACCTAGATTGCTGATTGCACATTGTATATACCCTAAGGGAGGAGGTCAGAATCAACTAAACCCACAGGAGGCAGAAATCCTATGGAAAGTGGAAAATAAGATCAAGATTAACTTGCTTGAATTGCTAATAGAAGCATTGGCTTCCAAAATAGATAACCCTCGAGAGGTATTACCATATGGGACTTGGATCACCCGTATCATGCATTATATGGGTGTTGATCTTGATGGAGAGCTGTTTGAAGTCCTCAAGCCAACCAATGCGATAAACAAGGCACTTTTGCAATGGATGAAGATAAATGTGGAACAATTCAGAGCCGATAGAATTAGAGAATGGATGGGACAACCGGCCCAAGAGGAAGCTGGGGGAGCACATGTTGAGGGGGAGCAACCCCCACCATCACCACAACCACAGGTCGTTCCATCTCCACCACCTGCAGTCCCCGTTGAGCCTACATCACCTCACTCCCATGGATCATGTTCCCCTAGAGGCTTAGAGCTACAAGATTTGGATCCATGTCCGCCTTCTTTGGACAATTCGATGAATGCGTTAAGGGAGCACTTGGAGCAGATGGAGGATAGACTGACCTCTCAGATTGTCGGAATCCACACCGCCATCATGCATACGCATATGAGGCAGGATCGTATGGATCAGGAGCTTAGAACGATAAGATACCGACTTGCACCAGGAAGCGGTAGGGTTTGACCTATACCAAACCTAGATCCGCTTGTCAGTGAGTCTGTATGATGAGAGCCCACACCTCAGCCTGTATCTTTGTTTTATTCATCTGCCCATGTGAGGCCTATACCCCCCATCCATCAGGCACCCTATCCCATATTGGCATTTTTGTTCGCCAAAAACGGGGAGAATAGTTGGAGATTTAGTGAGTTTTTAGATAGGAATTAAGTCATGGGTTGGGTAGTTTGTACTTACATAGGGTTGCATTTCATTTTGCATTTTTGTATAAAATGTTGATCATATATGAAAAAGTTGGTGTTTATGTTGTTTATATTCTAAACGAGTGAAAAAGTTCTGTTTTGCTGAAATTGAATTGAATGACTTTAACTTATGCTATATGCATGCAAATTGTTATTGAAATGCAATGGAAATGACTCATAAATATTCTAAAATATCAAAACAAAATAAAATGGTATGTTTTAAGATAATGAAAGGTATAAACTCAAATTGGTTTTATCAATCATCAAAAAGGGAGAGATTGTTGGAATCAATGGAAAATTAAGCAAAATCTATGTTTTGATGATTAACAATTCAATTTGAGTAAGTTTTTGGTACTAATATATTTTGTAAAAATGTGTAATGGTCATAAAAATGAAAAATCTGAATCTGACAGATCAAGTTGCAATCGAAGTCAACTCAGCTATCGATTTGAGTCAAGTCAATACCCAAGTCGACCTTAGAAGCGACTTGGAAGAAGAAAAACATTCCAGTGCTGAAAATTAATCCAAGACAGATGAAGTCGCAGGGCCAAGTCGACTCCAGCATCAACTTCGAGAGCCTAAACCTTCCAGCGCTTAAAATGGAATCCGAGACAAGTGAAGTCGCAAGTCCAAATCGACTCCAGTTATGACTTGGGTGAAATCGCAGATCTAAGTTGACTCCATCATCGACTTTAGTTGTTCAAAAGTTCCAGCGTTGATATTTGAATATGAAAATTGTGAAGTCGCAAACCCAAGTCGACTTCACATGCGACTTAAGTGAAGTTGGAACCCAAGTCGACCCAGGTATCCAAATTGAGTCAGATTGAAGATGGTTTAGTCCAAGATAAGAAAATCTACATGATAAAGCCATTCAAGACTATATTCTGATCAAGGAAAACTCATTTGGCCATTTTTAAGGATTGCAAAATCAAGATTATCAAAGTATCTTACAACCAAGACATGAAGATAAGATCTCCAAGAGCAATTGAACATGTTAAAGCTTCAACAAAGATTAAATGCATTAGTGGAAGAACAAATACAAGATCAATATCCATCCAACAAGTTGATTTCCAAAGAATTCAAGTTCATCAAGTAAATACAGAAAGTGAAGTCGCACCCGAAGTCGACTTCACCTGCGACTTGGGTCAAGTCCAAGACCAAGTCAACCTGAAGCAGGAACTTGAAACATTGTTGAAGGCCGAAGTCGCACCCAAAGTTGACTCTAGTCTATGACTTTGGTGAAGTTCCATCCGAAGTCAACTCCATCTGCCACTTAGGTTGCAACGGTCGAAAAAATTCAAACGTTGGCACATTAAATGCGTGCCACCTTCCTCCAAACATTTGAATTTACTCCACCATTATAAATATACATTCAAGTGAACGAGCTAGAGGTTAGATAGAACATTAACTAAGATCTAACTACCATCATCTCCAAGCATTAAGTGATCAACACAAGATTCTAGTGAAGAACTATGCTTCAACTTGCTGCACTCCTTAAAGCTGATCATATCAACTCTTCTACAAGTTCTTCCACAAGTTGAAACTTGCCTACACTATCTGTAAAGTGTAGATTTCTTTATTTGATTCGTTATTTGTATTTGGTATTTGGTTTAATATTGGAACTTTGAACCAAGTGAAAGAAAAGTAGTATTGTGACTTGAGTGGGATTCGTCACCTACTTATGTTGTGATTTGTACACGCCCCCTAGAGTTGGAATCTAGAAGAGAGTTGTTGCTCTAGTTGTATTTGAGAATACATAGTGGAACCCAAGTCACAAAGGGTGTGAGCTTGAAAGAGTGGAGTAGGGGAGGTTACTCGAACCACTATAAAAATCTTGTCTATTGCTATGATTTACATTTTTTATTGCTTTATTACACTCCATATTTTCCATTTGTTTCATTAAAGGGGATTAAATCAAACAGGGGCAAATTTCTGCTTAAGTGAAAAATTTTAAAATACCCAATTCACTCCTCCCCTCTTGGGTAATTGCCATAAACTCGGAACCAACAAAATATTTTATGAATGGCTAAAACAGGGTGTTCTATCATATGTATGATTTAATTAAGCCAAATATCATGGAAAAATGCTTAATCACTCATGGTTAAAAACCATTGACTTTTGCTCATGAAAAGTGACATGTAATTAATGAAAAGTGAAGCAAATTAATAAACCAAGGTGAGGCGGCTTAAGGAGGAATTTTTGGGCAGATTTTTAATTAATAAAAATGTAAGAAATCAACATGAAAATGGGTCTAAAAAAGGGACTTTCCAACAGGTATACTTGGGTAGTAAGCTAGTAAATAATTTATTTATTTAAAACCTAAATATGATGTGGCAGGATGAGCATTATCAAAAGGGAATGAGTGGCTTAAAGTTGCAGCAACAAATCAAAGGGAATTGAGGCAGCGCTTGGACGTGTTTGACAGAAACACTTGGAGAAGAAAAAATTCAGCAAGAGCCCTTGGACGCTCCAACAAGAAAGGAAGAAAAACAAAAGAAAAGCAAGGAGGAGGAAGAAGGCATTAGCATGGGATGTCCACTTGTAGCAGTTAGGGAAGAAAAAAAAAAGAAGAAAAAGAAGAAGAAAAGAAGAGAAGGAAAGGGAGAAACCCAGTTGAGCAAGAGGAGGTAAACCACACATTCCAAGTAAATGTTAAACTAAGTTTTGGTTTTGTTAGTTTCCAAGTTTCTTTAGCTCAAATAATGATTCCTAAATCGATTCATTTATGAATATTTATTGATGATTTATGAAGCCCTTGATAGGATTATTAAATTATAATTGAATTAGGGGATTCAATTCAAGCATTCAAAAAGGCTATGTATGCGTTTAGACTTGGTTACAACAAGTGCACCATGTTGAAATTTTATTAATTTCAGATTTAATGTTGTTGTTTTGATAATATATTATGTGAGATGTGTTGGAAACAATGCTTCAAAACAAAACAAATTGATCAGATACTGTGTTTTGATGATTAACAAAGACTAACTTGAGAATATATTAAGGACTAATGAGTTTGATATGTGTTTTAAGGAAGT
>JAXCLR010000063.1:19892745-19911610 GCA_035584095.1 Annona squamosa | reverse complement strand
GGGCAACAATCCTGAGTCACGTTTACCAATCGACAAGATCTTGGAGTAAGGACTATGTGGACGCCTCGGTTCGGGGCTCCATAGCATTGAAGTTGGTAGCATACTCCATGACAGACTTCCTTGATATAGCCTTTCAAATTCAATCACCTTTCGACTTTGTATTCCCATAGGAAGGTATTCCTTGTTGAATTCTTCAATAAATGTTTGCCATGTCACCTCCTCTAGGTGTGGCATGGTGATTAACAAAGTTTCCCACCACTCATGGGCATCCTAAGTGAGTGGCACATAACATCTTTTACCTGTCTTTACATGGAGATATCCTGAACAACTTCTTGATCTCTTTCATCCATTGTTCTACTTGAACGGGGTCAAGATCTCTTGAAAATTTAGGAGGTCGTTGAGTGAGGAATGCATTGATAGCTCTTCTATCTTCTTCCATCAACAATCCTCATCTCTTGTAAGTGCCATTGCAGGCGTCAGATTAGCCGTCAGAGCGGGTCCTTCTCTTTCAGTATTTTCCATTTGTCCTTATTAGTTCCTTTCCCATAAGCCTTGGATAATATTTACGGCTTGGGCTGCCCAATGTTGAATAGCTTGCTGCATGGCTTCCTTTATTGCTAGAGCTACTCTTTCTTCAATCAATCTAGCCTATCTAGGCTCAAGTTCCTCTTTCATATTTTTTCTGGGCTTAATTTTTCTTGTCTTTGACGAGTTCTTGGGTCTTGCCCATGTGACTTTGGTCTACTCCTCTTAGGTCTACTAGTTTCTCCAACCTCACGCTGGTTGGGAATTTTTGTAGCAACTTCCTTTCCCTTATTCTTTCTAACCCTTGACCTTGTATCAACCATAATGCTTTTTCTGAATATCAAAAGCATATAACTTTCATTTATAGTTAGGGTTAGGTCATAACATATGCATCTCATAATTATATATTTAATAACCAATTCACACAATCACAATCATGTGATATTCTTCATTATCATAAACACCACTACTATCATTATCGTAAATATTCACAGTCATTCATTCATTCCATATCAACAATTATTCATTCACAAGCCATAATTGTTAACTTAACAAAGGATAATACACATATGTCACACACATCAACACTTATACGTATTCATCATAATTGTATACACATTCCATCATGACAAAGTGTCATCATTTCATAACTATACATATTCATGTTTATAAAAACAAGAAAAATCATTGTCTACCCGATCGCCTCCTTAAGTAGCGATAACGCTTACGCCTAGGCGACATTTGGGTAAATTCCTCAGTGATAGTACTAGTTGTTAGTCCCGAGTTAACAGCAATTACCCAAGAGGGGAGGGGTGAATTAGGTTTTAAAATTTTTTCGCTTTAAATAGAAACTTTACCCCAAATTAGTTCAGTCTCCTTTAATGAAACAAATGGAAAGCAATAAGATAATGAAAGTAGAAATAAAAATCAATAGACAAGATCTTATAGTGGTTTGGGTAACCTTTCCTACTCCACTCTTCCAAGCTCACACTCATTGTAACTTGGGTTCCACTATGTATTTCACGAATACAACTAGAGCCTCCGCTCGCTTCTAGCTTTCAACTTTAGGGGGCATATAAAACTAGAGCCTCTGCTCTCTTATAAATTATAACTCTAGGGGGCATATACAACACTTAGCACAAGGAGGTGACGAGTCCCCACTCATGTCACAACAATACTTTACTATCACTTAGTTTGAAACACCAATATCAAATCAAGCATCAAAACCACATAATAAATTCAAAAAGAGAAAGATCTACACTTTACAGTTTATATAGGCAAGTTACAGCTCGAGGAAAACTCATAGAGGAAAAAAATCGATTGGCTTTGAAGGAAACAGCAAGTTTGAAGCTCGTTCTTCCTTCAAAAATGTATAAATCACTCAAGGCTAGGAAAATGGAATTTTGAACTCAGTATCTTCTGTTTCTACTTTTTTCTATATACTTTCACGTTCACTTGAGTGTCTATATATAATGGAAGGAGAGATTTGAATGTTAGAGAGTTGGTTGGGGCATAATAAATGCGCCAACGTTTAAATTTTCGAACGTTATGACCCAAGTCGCAGGTGGAGTTAACTTCGGGTGCGACTTCAGGTGTACGCAGGCATCTCAAGTTCCTCCTCAGGTCGACTTGGTCTCAAACTTGACCCAAGTCGCATGTGGAGTCGACTTCATGCGCGACTTTGGATTTCTGCAATTCTAAGTCACTTCTTCAGGTCGACTTAGACTGGGACTTGACCTAAGTCGCTGCTGGAGTCGACTTCAGTGCGACTTCACTTCCTATGCTTGCTATATGAACTTGAATTTGCTTGGAGATGGCTTTCATCACTTATTTTTCTTCAAATTAAATACTCTTCCACTGATTTATGTCATTTGGAATTTCGTATGATAATTCAAGCTTCAGAACTTTAAGCTCTGCGTCTTAAATTCTTGAATACTTGAATCTTGGAGTTCATGAAGATGTTCAAATGATAGTTCTTGATCCAAATTAATGAATTCATGCAACTTTGATTGTTTTGGTCTTGATTTATCTTTATTTGATCCAAGTCGAATGTTTGGGTCGACTTAGTCTTCAACTTCATTCAAGTCGAATGTCAAGTCGACTTGGTTTGCAACTTTGCTCTTCAAATTCTATGCTGTCAGTCTGAAGTCAATACTGGAGTTGACTTGGTCTACGACTTCTCTCAAGTCGCATGCGGAGTCAACTTCGTTTGCGACTTTGGCAACTCTTGGTTCCCAATTTCAGTGCTAGACAAAAAAATGTCCTTTGAAGTCAATGCTAGAGTCGACTTGGCCTAAGTCGATGCCTGAGTCGACTTGGAGATTGACTTGACCTGTCATGCTTCATATTTTTCATTTTTATCCTTAAACATTGCACAAAACATATTAGTAGCCAAAACTTACTCAAATTGAGTTGTTAATAATCAAAACATATACTTTGGGTATTTTGCCTTTGATTTCAACACTTGTTTCCAACAATCGCCTCCTTTTTGATGATTGACAAAACCAATTTGAGTATATACCTTTCAATATCTGTAAAATATACCATTTTATCCTATTTTTACATTTGTAGGATAATTATAGATCATTTGCCTTTTGAACTTAATGAAATTTACATTCATATATTATTTCAACATTTGCACATTTCATTTTCAATGATTTCTAAAATAAGTCACAAGTTAAATATTGCACATAGATATTCAATCGACCATTTCAATTTCATAACAAAACATAAATAGAGCATATAACTAACTTTTCATAGGTAAACATAACATAAACAAACTTTTTGATAAACTTTTAATATATTATCAAAGCATTGTGTACAAGTTTCAAAAGCAAATGCAAATGTAAACCTATATATAAACTACCTAACTCAACATCCTAAAAATTAAAAACAAACTCAACTATTCTCCCCCTTTTGGTCAATAGATCAAATAGGGGTCAACTCGCTGAGATTTGGCATATAGAAATGCCGATATAGGATATGGAGTGGATTGGACAGGAGGAGATGGTTGGATAAGTCTAACATGGGCTGAGGAATAAAAAGATGAGATAGGGCCAAGAGTCAGATCTCTGCGTACTGAGCCAGTGTCAAATGGATCCAGTTTGGATATTGGTTGATTCCTGTTACTCCCGGATGCCAAGTGATACCGAATCGTTCTAAGTTCTCGATCCATGCAGTCTTGTTGTAAATGCATGTCCATGATAGCAGTTAGGACCCTGACGATTTGAGATGTCAAACGATCCTCGATCTGCTCTAAGTGTTCTCGGATGGCGTTCACCAAGTTATCCCACGATGGTGGCTGAGGAGAGGGGTCTGGGATCTTGGATCCTCGTGGTGAACAAGATCAATCTGATAGCGGTGAAGCAGGCTCCTCGGAAGCATCCTGTGGTGGAGCAGGCTGCTCCTCTAGTGATGGCAGGGGCTGCTCACCCGAAACCTGTTCTCCTTCGGCTTCTTCCAAAGCTAGTATGCCCATCCTTTCTCGGATATGTTTTTCCCTAAATTGCTCCACATTTATTTTCATTCCTTTGGAGCAAAGCCTTGTTGATAGCATTCATCGGCTTCAATACTTTGAATGGCTCTCTTTCAATAGCCACATGGTAGAACTCTAGGATCTTGGTGATCCATGTTCCGTAGGGCAAAACCTCTCGTGGGTTGTCCTTTCTGGAGGCAAGGGCCTCAAGGAAAAATCGTGGGAGGCTAACTTTAACTCTATTCATGACTTTCCAAAGGATTTCCACCTCCTGCGAGTTCACCTAATTTCCTACTCCGCCCTTGGGATAGATGCAGTGGGCAATTAGCAATCTTAGGACCCTCAACCTAGGAGATAAATCCATGTAATGTAAAAACTTAACCCCGGGATGATATTTGTCGCTCCTGGTGAGCTGATTATACATTTGGGTGAGAGACAGATCTGTAGGTAGTCGTTGATTATCATAAGGGACCTCTAGGATTCGTTTCACCTTCCTAATAGCTTGATCTAGGCATGGGACCCCTCTTGATCCCAAAAACATCTCAACTCCTTTCACAAGCGTACTAAAATACTGATCATCCCATAAATAGTACAAAATTCTAGTTAAGTCAGGATATACCCTATCATCTGCCTTTAACAACCTGGTCCAACCTTGGAAATCCAGTAGCTCCTCAATTTCAAACTCATAATCACTTAAAAATTTGAAATCTATGATCTTGGGTATGCTCATAGAAACTCTTGTAAAACTTGTTATGCTGTAGCTCAGTCTTGAAATACGTAGTTGGCATTTTCAAGACCTGTCCTTTTGTAGTTAGAGTTTCCCTTCTTCTGGCCCCTGTTTCAGTGCTTTAAGAAGTTTGGGGTTCTTCCCTAGGAGCCAATGTTGATTGAATCCCAGCCTGAAATCAAACTCGATGGCCGATAGAAGTGGATGATTCCTCTCGGGCACTCTTGGAGGAAGACCGTTGTCTCCTAGGAATTTCCTCTTCAGCTTGGGAGCCGAATGGTCTGGGAACAAGCCTTTGGATTGGTTTGGATACAGCCAATTTGGGTGATCTAGACTTCGGTGCCATTTGAGTTAGGTCTTTGGAAATGGAATTTTTCAAGTGGAATTTTGAGAGAAATGAAGAATGATAGAGAGGCATAGAGACAAGAGAGATGGTTTGAGAGAGAGATGAGAATGAAGAAGGAGACCGAAAGTGAGAGAAATAGGAGAGGGTTGGAAAGAAAGAGGAAGGCTGAGCGAGAAAGGAGAGGGAGAGAGAGAGAGAAACAGAGAGAGGAGATGGAGACTAGGAGAGAGAGCATGAGAGGGATTTGGGAGAGGAGGCTGAGATGGAGAGGGAGAGTGGAGAGACGACGGCACGGGAGGAAGGAAATGGAGAAGAAAAGAAGAAAAGAGAAGAAGAAAAGGTGATTGCGCGGGAAAGCAAACAGTTGCACCTGAGGTTGACTTGCCCTAGCTAAAGTTGACTTCACCCCGACGCGAAGTCGACTTCGTCGAAATCGACTTGGGATTTTCGGAGTCGACTTGGCCTATCGACCTGAACTATTCTAAGTTTACTTCTCCTATCTAATTTTTCCCTAATTTAACTCAATCATCTCTATATCATTTCTAATTTTGTAAAAAGATTCTTTAGCTAAAGGTTTGGTGAATATATCAGCAATCCAATCCTCAATTTTCAAATATTCCAAACAAATATCCTGATTTTCAACATGTCTACAAATAAAATGATGTCTTACATAAATATGTTTGGTTCTAGAATGCAATACTGGATTTTTAGTCAAACAAATTGCACTTGTATTATCACATCTAATTTGAATATTATAATAATCATTACTATAATCTTTAAGTTATTATTTCATCCATGGTAGTTGGGCACAACAACTCCCAACGGCTATATATTGGCTTCCGCCATAGATAACACGAGTTTTTCTCCTTGAATACCATGAAACCAACATGTTTCCAAGGAATTGACATGTTCCACTAGTACTTTTTCTATCTAATTTGTATCCGGTAAAATCCGCATCTAAGTAGCCGATTAAATCAAAAGTTGACCCCTTTGGATACTATAGTCCAAGATTAGAGGTAGTTATTAAATATTTAAAAATTCTTTATACAACCATTAAAAGTGATTCTTTAGGACATGATCGGAATCTAAAACATATGCAAACACTGAATAGAATATCAGGTCTAGAAGTAGTTAAATAAAGCAAAGATCCTATCATGCTTCTATATAGCTTCTGTTCGACACATTTACCATTTTCATCTGTGTCGATCTTGATTGTTGAACTCATTAGAGTGTTTGTTCCCTTGCTAGTCTGCATTCCAAATTTCTTTAGCATTTCTTTGATATACTTGGATTGATTTATGAAAGTTTCTTCGGCTTGTTACTTGATTTGCAGTCCCAGGAAGAAATTTAATTCTCCCATCATGCTCATTTCGAATTCGCTCTGGATAATCTTAGAAAATTCTTAGCACAGAGTTTCATCAGTTGCACCAAATATTATATCATCAACCTAAATTTGAACAATTAAAATATTTTTGCTTTTATACTTGATGAATAATGTAGTATCAACCTTTCCTCTTTGAAATTCATGATCAATTAAAAATTTATTCAACCTTTCATGTCAAGCTTGTGGAGCTTGTTTAAGTTCGTATAATGCTTTGGTTAACTTATAAACATAATTTGATTGATCCTTTTCTTCAAATCTAGGAGGTTGTTCCACAGAAACTTCTTCACTCAAGTATCCATTCAAAAATACGCTTTTCACATCCATTTGAAATAATTTGAAATCCAGGTGAGAAGCAAATGTTAGTAGAATACGTATGGCTTCTAATATAGCCACAGTGCATATGATTATTCAAAATTAATCCCTTCTTCTTGGGAATACCCTTTGGCTACTAACCTGACTTTGTTTCTTATTATAAGTTTACTTTCATCTAATTT
Source organism: Annona squamosa (assembly GCA_035584095.1). Lineage (NCBI taxonomy): Eukaryota > Viridiplantae > Streptophyta > Magnoliopsida > Magnoliales > Annonaceae > Annona > Annona squamosa. The sequence continues at coordinate 19,904,659 of JAXCLR010000063.1, read as the reverse complement.
GTTCCTAAATATCCATTTGGTACAAATAATAATGCAATGTTTGGGTCTAGGAACTAAATGTCATACATTGTTCCTTTCAAATTGATTTAGTTCTTCTTGCATTGCAATAACTCAGTTTTTATCATTAAGAGCTTGATCAATAGTTATCAGTTCAATTTTTGATACAAAAGCATATTGTCCACAAATATATTTTTTGACCTTCTAGTGTTTACTCCATAGATATTCCAATAACTTGCTCAATTGGATGGGTATTTTTGAATTTCAAATTAGTTGGAGGTTTATAGGAATTATTACCTTCATTTACCCTTTCCTCCGTGGAATTTTCTTGTTTAGGCTCGGTTTCTCCTTGTTGCTCTTGTTGATCTTTCTTTGGTATATCATCTGCATCACTTAATTTGTCCTCCTTTCTCAGAGTTTGGTTAAATTCATCAAAAACAACGTGTATTGATTCCTCTACTATTTGATTTCTTTTGTTGAAAATTCTGTATGCTTTGCTATTTAATAAATAGCCAAGAAAAATTGTCTCATCACTTTTGGCATTTAATTTTCCCAAATTAGTTTTTCATTGTTTAACACATATCAAGTACATCCAAAAGTATGAAAATATGATATGTTTTCTTTTCTACCTTTTAAAAGTTCATATGGGGTCTTTTTCAATATTGCTCTAATGGTAACTTGGTTCAATACATAACAAGCCGTACTAACAGCTTCACCCCAAAACCTTTTGGACAATTTACTCTTATTTAGCATTGTTCTAGTCATTTCTTGTATTGTCCAAATTTTCCTTTCAACAACTCCATTTTATTAAGGAGTTCTTGGTGCAGAAAATATATACTGAATTCTTTTTTCATTGCAAAATTCTATGAATCATTTATTTTCAAATTCACCACCATGATCACTTCTAATGGAAATAAGCGTACTCCATCTTTCCTTTTGCACCAAATTTGAAAATGTGACAAACATAAAAGATGAAATGCTTCATCTTTGCTAGCTAAAAGTATAATCCAATTAAATCTTGAAAAATCATCAATAATTACAAATACATACTTTTTCCCATCAAGAGTTATAATGTCCGATGGCCCATAAAGATCCATATGCAATAATTCAAATGGTATAGCCGTTGAAATTTCCTTTTTGGTGGAAAATGGCATTTTGGGTTGTTTGGATAATTGACGAGCCTTGCAAATCTTATCTTTGTCATATTTAAGCTTTAGTAACCCTTGTACTAGACTCTTTTTCCACGATATTTTAACGTTTGACATATTTATATGTCCAAGCCTTGTATGTCATATCTGTGGATCATTTTGTATGACTATTAGACATTTTCCCTCAAGTTCATCTAGGCAAACTAAATATACATTTTTATGTCTTTTGCCACTAAATACTTTATGATCATCATCAAGTACATTGCATCTAGAGGACTCAAATAGAATTTTATAACCTTTATCATATAATTGACTAATACTCATTAAGTTACGCTTGAGTCCCTCAACAAATAGTATGTCCTCAGTACATGCATTTGAAATTCTATAAACATTTTCTTTACCTTTGATTTTACCTTTTTATTATTTCCAAAGGCAACTGTTCCTTCGTTGCATGGGTTGATCTTATGGAACAGTCCTTTTTCTCCTGTCATGTGTCTTGAGTAGCCACTATCCATAAACCATATGTTATTGGCCTTAGCTCTAAGACAAACCTTCAAAAATAAAGACAAGTGGAGCTCAGCCTTCTGGCACCCATTTTATGGGTCCTTTTGGGTTAGTTATTCATTGGAATCCACGTTGATCTTCTTTTGAAGCCATATATCCAATGCTTCAGGGCATCCAAACTAATTTGCACAAAGACTTTCTAATTTTCTCAATTTGCATTGAAATACCTTGTGTCTCATCTTGTTGCAAAAATTACAAGCTCCTGGAAGTCTAAGAGTGGGAAGCCATTTGATGATTAGTTACCCAGTTGGTCTTTTGGTCCAAATCACATGATTCAACTTAGGTTTAGCATGGATAGATTTAGGCTTGTTTCTATAGATCCTTGGAGCATTAGCTTTGCTATTTTCACCCTGCTCAAATGTAGTATACCAAATCCTTTCTTACAACTTTGGGTGGTTTTTTTCAAAAATATTTTGACACTTTCTCCAGGATTAAAAAACATAGCAAGCAATTCATTTTCCATCTTGAGTTTTTCTAACTCATTTATTAAGGTATTCCTTTCATTTTTTCAATTGATCAACCTTTTCAGCAAGTTTACCGTTCACAATTATCACTGCATCGCATTGTCTTTTCTTTATTGTAAACTTATTTCTTAATTTATTTATTTCCTCATATAATGAATCATAGGCTTGTTGAAGTTCTTCTAATTCAGCACATTTGAGGCATTCATTTGTAGAAAAAATAGAAAAGAATTTTTGTTTGGAGGTTACCTCTTGACTACTTGTGCAATTTGTTGAGGTGGTTTGATCCTCCAAAATTCCCATTATCGCAAAACATATGTCGGAATTTGCCATGCAATAAATTCTTGCATAATCCGGTTCGTTTTCTTCACTTGAGGAGCTGTATGTTGTAGATTCTTTCTCATTTACATACATACCTCTTCTTTTGATTCTTTGAAATTTTCTATTATCGTATTGATCTTTTCTTTGCTCCTTTGTTTTAGTTTCCTCGAGTGTTGGGCATCGGGCTTGCATATGCCCTATACAGCCACACTAGAAATATTTTGTTGTCTCTTTCTTTTTTTCTTTAGAATTTTTTTCTTTAAAGGTTTTGAAATTTCTTCATTTCCTTACAAATTTTCTGAATTATTTTGTAAGTGAGGCTATTTCATCATCGTTTTGTGACGACGAGGTGGAGTCGTCCGAATCTTGTGTGACTTTCAAAGAGATGGCTCTCTTGCCTTTGTGTTGCTCCTCATTTCTTCTTTTTATCAACTCATGTGACATGAGTGAGCTTATAAGGTCTTCAAGCCGTAGTGTATTGAGACCTTTTGCTTCCTCAATAGCTGTGATCTTTAGAGTCCATGATTCGGGTAGCGCCCTTAAAATTTTCATTACCTGCTCAGATTCAGAAATTGCTTTTCCTAGCCTTTTCAAGGCATTAGTAATCTTTGAAAATCTAGCAAATATTTCAGAAATATTTTTTGTTTCTAACATTTTAAAACTTTCCAATTCGCCAATCAAAATATTTCTCTTTATCCCTTGGACTTGAGAAGTTTCCTCATATATGGGTGTCAATGTATCCCATATTTCTTTGGGGGTTTGGAATGATGATACTCTATCATATTCCGATGTCGTTCATGGCTTTCACGTTTCTTTTAACAACTCTAACTTCCTCCTCAGGCCATGTGGAGGCTCTTTCATTGGTGGGTAATACAACGCCATCTTGGATAGCAATTCAAGAATCAATATGTATAGCCATGATTAATTGTTTCATTCTTAACTTCCAATAGCTGAAGTTGGTCCCATCAAATAGAGGTGGTTTAGTAAAAGACTAACCCTCGACAAAAGCTGGGGTGGAAGTTGATTGGGTGTCATGTCAAAAAATCTCTTTGGTTTAAACTCAAAGACCTGCTCTAATATCACTTGTAGGTCCCGAGTTAATTATAATTACCCAAAAGGAGAGGGGTGAATTGGGTATTTTAAATTTTTTTCTTTAAATAGAAACTTTACCCCGGATTTATTCAGTCCCCTTCAATGAAACAAATGGAAAGCAATAAGATAATAAAAGCAAAAATAAAAATCAGTAGACAAGTTTTTATAGTGGTTTGGGCAACCTTCCTACTCCACTCTTCCAAAGTCACACTCCTTGTGATTTAGGTTTCACTATGTATTCCACGAATACAATTAGAGCCTTCTCTCTCTTCTAAATTCCAGCTCTAGGGGGCATATATAATTAGAGCCTCCACTCTCTTCTAGATTCTAGCTCGAGGGGGCATATACAATACTTAGCATAAGTAGGTGACGAGTCTCACTCCAGTCACAATGCTACTTTGCTATCACTTGGTTTGAAACACCAATATCAAACCAAGCATCAAAACCGAATAATAAATTGAAAAGAAAAGGGAATCTACACTTTACAGATTTGTGTAGGCAAGTTTTAGCTCGAGGAAGAATTCGTAGAAGTCACAAGTTGATCGACATTGGAGTATGCAACAAGTTGAAGCTCGTTCTTCCTTCAAATCGTGTATAGATCACTCAAGACTAGGAAAATAGAATTTTTAACTTAGTATCTTCTATTTTTGCTCTTTTCTATATACTTTCGTATTCACTTGAGTGTTTATATATAATAGAAGGAGAGATTTGAACGTTAGAGAGTTGGTTGGCACGTATTAATTGTGCTAACGTTCAAATTTTTGAATGTTGCGACCCAAGTTGCAGGTTGGAGTCGACTTCGGGTGCGACTTCAGATGTAAACAGGATGCTCAAGTTCCTCCTCAGGTCGACTTGGTCTTGAACTTGACCCAAGTCGTATGTGGAGTTGACTTCGGGTGTGACTTCAATTTTCAGTAATTTTCAAGTCTCTTTTTCAGGTCGCTTGGACTTGGACTTGACCCAAGTCGCTGCTGAAGTCGACTTCGATGCGACTTCACTTCCTATGCTTGCTTGATGATCTTGAATTTCTTTGGTCACTTGATTTTCTTCATAATAATTTTTCTTTTGTTGATTTATATTACTAGACACTTAGTATGACCATCCTAACTTGAAAACATTTTGTTTCATGTTTTGAAATCTCAGATTCTTGGATCTTGGAGTCCATGAAGATGGCCAAGTGATATTTCTTGATCAAATTGATGAATTCATGCAACTTTGCTTGTTTAAGTCTTGATCTATCTTCATTTGATCCAAGTTTATTATTTATGTCGAATTGGTCTTCAACTTCATTCAACTCGAATGTCAAGTCGACTTGGTTTGCGACTTTGCTCTTCAAATTCTGTGCTATCAGTTTGAAGTCGATGCTGGAGTTGACTTGGTCTGCGATTTCACTGAAGTCGCATGCGAAGTCGACTTCGTGTACAACTTTAGTAGCTTTTGCTCTCCAATTTCAGCGCTGGACAAAAAATAGCCTTTGAAGTCTTGCTGGAGTTGACTTGGGGATCAACTTGGCCTAAGTTGATACCTGAGTCGACTTGGGAATTGACTTGAGCTGTCATGCTTCATATTTTTCATTTTTATAACCTTAAAAAATTTCATAAACATATTAATAGTCAAAACTTACTCAAATTGAGTTGTTAATCATCAAAACATATACATTAGGTATTTTGCCTTTGATTTCAATACTTGTTTCTAACAGAAGATAGTTTTAATTTTAATCTAAAATAAGTAGGGGTGCTACTTTGCACCGGGTCAGTCCGAAAATGCTTGACCTGACTTTGTTTCAAAACCAAATATGGGTTTAATTTTTCAGAATATTTCGAAAACATGCTCAGTTTCAACTCGACCTCGGGAAACTCAAAACCAGTACTGGGTTTATACCAACTCGGTACTAAACCTCGACCAGGTCTAAACTTGATGCTCTTAATATAAATACAAATTTTTCACTTAGCATTAATAGTTATATACATCTGGCAGGAATTGGACCATTAAACAAATTTTCTCATCATGTAGTTTAAGTCCATGATGATGAGCACAAGTTGTGTAACATGGTCACTGTTCATGTGAACAAGAACCTACTGCTGCTATTCCAAATCCCCTTTATTCTTTATAATACTCAATGCTTCTAGCTTTTCCCATTTCTTCTCATCACTTGGCCTAAGTGTTTTCTTTTGCTGTCGTGAAGCCATCTACTCTATGCCACCTAGAATCATCCATCTTCCCTGTGCTATTGTAATGCTACCAATCAACGATACTTGCTCTTCTCCAGCTTAGTTTTTCTCTATCTTCTATTGTGAAATAACTTTTTCGATTTTTTTCAATTTTTGATTTTCTTCATCTTCTTGTGTTGTAGCGCTACCGATGGTAACCCATCTCCAAATCTCCTTCTCCGGTTCTCCCATCAGCACCCCATTGCCCATCTTCACACTATGCTACACACACTAGCCCTAGCATCCATGAGTTTTGGATCTCAACAAAGGTAGGAATTGGTATTTTTGCTCTTATTTTTCTTCCCTTATTTTAATATTACTAAATCTCATAATGCTATTAGCATGTTAACTAAAAAGATCACTAGTTTCTTCATTGTTACACCTAAAAATCACATATTGTGCTGCTTAGACTCTACCATCTAGGTAGTAAATTACTAACCTAAACAAATGTGCTTCTCACGCTCTGCCATTGAACTGTTTGAATGTATGCATGATAAATTGCTAATACTCATGTAGTTGTGTTTGAACATAATTACGTATGCTTCCTTGATTTTAGTTGTTTGCGTATTGTTTTGGAATTACTCATTTCCATTAGCTATTAAATAGAAATGACCAGTTAGTTATAAAACCAACTAACATGTCATTTGTTTGTATTGATAGGTTGCTGAAAAATTGTTTGTAGAATTCATTCAAAAGATATTACATAATTTAGCACAACTTTATAAACATAAGTATTTATATTCCAATAATTTTATTTTAGACTACAGTTAATTTTGGAAATAAATTTATTGGAAACCCAAATTTCAACTCAACATCAAACCAAAACTAATGTGAACCTGGTCTGAACCTGAATTAAGATTTTACAATTAGGGTTTAGGTACACTCCAACATAATACTTGGTGAGAGAAACCTTAAACAAAATCAATTTGCCAATTGTAAACTATAAATCTCTTTATTTCCATCAATATACCTTTTCTAGCTATCCTAAACTGCTTTTGATTGTCATATAATAACTCAAGCCATATTAGTAGCTTGTTGAATAAGGGCTAGAGCTAAAATTTGCTTTTAAACATTATTCAATAACTAGAATTGTAACAGCGGCTAGCTAAACTGGCGCTAGATCTAAAATTTATTGTGTAATAATTTTCTCTGGGTAGATAGGCATTTAACACCTTTTCTACGCAAAGCTTCAAATGGAGTCATACCGATAGTAACTTTGTAGCTATGTTATAAGACAACTTAACCAAAATCAAGTGCTCTTATCAAGAATTTAAAATATCTATAACATATGCTCTTAATAAATCTTTCAAAATTTAGATAGTTCTTTTTAAATTGACCATCTATTTATGGGTAGTATGTAGTAGTCAAGTACAACTTTATTCCCATAGCTTTTTATAATTTTTGCTAAAAACCAAAAATAAACAACTAATCTATTTCTAACACAATGGAAGAAGGGACTTCATATAACTGAATGATTTGCCATAGGTACAAGTCCATCATCTGATCAATTTTGAATGTCATCTGATGTTGTAGAAAGTGAGCGAATGTGGTAAGCCTATTTATCACTTTTCAATCTGCATCACAATGAGCATGACTACGAGGTAGAGGAATCACAAAATTCATGGCAATGTGTTCCCATTTTTACTCCAATACTTCTGAAAGTTGTAACAATCTAACTCACTTCTTTCATTCAACTTTTGCTTGCTCATATACTAAGCACTGAGATATAAATTTAGCACACTCAACATAGTTATTTTTAGCAAAAATTTTATTTTAGATCTCTATATATTTTTTTGATGGAATGATTCTCTATACATTTTTGTATTACCTTAATGCGAAGGAAATTTTAATTGATGAACTTACTCTAAACTTTCATGTCACAATTTATCATTTCCAAGCACAACTAGTCTTTTTCAAAAAATTGGTGCACCATCAGGACTACAATTGAAATAAGAATGTTCCTTATTCTTTATCTTCTCTAAAATATAAAAAATAAGTTTATCCTACTTTTGAGCTTTCTTTATTCAATTAATTAATTTTGATTGAATTTGTGGAGCATTTATTCTTTAAATTTTCTTTGGAAGTACTAGTTCTAACTACAAATATTAAATTTCTTATATTAGAGAGAAACTATTGAGTAATCCAAATTGTTATACCAGCTTTACAACTTCAAGCATCAGTCATTATATTTACTTTGCTAAGATGATACAGAATGCTAATACTAAGTCTTCAAGTAGCTTCAACCATCTTTGCTATCAAAGGTTTTACTCCTAAGAAAAGATGTACTTTGAACTCTTATGATCCACGAAAACATCAATTTTGTTACGATATAAGTAATGGCATTATATTTTCAAAGCGAACACTTTTGCAACTAATTTCAAATCATAGTTAAGATAATTTTTCTTAGACAGTTTTAACTATCTAGATGCATAAATAATAACCCTATTTTGCTACATAAGTTCACGGTCAAGGCTTTTCTTAGATACATTATTATACACAATTATTTTATCTTGGTCCTGGGTCTTCTTAAATTCAAAGGATACTTGCATGGTGAAAGTGATCCAAATGTTTTGAGTAACATTATCTTTTAAGAAGGTTTGAAGAACTACAAATGAGGATCTTACATAAAGTTTAACATTTTGATTTTACATTTCATAGAGACAAAATCCTTAATTAAAAGAGCTGAATATAATAAATTGAATTTCTAATACTTTAAAATAAAAGATAAAATGAATAGGGTAAGCCCCTTAAAAGAAAATTCTCAGCATCAAGGTGTAAATACAAATGTATAATAAGTTGTTTGGTCTAATTAATAGACTCACAATAATTCACTAACAAAATGAGAATGTGTGTGCATGGTGTAACAATAAATGTTTGGATGACCTCTTATTTATCAGGGTGGTTAATAATAATTGATAATTAATAATGTATTTTGTGAGCATTTTATACCAATTTGGTGGTAATTAATTGAATTTAATGTGAAATTTGTATTAAAATATGTTTTTGCAACATTTGGGCATCAAATATTAATTTCAAGTAATTCAAATAATTTTGGTGATCTTTTGGCTTGAAATTATATTTTTTATTTGTTATCATTAAATAATTTATTTTATATATGAATTTGTGTAATAATTGAGCTTCGAATAATTTTAAATTTATTCACTTTTCAAGCTCATTTGTGGCCCACCAAAAATCCACCATCCATTTAATGCAAAATCAACCCGCATCCATCATGTCCCTTTAATGACAGCACTAAAGGTCGTCCCTTGCAGTGGCCCTCACAAAGATCAAAGCAGTTGTCCCATTAATCTAAGACCGTCCATTTCAGCCCTTTTAATTAACCACCATGATTTGTTGCATAATCTAGGCCATTCATTTAATCAAGCACTACCTCAAGCTTTTTAATTTCTAAAACAAATCTGGCTGTCCATCCGTATCTATCTATTTTCCAAGCTATGAAATCAAGGTCCAAATATTAAACCAAGCACCACCTTAGCAAAAAATTTTCCCCAGTTATCCTTGCAATCAAATCTGCCCAATTATGCTATTTGGCCATCCAGATCTTTTCAGTAGGCTTCCTAAATAAATCACGTTCATGGTTTAATTGCAAACCATCCAATGTGTCCAAGATCAACCATTCAAACTCAATCAAACCATCAAGAAATCTCCATACAGTAGCATTGTTTTTACAATACAATTCACATTTAACCATTCATAAAAATTTTTATCTCAAAATGATCATCCTAGATCAAGATATGAGCATTTAAAAATATCATATGGAAATTGATTAAATTAAATCATTATCACCATAATCCATTCATGATTAATATAATGCATACCATCCATGAGGTAAAGCATGTCAACTTGTGCTTACTTTTTAAATTTCACGTCAATCTGCCTTATAGGCGTCAAGTTATGAATTTTTTAAATAAGTGAACTAATTTATCCCATCATTATCATCAACGTAATCATAATTAATGAAATTAAAAATAATGTCAAATCATCATTACCATATCTCATTTTTGTCTTTTTGAGCACATTAACTCATATTGGCCTAAGGTGATTAATTTAACCACCTCACTTGGTCTCATCCATCCACTAAAATCATACTATTAATAATTCTTGAATACCTAGATTACATTTATGGGTCTCAAAATGTTCTAGGTATCACACTAGCTCACAATCTTCCCCAATATTAGCGGCTCTGACTTCGAATTGTTGGGATTTCTAATTGTCATTGATGCAAAGAAGTGACCCTGAGGTGATTTACCATGATCTCGTGGACGTTTAGTGATGGATTTGGGCGCTAAGGAGACGAGGAAGAAGATAGAAAAGGAAGAAAAAAGAACAAGAAGGAAAAGAGGAAAATGAACCCTAACCTCGCGCCCTCCCTTTTAAATGGACTTACCACTTGGTGGGTCGGGCCAAACATGGGCCCAAGAACTAACTTGTTTCCTTTTTTACATCTCACACTATTTCATTAAAATTTTCTCCTAGGAGCGCTACCTCCTTCACCCCTAAGACCTGATTAGACAGGTCAAACCCCATACCTACTCTGCGAAGTGGGAGATAATTATAATATCCCAAATGATGCGTCAATCATTTATTTCTAAATCACATCATAACCAGGCCAGTAGCTATAGAATCATGCAAGTACATGAACTCATACTTATGTCTAACCTGCTTGTGAATGAAGTTCGATACACCCTACATGCCAAGGTTATAATATATGCATGTATACATTACTATCCTTTAGATGTCATATCTATATACGTTGTGCACTACATTAACATCATTAATTCGTAGCAACATATTCATAAATTTTCTTATGGATAGTGAAGGGTTATAATTAAAAAATACCTAGTCCTTACAATTCCAAACAATTAAGAGCCTCATTTAGTACTCTTGCATGTTAGGGCAACAAAATGCCTTATGAATTAAGGCTCAAACCATCAATCAACTTTTAATTCAACAAGTTGGGATCAATGAGAGGCCCGTCAACTGCATTGAAGACCTGAATGGAGGTAGAATAGGATCATGCACTCTTGTTCCGGCCTCGTGAAAAATTGCTTTCCTCCTGCTTTGAAGATAAATGCTTAATTAATTCCCCAACAAAATTTTAAAGCATCTAATTCTTTAACCAAGTCCGAAAAGTATATCATAGAAATATTTTGCATTGTGTTCCACATTCTAATTTTACATGTCCAATGAGAAAACCCTTGATTAAAAGAGTTGAATACAATAGTCCATAGAAAAGCTTATTTTTGTTGAAATAATAATGAAATGCGTAGAAGATCTTTCTACGTCTTTACAAGTGCACAAACAATTGTGTCTGACAAAAATATAAAGATAAGTGAGTACACTTCCTCCTGCGCTGTGACTTGAATGTGAGGTATAGACGCCATGTGCCATTACTTAAATATGACGTGCATGACGCCACACGCTATGACTTAAATATGAGGTACATGACGCCATGCACCATGACTTAAATATGAGTTTACACTTAGCCCGTCGACCAACGATGACTTGATTTGGGAACTAGTGAGGGGCGTGTCGGCTACACTAGTGACCCTACACAGCAAACTAAGTGCGCTCCTAGCTTCTGGATTAACACAGTAGACCAACGTGTCTTGCTTTCAACTTTTATACTTGTACAAGAAACCAATGTCTACCGCATTCAGTCTCTGTATTGAATAATTAGGTGGTTTTGCTAAGAAATGGACTCAATCAAATTTTAAAAGTATTTTTGGGTCAACTTTGACCATTTAAGGATGTTTGGGCCCAACTGGGCCTGTTGAAAAGTTGTGGGCCCAAGTGGGCTTGTTGAAAAATTTTAGGCCCGAGGGAGCTTGTTGAAGAGTTTTGAGCTCAAGTGGGCTTGTTAAAGAATTTTGAGCCATCTTGGGCTTATTGGAGAGTTTTGGGCCATCTTGGGCTTGTTGGAAGTTTTGGGCCTAAACGGGTTTGTTGGAGAGTTTTGGGCCCAAAAGGGCTTCCTCAGACATTAAGGCACGGGTTTAGCAAAGAGGTCATTTATTTTTTTTCATATATATATATATAATGGAAAGTATTTAGCCTCGTGTATCAACTTAACTCATTACCTGAGGAGTATTTACTCGGG
>JAXCLR010000063.1:19837911-19848429 GCA_035584095.1 Annona squamosa | reverse complement strand
AGCCAAGACTTACTCAAATTGATTTGTTAATCATCAAAACATGGATTTAGCTAGTTTTCCACATATTTCCAACACTTAGGCCATCCAAAGGATCCTTAATTTAGAGTACTGTACTCTACAATTCATCCTCAAATAATTTAAGCAATCCCTTGTATCATTTTTAACCCAAAACGGAAAAATCGGGTCTTTCTTGAAACTTAGGGTTTCATATTTGCTAAAATCATCAACCAATGCTTAAAACAACATACATAATCCAAAAGAACATGGATTATATCCAAATCAACATACTTAAATCATACAGCAACTTGGTTTAGCGTTTTGAGAATTTCCAACTTAGCTTTCATCTCAAAATCCAACTTAAACTTCCATTTTCACTCTCTTGAACTCTTGATCTCATTTAAATCTTTCAAAAATATTCAATACCCATATTAAGGCTTCATAACTCAGCCTTTAAGAGTTCTTTATGAACCATATTAATGGCTCATGAATTGAGAGAAAAAAACTTGATTTAGGTGATTTAAAACTTAGATTTCACTTACTTGAATCAACCCTAACTTGATTCCAGCTTGAGTTGCTTGGTTCTTCTTATTTTTCTCCTCCTTTTTCTTCCTCTTTTTCTTCTCCTTTTTTCCTTCCCCCTTTCTGGTTTAGACCTGCACTTGAAGTGCTTAATACTTAGCAACTTTTGGAAAATTTCCTCCCCCCTTCTCTTCATATGCACGTTCCAAGCTATGTCCCCGTTTTATAATTTTTTAACCAACTTGTGGGACCCATTTGCCACATGTCATGAGGGTAATTTATTTCTACCTTATCCCTTAATGACATGACATTTTTGTATCCAAGTAAAATATGCATTTTCTAATTATAAAAGTCCACAACATCCATGCATTGATGGACCATTTATTGTCCACCAATTGATGCCCCCTCTATGCTTACCTTTTCACAATGTTTTGGCAAATTTTCCACATTTGTATGTGCTCATTTACTTCACCTAAACATTAGGCAACTTAGACACATGTTTTAGGATTTTAAAAATCCAAATATCAAGCCTTATACACCCCTTGGACGTCCCTTGGTATGACACCACACCTATGCTATATTTGAGCTAAGTTTAGGTCATTAAACCCATGTATTTAAACCCTTGATTTTTTATGGATTTGACCCTTAAATAACGCTTTAAAATTCAGCTCAATCCACTCAAAATTTGACACCTTGCAACATGTCATTTTCTCAAATGCTTTTTATTAAATGCTATGGTATCTAAGGTACACAAAGTCAATGCTAGGTACATTTTTCTAATTAACAACTTTTCTATGGTAATTAGCTTAATCAAATCCACCCATTCCATAGATTTCAAAATTTTATTCAATCGTTTCAATTTTCATCTTAAACCAACGTTTCTACGTCAACTTATGAACCTTTGAAAATATCCTTGGAGTGTGAGATTAAAAATAAATAATTATCACCTTAGTTTCAATCTTTCTAGCTTGGATTCCTCTCTTTGCACCTCTTCCTCTTCCTCTTTTTCTTCTTTCTTTCTTCCTTTCCTCCTTGCCTTGGACGTCCGTGATGTCGATTGGGGTCGTGCAAGGGTTGCCTTGCTTGAGAGAAAAGTCTCTCCCTTTTTCCCTCTGTTTTTTTCTCTCTCTCCTTCTCTCTTCTTCTCTCTCTTTCTCTCTCTCTCTCTCTCTCTCTCTCTCTCCTTTTCCCCCCTGCTAGAACATCCACTACTCTCCCCTTTTTTGCCCCTTTTATAAGGGTGCTTGCTTAACCCTTAAGTAACTCACTTTACTTAGCTCTTAAGTAACCCATTTTACTTAGCTCTTAAGTAACCCACTTTACTTAGCTCTTAAGTAACTTCTTACTTTCTCTCCAAGAAAGCAACTTCCCATGAAAATTAGTTTCATCCAATTCATTCATATCATAGATTTTATAATTTTATTCAATTATTTCAAGTTTTATCTAAAACCGACTTTTCTATGTCAAGTCATGACCCTTTGAAATATCCTTAGAGTGTGAGATAAAAATATATATTTATTATCTTAATCTCATCACATTTACCTTAATCCAATCCACACATTAGGTCAAGCTCATAATCGTGAGCTTATATTTAAAATTTTACCTCAATCTGCCTTATAGGCACCAAGTTATGAATTTTCTACATTTTCTAACATAATTTCATAATTATCATTTTAATTTTTATAAATTAAATTATGAAAATTAAAAAGCATTATTTATGCCACATTAGCATCTTCTAATCCTCATTAAGCCCCTCTGGTCATCTTGACTCTCATTGGCCTATGACAATTAATCTTAATCACCATTCTTAACATAACCCTAATTGCAAAATATCATTAAATCAAAAAATCATTCATAAATCATCCAAATCATACATAATTCATATTTATATGCCAAAAGAATATATATCAGCCCTACTTGGGTCTGGGTATCACACATGCCATATTTGATCAAATAGCATGTTGAACCACTATTTAAGGAAACTTCATGCATCAAATTCATATCCAAAAATTTGGAGTTTAAATCTTAAAATCAAAAGCGCAACTCATCCAATACAGTTACTTGTTTGATGAAGCTCAACCCTAATCACTTGTGCTTAAGTTCTACTCCTTTTTCTCTTTCTTTTTCCTTTTTTTGTCCTCCCTCCTTGCTGGCCTATCCTTGGACATGAGTTGTTGGGGTGTAGAGAATGGGTTTTGGCACTTAAAATTTTTTTCTAAAAGCTCCTTCTCACTTGGATGTTCATCTCTTTATATAGAGCTAGATTATTCCAGCTGTGGACCCCACTTGGAGTTGATTTTCCATAGCCATTAAATGTGTTTTTATCGCTTAATGTGCTGGGTAAATGACAACCATGTAAAAACATTTTTACCGTACTTTTTTAAAAACCAAAAATTTGCTGAAGATCATAACCATACAGTTGTCCATTTGATCACGTCCTTACTGTTGCCTACTTTCTAGATTTTTTCCCATTTTTAATAACCTTAATTTGAGGGTACATTATACACCTAATTAACATTTAGTCTAATCATTAATTTGACATAACAAAAATTAACAAAAATAGCAGTAGCAGCACATCATTACACGTCCATACTCAAACCATGTTGTCCACGTTTCATCCTTCAATGCAGCTGCTGTTCTTAATTTTTTTTGGATGAATTTTCACATGAATAAATGCATATTCTAGTGTCCCTACATGTTAGCTATGTATGTGCATAATTTATAAAATAAATAAATAAATAAAAACTAGCAACGACAACACTTGGATGCCCATGCATTGCCACATCACTTATGCTCACTTGAGCTCTGCCTAGCCCTTTAAATGTGGTCGTCCATGGCAGGGATCATAATTGGGTTTTTTCATTTTATAATATTGCATAAAATACCTTGAAATTGCGCTGCATTGGACACATATTTTTCCATTAAAAACCTATAATTAATCCATGTACTCAAGCCTTTAATGCATGGTACCTTTGAGGTGCAAAAGTCAACTGCGCACACCCTTTCCAATTCAGGTATTTTTCCAAAATAATGTGCTTAATCTAAACCTCTTAAAATATTAATCTTATAATTTCATTCAACCATTTCAAATTTCATCTCAATCCGATTTTCCTAGCTTAAGTTATAGCTGTTTGAAGTTAACGGTTAGATTTGAGATATGATCAATGAATCATTACACTAATTTCATCAATGATTTTCATGACACAATAATCCCATAATATCAAGCCCAACATCATTAACTTCCTTTTCAAATTTCACTTGAATCTACCTTATAGGCATTAAATTATGAATTTTCTAATGTTTTTCCACTATACTTGACAATTATCATTGAAATCCTCATAATTCATAGTACATATTTTAAAATAATTATCCATGATGTATTGGTGTATTTTCATCACCAAAAAATTATGCTAATTCCATTGTCCCATATTCAGCTCAAAATGATTACTCAAGTCATCATTGCTAATCCTTAACCCTGATTGCAATAATTAGCAAAATCACAAAATCATTTAAAATTCAATAATTTCACATATATTATATGTAATTGTTTAATGCATACATTTGGGTCCTACATAGGTTAGGTTTCACTAACAGGTTTCATCCCGAAACCGTCTATTCTTTAAATAATTGTGTATTTCTTTTCTACTTCTTCCCTTAGTTCCCAAATATTCTTGCTTTCAGAGTATTTGTTCAATTGAACATCAACATATTTAATTTTTCTATTCAAAGTTTTTGTACTTTATGATCTAGGAATCTTATCCTAATCAACCATATCATCCATATTTAATTAACCATAGCTAACCTACATATAAAGAATTCCACCGGTATTATCTTATCGGTTTCCCCTACAAGTAATGCATGCGTGGTTATATATTGGCAATTTATGACTAAATGATTATCATTGAAATAAAAAATGTCATTGCTAAACTTTCTAAAATTTAATCCATACCTGTAACTACTTCATTCTCTTGCTTCCGTGACTCCGCTTGAGTTAGAGCATGCACATGTACCGGGTTCTAGAGGTAGCCGGTCAGTTAGTTGTTCCTATTAGCCTTGGCTATGCGGCTTTTCCATGCCCTCACAATGCTTGTGCCTTGTTTGGACAATTTAGAGCTATGTGTCTAATTTGGTCACAAATATAGCATTTCATTATTTTTGCCTCTCCTTTGCCAAACTCCTTGGCTATATGACCCATTTGTCCACACTTGTAGCATCTAATTAATCCTTTAAACAATTTACCTTGGTGATGCTTTTGACATTTTTTACGTAATAGAGAATTATTCCTCTTAAAGGTACTTTTACCTTTTTCTGTCCCTCATTTTTTCCTCCTTTCTGTCTCTATTCTCTCTTTCTTACTACCTATTCTAAACACATCTTCTTCTTCTTTCAACTCCAAAGTTCTCAATGCCTCGATCTTCAACGCTCTTGCCCTTTCTACGCATGATGCGTAGTCCTTAATTAATAAAGGTGAAAGGCTTTCCCTTAGGTATAACCTCAATCCCTGTTGAAATATTTGTACCTTCTTTTCTCGCACATTAGCAATCCATGGAACATACCTTACTAAGGCATTAAACTTGGTAGCACACTCTATGACAGACTTCTTTCCTTGATACAGCCTTTCAAATTCAATCACCTTTTAGCTTTATATTCCCACTAGAAGGTACTCCTTGTTGAATTCTTCAACAAATGTCTACCATGTCACCTCCTCTGGGTGTGGCATTGTGATCAACATAGTTTTCCATAACTCATGGGCATCCTTTACTAATAAATGAGTGGTGCACAACATCTTTTGCCTGTCATTACACAGAGATATCCTGAACAACTTCTTGATCTCCGTCATCCGTTGTTCTGCTTGAACAGGGTCAAGTTCTCCTGAAAATGCAAGAGGTCGTTGAGTGAGGATTGCATTGATAGCTCTTCTATATGCTTCCATCAACTAATCCTCATTTCTTGTAAGTGCCATTGTGGGGCTCAAATTAGCCATCAAAGCGGGTCCTTCTCTTTCAATATTTCCCATCTGTCCTAGCTGGGTCTTTTCCCACAAGCCTTGGATAATATTTATGGCTTGGGTTGCCTAGTCTTGAGTAGCTTGCTGCGTGACTTCCTTTACCGCCATAGCCACTCTTTCTTCAATAATCTAGCCTGTCTAGGCTTAAGTTCCTCTTCCATATTTCCTTTTGGGCTTAAGTTTTCTCATCTTTGACAAGTTCTTGGGTTTTTCCCATGTGAGGTCTACCCCTCTTAGGTCTACTAGTTTCTCCAACCTCACGCTGGTTGGGAGTTTCTATAGCAACTTCCTTTCCCTTATTCTTTCTTACCCATGACCTTGTATCAACCATAATACTTTTTCTGAATATCAAAAGCACATGACTTTCATTCATAATTAGGGTTAGGTCATAACATATGCATATCATAATTATATATTTAATAGCCAATTCACACAATCACAATCATGTGATATTCTCCATTATCATAAACATCACTACTATCATTATCAAAAATATTCACAGTCATTCAATCATTCCGTATCAACAACTATTCATTCACAAGCCATAATTGTTAACTTAACAAACGATAATACACATATGTCACACACATCACACTTATATGTATTCATCATAATTGTATACACATTCCATTATAACGAAGTGTCATCATTTCATAACGATACATATTCATGTTTATAGAAATAAGAAAAATCATCATCTACCCGGTCCCCTCCTTAAGTAGCGATAACGCTTACACCTAGGCAACATCTGGGTAAATTCCTCAGTGATAGTGCTAGTATCTGACCAGGTAGGATTGTTTTCCTCTCCGCCATCTTTATCACCATTGCTACCATCATCACTACTATCACTTTCATTATTTTCATCTTCTTCATCCTTGACTAGTGCGAGGTATCTTAAAGGGTCACTGAGTGTAAACAAATCACCAGTACTCTTGTCTACATGTATCATATCCTCATCAGGGTGAGGAATAGGAGTAGGTGAGCCTATGAATCCTCATGCACGACCTTCCGCAATGAAGGGGGCCATCTCTTTTCCCTTTATCGTATACTTTCCCAACTCATCCCATATCGGAATTGAGTGTACCTATATTCAAACCTATACCATGGTCCTAGGTTGGGAGGTATGGGTGTTATTCTAAAATCGCCAGAGATCCAATGGATGTATAAAGTCTGTGGAAGTCCGAGAGGTCCTTAAAAACCTAGGGCGAGATGCCAATAGAACTTCAGTTCTAGGAGCCCGGCTGCTAGACTCCTCAACATTAGGCCTCTCCAGATAGCTATTTTGCATATGGGGTGGAGGACACCTAGGGGAAGACCCTGGAGAAACTGGTGGATAGGGGTTTATGTCCTACTGGGAGGCTAACCACCTATTGACATTTTCCTCTGCCTTTCGTCTCTTTTCTTCACCCATTTCTATCTTCAATTCCTCAAAACTCATGACCATTTTCGTTTTATCAGCCGTCTATTCAAATATAACAGAATTAGATATATTATATATAAAAGAAATACATATTGCAACTATTTTGCAATGTATCATCATATATCATCCATCATATCATGATAATCACTTATGCAATCATCATAAAATCATGTACATCATATTTAATCATCACACTTAAACTTTTCCACGCCTATTTACTAGTCCATGCTCTGATACCATCTTTTGTGATGCACCAGCCTAAGCGTCACAACCTTACCTCGGGATCTATCAACTGGTAAACGTGATCAGGATTGTTGCCCTAACACACGGCGGGTTTTATTGAATATTTATCCAATTAAATATATTTTCTTAGGTATTTATTTCCTTCTATTTTTTCATCTCATGCATATTTAGTTCATTTCCATCTAATAATGTCATAACTTGGAATGATTTTCATAATATATTTCAAATCATCCCATAAATCAGATGTCACTGCATATGTCATCAATAGATGTCAACATAAAACATCAAATTATTTTACAACCATCTAACATAAGTTTTCACAAACATGAAACTTATAATGTTTTTCCATTTCTTCAATGGTCAGCTCTTGCTCCTTTTCCAAGTCTCTTCCTTCACCTGTCTATGGGTTTAGAAAATGAAAACGTGAGTTGAAACTCAATAAGAAAGCTATATCTTTTACAAGAAATTCATTTTAAAAGCAACATGTTTAAAATATTTCTCTCCATTCAGTAAAGACACTTAGCAAGTGATCAGTTACTTGCAGAGCAGAAATCTTTTCATAAAACTTTTGTAGACATTTCATAACCATGGGATGTGCAGATTCATTATTTCCCTTCATGACATTATCCTTCATGTGACGGTACGCTTTCACGGGGAACATTCTTTCGTAGCATGGTCCTTTCCATCCTTGGTGTCGGACCTACCGACTTGGCAACGTCAAGGGTGGACTCCTTGCCATAATTTCTACCTTGACTAGCCTACTTGATTTCAATTCCATGCATGAATTTTAGTTACCCCAACATTATATATCTCTTACACATGAAACTTGTCATTCTCATGAAGAGAATTCTTTACACCATCTCTTTTAAAACATTATATCAATGAAACATAGTTTCAAATCCATACATCATCACTCTTCATGAATAATTGCGAAAAAGTAAGCAATTCATCATCGTAATTGATATAATACTTCATAACACATTGAGATAACGGAATGGCTATCCTTAAATACCTTGTAATGAAAATGAAAGAAAGCATCATTTTAGAAAGTTTGCTTGCTTACCTATCTCACTTTAGCTTCCCAAGTCTACTTTTTCTTTGCCCTTGCCTACATGAGAATGATATAACATTTATATAATTATTTTGCTTGCATTCAACTTAGTTTTCCAGCCCATTTTCATTAACATACATGATCCATTTAATTTCTCAAGTCGAATTGCACATATAGCACATACCCGTGCATTACATGGGCTATTACACATCATATTAAATCCCATGAGTAGGTTAATCATTCAATCACTTAATAATCATTTAATTATCATCATTTAATGGTTCATTACCTTCCTTATACCATTTTCACTTATTTTCCAAAAATTTTACACATCGGTGCTCATTTTAAGCACTCGTTGTTGTCTTAAGCCTCATTAATTAATCCCAATATTTGAGATTAACATCATGCATCTAAACAGCAATATATTCATGAAATTTATCACATTTTCATACATTTTTGCACAAAATCAATTTTCATAGGCCTTTTACCACTTATGCATGTTCATCATTCCACATATACTCACTTCACATCAAATATATGATGCATTTCATAAAATTTTCCAAATTAGCAACTTAGTCCCTTATTCATCATTATTAACACCCTTAATTAACACTTTATTTAGGGTATTTTTATGGAATTTTAATTCACTAATCATAGAATTCCAAAACAGCAACTTTGGAACCCATTTTTTACACTTTCAACGTATCTTTTGGTACTTAACCCTAAGCAGTTTTATAATTCCCAATTTTCAACAGTGAATCAAACTTTTCCTAACCCAAATCTAGGGTATTAATACATATTTGAATCCCATAATTAAACGGTTTCCATATAGCAACTTACTCACCTATTTTGGGTACCGTTTTCACCCAATTTGGTCATCCTTTCATAAACTTCATAAAATCAAATTTGGGGCTTATCTTCCCAAATGATTTTGGGCATCCATAATACCCTAACCCTAGGGTATTTTACCCTACATTACTTTCAAAAATCATTTAATCTCATTTTCATACCATTTTACACATAAAAATGGAAAAATCGGGTCATATACATCACTTTGAATCCCATTTTTCTAGAATTCGTATCTTAATCTTAAATCCACATAAATAATTCATTAAAACATGATTCATAGCCTAAGCATGATATTAATCCAATACAGCAACTTATCACTTGCATTTACGATTTATCAAATTGAGTTTTCAACTCATAGTCCATGCTAAAGTCCATTTCAACCATGTACATCATTGAAATTCATAAGTAAATCTTCATACTTTCCAATATTTGATCAAAGGTTATATTCAATCACCATTCAAGGAAACTTCATGCATCAAATTCATATCCAAAAATTTGGAGTTTAAAACTTAAAATCAAAAGCTCAACTCATCCAATACACTTACTTGCTTGATGAAGCTCAAACCCTAATCCCTTGAGCTAACTTTTCTCCTCCTTTTTCCTTTTCTTTTTCCTTTATTTCCCTCCCTTTTTCTTCCTCCTTGCTGGCCTAAGCTTGGACATGGGTTGTTGTGGTGTGGAGAATGGGTTTTGGCACTAAGAAAATTTTCTCAACATCTCATTCTCACTTAGCCGTGCACCCCTTTTATAAAGGCTGGATTGCTCCATCTGGTGGACCCCACTTGTAGCTGATTTTCCACAAATATTCAATGCATATTTATCCCCTAATGTTTTGTGTAAATTACATCCATGTAAAATATTTTTACCATATTTTTCAAAGGGTGAAAATCAGCTCAAGATAAACACAACCTAACTGTCCACTTACACAAGTCCATATGGCTGCCAGTTTTCTAGATTTTTTTCTATTTTTTAACAACCTTAATTTAAGGGTAATTTATACACTTAATTATCAATTAGTTTAACCATTAATTTGGCGTTAAAAAATCAACAAAAATTGCAGCAGCAACACCTCTACGTGTCCATATGCATGACCCATGCTGTCCACCATTTCATCATTCAATGTGCGGCTGATATTAATGATTTTTGTAGGGATTTTTCACATGAATAAATGCACATTTATATGTCCCTACATGTGAAACCCTAACCGTATACGTGTTACTTTGACCGTATACGCGTCATTTCGACATTTGTAATTATTTTATGAATAAATGAAAATTCATAAATTATATAAATGAATATGTGTATTAGAAATTGAAATAATGCAATTAGGAATTTAATCCCGTAAATAGTGCATGTGAATAGTAACTAAGGACTAAGACACGTGATTAAGAGTTAATCACTTGGATTAACTTAATCATAAAAGACAAA
>JAXCLR010000063.1:19775659-19798552 GCA_035584095.1 Annona squamosa | reverse complement strand
TTTACATAAAATTTACATATACAATATTCATATCAAAAACTACATAATAATTGGCATGCTGCCTTCATCATCATTTCCTGTCTGTTGTTGAAAAAGCATGGGTGAGCAATAATACTCAGTAAGCAAGCCATATATAATTTTTCAATCATTTTCATACATTTCATAAAATGCAAATGCAATGCATACAGGTACTAGGAAATTTTGTCACCCACACGTAACTTAATTTAAGAATGAAAATGCATGCCCTGTTTTGTGTAATGGATGATTTTTCAAATTTAGATTACTCTTGACCTTGTTGAATAGATAAATGGATTGATCAAAGCATCACGGGAAGTAAACGGAGTTGATAGAGTCTGCATTCATTCATTTATTCATTTATTTATTCATTCATTCATTCATTCATTTATTCATTGTGTTTGCGTGTGTTGCTTGAGGACTAGCAACATTTAAGTTTGGGGTGTAATAACTCATAAAAATGCTAGTTATCATAGCCCATTTTAGACTAGATTTGTGCATTAGTCCAAAAGACTAGGAATAGTTTGCATCGATTTAGTTTAATTTTTACTCTCTTTGCATTTTAGGAGCATTATTTAATTTTTATGAATTTTTAGCATTAATTAGGCATTTTTAAACCATTTATTTGGTTTATTCATTTTTTGCAGGAAGGACGGGTAGTATGAAGGCATGTAGGGGAGTGGAATGTAGAACGAAACCAAGTCATGAGGCATGTGGATGGCGCCCAGGCGCCACCCTACGTGCCCTTGCCAGAACTCCAGCACAATCCAGCAAACAAAGAGCTTCTAGTGAGTTGGTGTATAGGTACCTAGGCGCCACTTTATCATCATGTAGACAAGTCTAGAAGGTTTTTGAGGATCACACGACACAATAGCTTCTAGGGAGTTGGCACCTAGGCACTAGCTTGGGGCGCCCGGGCACCAATTCATGATCACAGGTGTTCCAAGAGAGCTATCAAGTCATGGAGCATCTAGGAAATTAGTGCCTAGGCACCAGATAGGGGCGCCTAGGCGCCAAGGCATGAATTCCTAGGGTTTCCAGAAAAGTGTCTAAGTCCCTCAGCACACAAGGAGTTGGTGCCTAGGCGCTAATATGCATTCGTACGTGCAGATTTCTATACATGTGCTGCATAATTTGACAATATAAATAGATCCTAATGGTTTGTGCAAAGGAGGAAGACCTAAAGAGAGCCAAGAATTGGAATTGATATCCAGAGAAGGATGAAAACTCAATCAAAACACGGATTGAAGAGAAGATTCAATCTTGTTGGTGGAAACCACTGGAAAACTAATTTTCTTTTTATCTTTCTATTTTTCTTTCTCTGATTCTCTAGATACTTTCATAATGGATGTAAAGGATTTTATGATCATGTATTTGAACTAAACTTCCTTCAGATGGATAGTTAGGATGAATTGATATTTAATTATATTGTATTGGTTCTTTGAAAATTAGGAATGAATATTTGATTTTTTTGTATGATTGTGTATGATTTACCTTTACACATGTGGTTTAATGATTTTTACAAGATTAACTACCTTGTAAGATGATTTAATTGCTTGATTTATCTTTGAAAAAGGAAAATCTTTGCTAGATCTGTGTGTAGGGCATAGATTTCCTTTTGTTAAGGGAAATTATTTAACGAATAGGAATATACCATTAAACCCTATGTAGTCACTGAACAAGTTATGAACTTATCAATTTCACTTTATTTAAATGCATGGGAACATAGCATTTGAAATTAGGCTAGTAAATCTATGCACAATCCAATGAAAAAGAACCAATGCAATATAATTTAGATTCAAGTATTTCGAGCTATCCATCTGCCATCCCTAATTGATAAACTTGTTTCTAGTATTCCAGCGATTCTGTAGACTCTATTTGATTTCTTATTACATTTGTTAGTTTTAGTTTTAAATTCAAAAATGCAGAATTTTCTACCCACTAAAAGCAGTTAAACTAATTAATAATTTTAGTTAAACAATTCCTCATGGGAATGATACTCTATTCACTCTTTATTACTTGATTCGGCATGTATACTTGCGTTAAAAGCGAGCATTTTAATTAACGTATACCCAGCTCGTCAATTATTGAAGATGTTCTTATCAAGGTGGATAAGTTCACTCTTTCTACAAGTTCTTCCACGAGTTGAAAATCTATTCACACATCTGTAAAGTGTAGATTCTTGTTTTCATTCTTTGAGTTGTGTTTTCACTTGGTTTAGTGTTGGAGACTAAGACCAAGTGAAGGCAAGTACTGTGCAGCTGGAGTGTGATTCACCACTTACTTGTGTGAATATTGTAAACACCCCCTAGAGTGAGAATCTAGAAAAGAGCAAGTGCTCTTAGTGTATGCCCATTGATAGAGTGGAACTCAAGATACAAAAGCATGTTCTTGGAAGAGTGGAGTAGGGAAGGTTGTCCCGAACAACTATAATTTCTTGTGTTGATATCTTTTCTCTATTTACATCTAAATTCTCCATGTTTTTCATTCAAGGGGATTTAGTTCACAACAGGTTAGACTAAAGGAATTTTTAAAGAACCTAATTCACCCCTCTTCTCTTAGATTTTGCCATAAACTAGGGACTAACAATATTATAGAGAAATATTCAAATGCAGTTTCATT
Source organism: Annona squamosa (assembly GCA_035584095.1). NCBI lineage: Eukaryota > Viridiplantae > Streptophyta > Magnoliopsida > Magnoliales > Annonaceae > Annona > Annona squamosa. The sequence goes on along the minus strand of JAXCLR010000063.1, from coordinate 19,795,915 downwards.
GCACCACAATTACAGTGAAGTTACCTCAAAATGGGCCTCATATTATCATAAAATTGTAATCTACTCCACCCATTGTATTTAAAATCATTTATTCTATTACCATATAAATTTTTATCCTAATTGGATATGTGTATGGACCTCATCTAAAAATGGTACAAATTTATACATTTTTAGAAGATGTAACGTACGCATACATCCAAGTAATATGATTTTTGGTATCTTAATAAAATAAATGGTGTTAAATACAATGGATGGATTGGATTTAACAAAATCATCAAAATGAGGCCTAAACTGGATAGGAGTGATAAAGTAAATTGGTACATCCGGATGTATAGAAGTTAGACTATATATATATATATATGAGAAATATTCAGATGCAACTTCACTGCACCACAATTATAGTGCGGTTACCTCAAAATGGGCCCCACATGATTATAAAATTATAATCTACTCTACCAATTGTATTTAGAATTATGTATTCTATTACTACACCAATTTTCATCCCAATTTAATATGTGTATGGATCCCATCTGAAAATGATAGAAATTTAAAGTAATAAAATAGTTTGATGTAAATAATAACTGTAAAGTTATCTTTTCAACATGTACACAATTTTCTATAAAATTTATATATGGATAAATGATTGTATAAAGTATCAATACATTTAATAGGGCCTATTTTGGGCCAAATGCACTATTAATTATAGTGCAGCTTCACCGCACAAGAAAGGTTCTCATATATATATAAAAGCTATCTAGTGTAGCACACTTGCACCTTATTAATGGTACATTTGTTCAAAACTTGACTTCATATCTATTTAAGTGTATTTATTTATACTTTATACAATCATTTATCCATGTATAAATTTTATAGCAAATGCTTTACATGTTGAAAAACTACTTTAAAGTTGTTATTTACATCAAACTATTTTATTATGTTGAACTTGTATCATTTTCAGATGAGATCCATATATATATATATATATCTAATTGAGATGAAAATTGGTATGATAATGAAATACAATTTTCTATATACAATGGGCAGAATAAATTATCATTTTATGATCATACAAGGCCCATTTTAAGGTAGTTGTGCCATAATTATGGTGCAGGTGCGTTGCACCTAAATATTACTTATATATATATATATATGAGATACATTCTAGTCCACTTATATGCACAGTAAGTTACAGTGCATTTAGCTCAACATATATATAGAACCCCTTTTATATGTAAGCCACTCCATATTTCAAATCTTGATAGTTGATAAAAAATCTACTTCATCCATTGTATTTAGCATCATTTATATTATCATGAAAACTCTTTCATTTTCTAGCATCATTATATATGTGTCGTATCTGTAAATGTATAAAATCAACGTAATAAAATAGTTTAATGCTAAAATATCAATTTTCAAATAATATTTTCAACATCTATACCATTTAAAATATCATTTTTATGTTAAAAATGATTTTATAAAATACTATTATATTATAATATATGTGTAAATAGATCTAAGCATTTTTTAGAATATATATTTTTAAGAAAATATGTTATATGTACATACTTTTTTATGTGTATTCATATATTATATCATCTCAACTAGCATTACAATGAAGTATATATACATACTTGATTTAGATGAAACTTTGTCTCTTAATTAAACAAATAATGTTAAATATAATGAATGGATTGAATTCTTCATCAATAATCAATATCTTAAAATTTGAAAAGTTTCATGAGACCACTTCTTCATTAGATCATCTTTATAGAGTATGTGCCCAAGTATGGGTATGAACTTTCCTCTAATTTCTGAATATCGTAATCATTAATAATTATAGAGGATACAGAAATAGGCGCTGGACGACTGACTATAAAGAGTCCAGTCCGTCTACGCATTATATTCCGACCGACTGCATTGTATCATGCTATCAACAGATACTTACATGCATATATTCGACGCTACCTTCATACTTCCTCCACGTTGTACTTAATAATAATAACAATAATAACAAGAATAATAACACCACACGTCAGTTCAATAAGTTAAAGAGAGAGAATCTAAAACGTCAATAAAATATTAAATGCTATTAATTGTCACAATTTTCTATCCTTCAATTCTTCTGTCGACATCTTCAATTGATTTTTTAAAAGAAGCCGTACAAATGCACGGAAAATATTAAGGATGGGTCGGATTTAAATTGGACCATCTAAAAAGGTCGTCGCTACGAATGCCAAGACCGATAGTGATGAGATGTGACTGCAAACAAGTTTAGAGTGTATTTGGCACTAAAAAATGTTAACTTAAAACTTTTGATTTTCTATAATTATCATATTTTTTAATTATTTTTTCATACTTTTTTATACAACTATCATATCTTTCAATTATTTCTACATAACTATGTACATAACTAACTTATCTATTTTAACTTTATCTTATTTACTACTCATCAATATCCCTATTATATCATATCATTTAACAACTTTAACTTTCTAAAACTTTTCATCACAAATTTTATCCATTATCAAATATACCCTTATGCATAGTTTAAAACAGTGAAAATAAGCGACAGAAAGTAAGAAATGGGCGGATAATATGTAGCTACTATTTTCAAACAATGCAAAGGGTGCCATAAGAGATCTGTTTGGTCTTGTTTAAGGACGAGCAATGGATTTAAATGCGTTAGGAAAAAGAAATCGTACCGCTTTTAAATCCCTTCTCTTTTACCAAATTTCGAGGCACTGCATTCATTTCCTCCATTGACAGAAAACCGTTCTTCTTGCAGCTCTTTCGCATACCTACACTATTAATTAATTTATTTAGTTTTTATTTTTTAAGAAAACTTGAAATGGTAGGTTCACTCGTTGGGCCCCACACCTAATAAGGCATGTTCAGAATCATCTGATGAAGTGAAATTTTTGTGTGGAAATTAGATGGTGAGGGGTTCTATTGTTAGAAATAAAAAATTATATTAAGATTGCAAAAAAGTAGTATTCATAATAGAAAACATAAGTTTTTATGTTAGAAAATAAGAAATTGTGTAATAAATAAGAAAAGTAAGATTGGATTGGGAAAATCTTTTTGGAATGAGAAATCTATTTTGTGGTAGAAAAATAAGAAATTGTGCAATAAATAAGAAAAGAATATTGGATTTGGGAATTTTTTGGAATGAGAAAATTCTATCGAATGGGATGACGCTTGACATGCTGTAAGGTATTTACTAATTTGACTTAAAAAACACGGAAACGATGACAAAAACAGCTTTGCCAAATTATCTCAAACCCAACTGAATTTTATCTAATATTCTTAAATTTCCTCACGAATCATTTTTGCCTTCACTTGGTAGCCCAATCTCCACATTTATATCCTCGTCATCCCTTGCATAGTGTCTAGAAACAAATTTTCGATATATTTTCTAATGCAAAATGTTTACTCAAAATAACAATTTATCATAATTATTTTTAGTTAATTTTGTTAAGGTTTGAGTTAGAATGTCATATAAATGCCTTTAGTTCCATTCAACGTTCTCATAATACTACTTTTATGTAATGAATGAGGCTATATGAAACTGTATATAACATTATCTGTTTGCCTAAGAGACCAAGTTTCATCAAAATTTTAATATACCTAAAGGTCAGGTTTGCTAAAAAATAAGTACATTCATATGTAAATTAGAAAAAATGCTCATATTCATTCACATTTGTGTTAGAATGTAGCAATATATTATAGAATCATTTATCCACATATTTATGATATTTTAGATGGTTGAGATGTTGAAAATATTACTTAAAAATTGATATTTAATATTAAACATTTTATTATGTCGATTTTACATGTTTGTAGATAGAACTTATATACAGTAATACTAGACAAATGAAAAAATTTTCATGATAATATAATGATGCTAAACACAATAGATGAGATAGATTTTCTATCAATCATTTGGATGTTAAAAATGAAGAGGGTTTCATAAAAGTACTCCCGGAATATTGTAGTTCTTTATTAGTATATATTTTACATTAATCTCAATTATATTACAATCAAGCAATAAGATATTTTTATAACTTTCAACATGGACAAATCGGGAGACGCGTAAGCTTCCACCGTAACAAGCTACGAGACAAATCTCCCATCTATTCAAGGGAATGAGATCCAACCATTCGTGCCCTAGTACACTGCTTGCCAGCCGTCTGAGAAACTTATAACTTAATTGAATAACTAAGCAGTGCATAAATTAGGGAAATTTTATAAAATGCGCAGTTTATTCTCAAATGAAGTAAAATTTTGGGTTCGTTCAAATAATAAATTAAAACAATTGCTAATTTTAATTTAAACCGACAATACTAACATTGGGAATGGATACCAAAACAAGCGTAGCCTAGTAGCCATGGTGGGAACGAGTGTCGGCTTTATTTGTAATATGAGACAAGATGAGCTAAGCTACTAGTACACAAAAAAATATATATAATAAAAATAAAAAATTAAAAGAGTCCTGTTGAGCTACACGAATAGGTTAGCGTTGGTTTACAGAGCGGGGAAATAGGTAAGCGCAAATCAATAAATAGCCGGTTCGAAAATCAGTAATTTTCTATTGCTTGGGTTTGATAGTTTCTGCTTTTTCAGACGCACTCATTGAAATTAAACCTGGGTGGGGCCCTCCGTTTTAACTTTATATTGCTTGGGGTTGATAGTTTCTGCTTTCTCAGACGCACTCATTGAAATTGAACCTGGGTGGGGCCCTCCGTTTTTCAGTCATAAATCAGAGTTCAGAAAGATTTATTGTACTTATTAATTTATCTGATTTATGAAAATGGCCAGCGCCATAAGTTGCTGCTTCGACTTTGGCAGTGACCCCATGGCATAGCTGCCAATATATCGAGAGAGTTGCTCTGGGTAGCGCAATTGTGGTGGAACAACAATATATTTATTTAAAAATGGGCTCATATATATTAAAATGTAATAAAAATTTATTACAATCATATATTTATATATAAATTTTATAGCAAATAATTTACATGTTAAAAAACTACTTTAAAGTTGTTATTTATATCAAACAAATTTATTATATTAAATTTGTACTATTTTTAAATGGGGTTCATACATATGTCTGATTGAGATAAGAATTCGTATAGTAATAGAATACATGATTCTAAATACAATAGATGAAGTATATTATAATTTTATAATCATGTAGGACCCATTTTGGCGCAACTGCACCACTATTATGTAGTTGTGCCGTTTCTGAATATTTCTTATATATATATAGTCCGGCTTCTATACATCCAGATGTACCAATTCACTTTGGTACTTCTGTCTAGTTTAGGCCTTATTTTGATGATTTTGTTAAATCTAACCCATCCATTGTATTTAGCACTATTTATTTTATTTAGATACAAAAAATCATATCAATTGGATACATGTGTATGTCACATCTTCTAAAAATGTACAAAATTATATACAAATTTAGAAACTCACTTGAATCCAAATATCAAAGTTTTAGAATATTATAAAATTTTATAGAATCATTAATCTAAGTAGGATGAATATTATACATGTCTTAGATATTAAATTGAGATCTAGTGAGTCCTTATAAATAAATAAAAAATGATTTTTTAATGGATTTAAAGTCACTCTTAAGTGATTGTTAATTTTGAGAATGATGCAAGTTATGAATTGAGATAATTTTTGGCATCAAAATAAAAAAATAATGCTAAATACAACGGATGGATTAGATTTAACAAAATCATCAAATAGGATGTAAAATAGATAGGAGTATCAAAGTTATTATATATTTGTACTTGTATATATATATATATATCATGTATAAGGGAGCGATTTGTTACAAGTGCTTCCAGGAAATTTCTCAATACAAGTTTCAATTCCCAATTCGATTTAAGAGGATGGACAGATGCGGTTTTAAATATTTTTTGAGATTTTCAGATATTTTTTGAATTTTTAAAAATTAGTGGCATTTTAGTCCAAAAATGGTAAAAATTAATACACATATTAAATACACTTAGATTAACAGTTTCATGAAAAAAATTTAAAAAAATATTAAAAATGGATTTTGAGGTAGGGTATATTGAAATAGCGGCTGGCTTAAATGAGCCAATGCATCCGTGAAAAACCAAAAATTTATAACTATAGCACATTAATTTTTGTGCATTAGATAGGCCTACAAGTAGACCTAAAAACAAAAAATATGCACAACGCAAAATACCAATAAAAATAAATAAATTAAAAGTAAATGCATGCAAAGCAAATAAATAACCAAATACATGCAATGGCATAAAATAAATATGGTACAAATTACATAAAATAAACGTGCAAATACAAGACTAGAAGTTAATTGTGCAAAGCGAGTTAAGTGGTTAGGAACGATGTAAGTTAGATACAGAAATTAAATACCCAAACAAAAAAAGATAAAAGTGTAGATGAGGGGTTTAAGGTTGGAAATGAGAATAAAGATAAAATGTGTGAATATGTGAATTGAAGAAAGGAAATGCAAGCGTGAAGTTTTTTAAATCATGCAAGTTATTAAATTTTTTTAGATTTTAATTCATGAAGGTCATTAATTTTTTTTAGATCTGCAAAGCTAATCAAAATCAAACATGTGTCTCAGTTTAAATGAACCCACACAATTGTGAAAAATCAAAAATTTATAACTATAGCACATTAATTTTTGTGTGCTACGATAGGCCTACAAGTGGACCTAAAACAAAAAATATGTGCAACATAACATACCAATAAAATAAAATAAAATAAAATAAAAGTAAATGCATGCAAAACAAATAAATAACCATATACATGCAATGACATAAAATAAATATGGTACAAATTGCAGAAAATAAACGTGCTAATACAAGACTAGAAATTAATTATGTAAAGCGAGTTAAGTGGTTAGGAATGATGCAAGTTAGATACAAAAATTAAACACCCAAATAAAAAAAAAGATAAAAGTGTAGATGAGAGTTTTAAGATCGGAAATGAGAATAAAGATAACATGTGTGAATATGTGAGTTGACGAAAGGAAATGCAAGCGTGAAGTTTTTTAAATCATGCAAGTTATTAAATTTTTTTCAGACTTGCGTAGTTAATCAAAATCAAACATGTGTCTCAGTTAAGTGCAATTCTCAGTTAGTATTACGCATGCAAATGCAGAAATATCAGAGGTAAAATAGAATGTAAAATTAATGTACTAATTCTTTTTTAGTCACCACTGACCAAATGACTATAGTTAGTTCGTTTATAATAAAGAACTAATATATAGAGAGTCTAGGTGGACATTTGATTAAGAAAAATAAATAAATATGTGAAGTATGTTTTATTTTCTCTCAATACAATAGTCCTAGAAGTATTTTTTTAAAAAAATAATATTTCTTAAATAAAAGCTTAGGAGAGTTGGCAATGGGAACTTATTCTCTAGACTTTTCATGAAGCTTTAACTTAGTTTGAAAATTGGAATGAAAATCTATACACTTGAGTTGGAATGCAAGATTCTATTTTGAGAAGTGAAATGGAAGTATTCCCTCATGTTAGGTGAGATTCTATCTCATGATGAATGCACGATGAGAATTTAATCTCTTTGGCTTTTTCTGATTTTAGATAATTATTTTTAAAATTTTAGTCTAAATAAAACAAAAAAAAAATTTCTTTTTTTTTAAAAAAAAAACGATGCATAATGTAATAGAATATGATAAAAACTAATGTTAGTTAAACCATGAAATAATTCAGTTGTAAGGCCATGGAAATGATATTTTCTAATTTTTCCTAGATTATGGAATGGTCAAAATGCAATGTGATGAAATGTCCCTTTTGAATTTTTTAAAAGATTATTGTTGGTCTAGATGAATACAAGAAGAGTGATTTTGAATAGATTGTTATCAAATGATTAATTAAAATCTCATTTTGATTATTTTGGTGCAAACAAATTAATGCAAGAAATGTTTTTGAATATTTAAAAAATGACAACATGATGAGGGTGCATGTACATCACTGTTGAATGATTATCAATGCAAACCGAAATATGAAGTGCTTCCAAGGTGAAAAAATGGAAGCAAGGGCATTGTGGTTATTTAAAGTCGTGAGTACATTTGCTTCAAAACATTTGTTTGATTTTTTAATGAAATTCATGTTAAATACACACAAAATCTCAAACTATTCTATTCAATTGATAGATCGGCCACCAAAGCATATGTACATATAATTTTTCAAATTTTGATATATTTTAAAAATATTTATGTTGAAAATATTATTTTTTTTATTAAGATTTCATTATAATTGATAAAATTGAGAAAATATTTTATATATCTTATATATTATATTATTTAAAATTTATATCCATAAGGTACATTCAATAATAACATTTTTGATATTTATTTATAAAATTTTGAAAGTTTATTAAATTTTAAAATTTTTGGAACAATATAAATCTAACAGTATTTAACAACATCTAACAATATCTAACAACGTCTAACGGAACCTAACAGTATTTAATGAAATCCAGCAATATCTAACAATGTCTAACTTTCATTGTACATATGTTAATTGTAATTTAACAAGCATATTATACCTTTTTACTCTTTATAAAGTTATTTATGCCTTTGTTATATATTTTAGAGCTTGGTTAATAGGATTTTATAGATCTACTCAAATGTAACAGTGTCTAACAGTGTCTAACAACCTCTAATAAGATCTAACGACATCTAATAATGTCTAACTGTGGCGTCCTAGTCTGAGCGTCACAACCTTACTCCAAAATCTATCGATTGGTAAACATGATTAGGATTATTGTCTTGTCACTCATGGCTTATTGGATATTTATCCGCTTTATCTTAACTCCTTAGGAGTTTATATTATTTTATACATTCCATTTGAAACATACACATATGATCTCATAATTTCCATACTTAGTCATATCATGATAAATCATTCTTAACAATTGACCACAAAATTTTTCGCTATTATAGTCACAATCACCACATAGTCATAAATATAATATAGTCCTTATACAACGTTAAATCACCATTAATGTCATTAGACATACAACCATACAATTCATAGAGTGCAATCATAGGTAACTTGTAGAAATTCATTTTTTTCCTTAAATATCCACCTATCTCCTTGCATGGTTTGTTCCATCACCTGTCTTTAGAATTTGGAAAACAAAACTATGAGTCGAAATTCAATAAGGAAGCTATAAGATTTTCAAGCAATTCATTGTTATTTAAAATAACTTGAAAAGCCGCATTATACCCACTCGAGGGTATATCTTAAAACATGCTTCATATACCCGTTTAGGGTATGTCGTAAACAATACAATGCATTATTTAAAATCTTGACATTGCTTTGGACAGAAGCTAACTAGGCAACCATCTACTTTCATCCTCTTTCTCATTCCAAGGAGACGCCGCCGGCCCTAGGCCTCTCTTAGCGACTTGGCTGCATCAAAGGGGGACATTCGGTCCAGTTACACCTTTGAGATGGACCTCATACTTTGTGTACATGCATCTTTCATAAACATAAACTTGACATGCTAGCTTGATTTTTCATTCATAAATCATGAATTCATCATTTGACATAAGTACTTGAAAAGCCATAAGCAATTCATTTATTCCATTGGAAATAACATTTCAATACACATTTAGATAAAGGAATGACCATCCTTAAACAACTTAGAAAGAATTGAAATCATTCATTTGCTAACTCATTTAAATAGTTAGAATATCATTGATAAACATTTGCACATATTTTGATAAAACAAAGCATTTAGAAAACTGCTTGCTTACCTAGCTTGCTTAGCCTTCTGTTTCGCTGATCTCTTTGCATTTGCCTATACATCAACATAGCATTGCATTCATAAGAAGCCATTTGCTTGCATTCACTTAGTTTTCCAATTCCATAATCCGTATCATACACAATTAACTTGGATTTTCAAGTCGATCATACATAAACAACATGCACATGTGCATCATATCATGTGTTTTTATCCCATATTTAGGGTAAACACATAACATTCATTCCTAATTCAACATATGGGGATTTATATTTCCCATTAATCATTTTTCATCTATGTTCCATTTTGCCTACGTCAGTGCTCATTCTAAGCATATAAGTGACGTTTTAATCTTCACAAATAAATCTCATAAATTGAGATAATCAAACATTATTCATACAGAAATATCCTTATGCATTTCATCACATATTAATGCATACTTTGCATTTTAGCAATCTCACATAAGTCACATATCGCCCATTCATACATATGCTCTACGTACGTTCAACATACAACGTATATATTATGTGTTTCTTAAAATTTCTTAACACAGCAACTTACACCCATTTTCAACATCATTAAACTCCTTAATTAACACATACTTTAGGGTAAAATTTCATATTTTTAATCCATTTATCATTGGGTTTCAAAACAGCCATGTTAAGACCTATTTTTCATCCTTTCATTGTCTTTTTCAAGACTTAAATGATAACAGATTTTTAAGTCATAATTTTCAGAAAATAAACATGCTTTTCATAACCCAAATTAAGGGTATTATCACATATTCAAAATTCATAATATTTTTGCTTCCATAACAGCAACATTTTCAAGCATATAGGGCATCCATTTTGACCTGTTTTGACGTGTCCATATGTATATCCTTAAAATCAGATTTAAGGAAAATCTTTTCAAACCCTTTTGGAAACTCAAAGTAACTTATTCCAAGGGTAATTTACCCTCCATAATATTCATAAATCTTTTGTTCACAAACAACAACAAAATCGCATGAAAAGCACCCGTTTTGATTCCCATTTGGACGTCCCATACACATACCCTAAAAAATCAAATTTAGGGAAAAATCATCTACCCAACTTAGGCCATCCAAAGGGTCCTTAATTTAGGGTAATTTACCCTACAATTCATTCATAAAAAATTTAAGCGCTTCCTTGTATTATTTTTAACTCGAAAATGGAAAAATAGGCATTTCTTGAAACCCAAAGTTTCATATTTGTTAAAATCATGAACAAATGCTTAAATCAGTATATGTAATCCAAAAGAACATGAATTAAATACAAATAATTATATTTTAATCATACAACAACTTGGTTTAGGGTTTTTCAGAATTTTCAAGTTAGCTTTCATCTCAAATTCCAACCTTAACTTCCATTTTCACTCTCTTGAACTCTTGATCTCATTTAAATCATTCAAAAATCATTCAATACCTATATTAAGGCATCATAACTCATCCTTGAAGATTTCTTTGTGAACCATATTCATGGCTCATGAATTGAGAGAGAAAAGCTTAATTCCAATGATCCAAAGCTTAGGTTTTACTTACTTGGATTGAATCTAACTTGAATCCAACTTATTTGGCTTGGTTCCTCTTCTTTTTCTTCTTCTTTTTCTTCCTATTTTTCTTGTCCTTTTCTCCTTCCCCCTAACTGGTTTGGACGTAACCAATGTTTTCTCTCAACTTAGCAAAATTTAGAAATTTCTTCTCCCCTTCTAACAAGCAAGTTTTTTAGGATATATCCCCCCTTTCTATATTTTTTAACCAGCTTATGGGACTCACTTTTCACATGTCATGAGAGTAATTTATTTCTACCTTATCCCTTGATGACATGGAATTTTTATATCCAAGTAAAATATGCCTTTTTTAATTATCAAAAATCTACAAAATCCATGCATTAATGGCCCATCTTGCTGTCTACCAATTAACGCCCCCTCTCTGCTTAGGTTTTGACAATTTTTTTATTATATTTTTCACATATTTATGTGCCCATTTATTTCACCTAGGTATTAGGCAACTTAGATACATATTTTAGCATTTTTCAAAATCAAATCTTCATGCCAAACGTGCCCTTGGACGTCCCTTGGTTTGCCACATAATCTATGCTCCATTTGAGCTAGATATTTGGCATTAATCCTTGAATTTTTCATGGATTTTACCATTAAACAAATCCATAAAAATCCATCTCGATCCACCATAATTTGACACCTTGTATAGCATGAAAACATGCCATTATCACAAATGCTTTTTATTTAATGCTATGGTAGTCTAGGGTACACAAAGTCAATGATAGGTATATTTTTCTAATTAAACACTTTTCCATGGTAATCAGCTATATACAATCCAATCATACCATAGATTTCATAATTTTATTCAATCGTTTCAAATTTCATCTCAAACCAACATTTCTACGTCAAGTTATGAACTTTTAAAAATAACCTTAGAGAGTGAGATTAAAAAAATAATTATCACCTTAATCTCATCACTTGTGACTTAATCCAATCTATACATAAGGTTTAGCACAAAATCATGAGCTTGCCTTTAAAATTTCATCTCATTTTGCCTTATAGGCGTTAAATTATGAATTTTCTACAATTTTCAACACAATTTCATAATTTCCATTTTAATCTCCATTGGTTGAATCATGAAAATTAAAATAAAGATTCATGCCACATTAGCATATACTAATCCTCCTTAAGCCTTTTTAGTCATCTTGACCCATATTGGGCTTTGGCGACTAATCATAATCACCATTCTTAATTACAAACCCTAATTGCAAAATTCATAAATTCATAAAAATCATCCAAAAAGTAATCAATTCACACATAAATCATTCATTACGCCTTAAATGCAATTATATGGGTCCTACTTTGGTTTGGTTATTACAATCCTCCCCTCCTTATAATAAATTTCATCCCGAAACTGTCTACTTTTGGAATAACTGGGGATACTTCTTTTCTACCTCTTTCTTCAATTCCCAAGTAGCCTCACTATCGGAATATCTATTCCATTGAACTTTTACATACTCAATTTCTCTATTCCAGCTTTTGCACCTTATGATCCAAAATCCTAACAAGTCTTTCCTCATAATTTAAATGGTCTTGAATTGGTAAGTTCTCCGTTTCTAACACATGCGTTGGATCTAAAATATACTTTCTTAACATAGAAATATAAAAAACATTATAGACTAAAGCTAGGGCTGGAAGTAATGGTATTCTATAAGCTAACTTCCTAATTTTCTCTAATACTTCAAATTGCCCAATAAACCTGGGATTCAACTTGTCTCCTTTCCCAAACCTTGTAACTCCTTTGAATGATGTGACTTTTATAAATACATATTCGCCGACTTGGATATTCAAATCCCTTCTCTTGCAGTTTATGTAACTCTTTTGCCAACTCTGGGCTATGAGTATACACTAGCAAATAATCGGCACTTTGTCTGCCATTCACTAAGACAAGTTTGGGGCTAGCTTTTTCTCTCCAACCTCATCCCAGTTTAATGGTGTTCGACACCATCGTCCATATAATGCTTAAAATGGTGTCATTTGAATACTAGCTTAATAACTGTTATTATACACGAACTTTGCTATTGATATATATTCATCTCACAATCCTTCGAATTCCAATGTACATATACCGAGCATATATTCAATAATTTGATTTGCCCGCTCTGTTTGTCCATTGGTCCGGGGATGAAATGTTGTGTTAAACTTTAGTTGGGTGTCTAAATTTTCATGCAAACTTTTCCAGAATCGAGACGTAAATGTCGTATCTTGATAAGATATGGACTTAGGTACTCCGTGAAGTAGTACAATATCCTTATAATATATTTTAGCTAGTTTTTTAGCTGTATAAGTTCCCTTCATGGGTATAAAATGTGCAACCTTTGATAATTGATCTACTATTACCCATATAGAGTCATTTCCTGCCTGTGTCTTTGGTAATCCTTCAATAAAATCCATCGTTATGTCATCCCATTTCCATTCCAGAATTTTTAAAGATTATAGTTTTCCCAGCATTCGTTCGTGGTCTGTCTTCACCCTTTGACAAGTTAAGCACTTTGATACATATTTAGCGACCTCTATTTTCATGTTATTCCACCAATATGCTTTCTTGAGATTTCGATACATCTTCGTACTTCCTGGATGCATAGAAAATGGTGAGAAATGAGCTTTTTTGAAAATTTGTTCCTTCAATTCTTTTGAATTAGGTATGTATAAGCGACCTTTGTATTGACACATACCTCGCTCATCAACAATGAATTCATTCAACCCTTTTTCTTCATCTTTTCCACATATGTATGTAGGTCTATGTCCTCTTGCTACACAGTTTTGATATGTTCAAATAAGGATGATTGTATGTTCATTTGTAATAATCTCATTTGAACTCCAAGGGGACATACAATCAATTTCGGTTGTCTTATCTTTCGAAGAAATCCTTCTTCTTTAGTGATAAGGTGTGCCATACTGGCATTTCTGCTCAATGCATCAGCTACCACATTTGCCTTACTTAGATGGTATAGAATCTCCAAATCGTAGTCCTTAAGTAACTCAAGCCATCTCCATTGTCGCATATTCAATTCCTTCTGAGCAAAACTGTACTTAAGGCTCTTGTGATCCGCATAAATCTTGCTTTTAGAACCATACAGGTAGTGCCTCCAAATTTTCAAGGCAAATACCACTGCTGCTAGCTCTAGGTCATGAGTGGGGTAGTTTACTTCATTGGGCTTCAACTGCCTTGATGCATTAGCTATCACCTTTCCTCTCTGCATTAGCACACATCCTAGTCCCTTCCTTGAAGCATCATTGTACACCACAAATCCTTCATTACCTTTACGTAGGGTTAAGATGGGCGCTTTTACCAAACGTTATTTCAATTCTTGGAAACTGCATTCACATTCTTTAGACCATACATATTTGACTCCTTTACGAGTTAACCTCATTAGTGGGGCTGATAATTGTGAAAAACCTTCCACAAATCTCCTGTAATAGCCTACCAATCCCAGAAAACTTCAGATTTCTATAATAGTTGTTGGTCTCAGCCACTTTAATACTGCTTCAATCTTTTGAGGGTCAACTTGTACTCCCTTCTCTACGATTATATGCCCAAGAAAAACTTCCTGTTTTAACCAAAACTCACGTTTCTTTAGCTTAGCATATAATTTATCCTTCCTTAGTCCTTTCGACACTCTTCTCAAATGAATCCCATGTTCCTCTTTTGACTTGGAGTAAATCAAGATGTTATAAATAAATATGGCCAGAAATTAGTCCAAATAATCTCGAATTACCTTGTTCATCATATCCATAAATACAGCAGGGGCATTAGTGAGTTCGAAAGACATCACTAGAAACTCATAATATCCATATCTTGTTCGAAATGCTGTCTTCTGAACATCGGTAAGACTTATCCTTAACTGATGGTACCTCGACTGCAAATCAATCTTGGAAAACGTTGTTGCTCCTTTCAACTGATCAAACAAATCATCAATCCTCGACAACGAGTACTTATTTTTCACTGTAACCCTATTCAAATCCCTGTAGTCAATATGTAATCTAAGACTCCCATCCTTTTTCCTCACAAATAACACTGGAGCTCCCCAGGGTGATACATTGGGTCTGATAAAACATTTATCCAATAGCTCCTATATTTGAGTTCTCCACTCATTCATTTTTGCTGGTGTCATTCGATATGGGGCTTTAGATATTGAAGTTGTGCCTAGTATGATGTTGATGGTCATATCCATTTCCCTTTCTAGAGGTAATGTAGTCAATTCCTTTGGAAAAACATCCGAAAATTCCTTAACCACTGGAATTTGATTTATTTCCGCCTCCTTTTCTTTCTTCACACTTACTAATACTAAATGTGCTTGGCAATTTTGGTGGATCATTTTAGCCGCTTTCATTGAGGATATCAGTATTGTTGAATCCTCAAGTAGCCTTAGGCTTCCAATAACTACATCCTTTTCTAGGGCTACTTCAAATTACACTTTCTTATTTTTACAATCAATCGTCACTCCTCATTAGCTTAACTAGTCCATGCCTAGTATTATGTCAAACTCGGTCATGAGTAATAGGATCAAGTCAGCTTCTAGAATCATTGATTCTATACTGATTGGATATGCCTTGCATACTTGGCTAGAGCTAGCTAACCTATAGATAGGGGATTCTACATGAATTACTTTATTGGTTTCCTCTACTAGTAGTGCATGTGTGGTTATAGATTAGCAAGCAACGAATGAATGGCTAGAACCCGAATCAAACAGAGCTATAGCCGAATTTCCTAAAGTATAAATCATACTTGTAACCACTTCCTTCTCCTGCTCTTGCGATTCAGTCAGGGTTAGAGCATTCACTTGCATAGGATTTGTAGAGGTTCCCTACCTGTTAGGGCTTTATTTGGACAATTTGGAGCTATGTGTCCAACCTGGCCACAAACATAGCATTTTACCATCTTTGCCTCTCCCTTGCCACATTCCTTAGCTATGTGACCCATTTGCCATACTTAAAGCATTTGTTTGACCCCTTAAAACATTCGCCTACATGGCGCCTTCGACATATCTTGCAAATAGGTGACATTTAGCTCCTTTCCCTTTCCTTACTACTCCCTTCCTAGACTTTTCCTTCCCCATTTCAACTTCTTTCATTCCCGAGTTGAACGTCTTGGATCCTAACCTTAGTTCTTAAGTTCTTATTGACTCAATCTCTAAGGCTTTAGCCCTTTCTACACTTGATGCATAATCTTTAATCAATAGAAGGGCTAAGCTTTCTCTGAGTTAGGGCCTCAGTCCCTACTAGAATCTCTGTGCCTTGTTCTCTAGCACATTGGCAATCCATGGTACGTACCTCACCAACGCATTAAACTTGGTGGCATTCTTTATCATAGTCATCCTTCCTTAATAGAGCCTTTCAAACTCAATAACTTTTTGGCTCTATAAACCCACTAGGAGATACTCCTTGTTAAATTCCTCTACAAACTCTGTCATGTTACCTCTTCCGGGTGTGGCATAGTGATCAGCATCGTCTCCCACCACTCACATGCATCCTTTACCAACAGATGAGTGACACAGTACTTTTTTCTTATCATTGCATGGAGATATGATGAACAATTTTCTAATCTCTGTTATCCATTGTTTAGCTTGGAAGGGGTCAGGTTCACCTGAAAATTTAGGAGGCTGTTGTGAAAGGAATGCATTTATTGCCCTCCTACCTGCTTCCATTAACTGGTTCTCATCCATTGTAGGCACTGTAGGGGGAATTAGGTTAGCCGTAGGAATGAGTCCTTTTTCAGCACTTTCTAACTAGGCCTATTGGGTCCTCTCCCACAAGTCTTGAATTATATCTGCGGCTTGGGTCGCCCAATCACAAGTAGCTTGTTGCATTGCTTCCTTTACCACTGAAGCTACTCTTTCCTTAATTATTTGAGCTTGATTTTGCTCTTGTTCTCTAATTGGTTATGGGCTTTCATCTTCTCGTCTTTGTTGATTTCTTGGGTTTTACCCTTGTAATCCAGGCCTGCCTCTTTTGGGCCTGCTGGATTCACCAATCTCATGTTGGCTAAGAACTTTGGTAGCCACTTCCTTTCCCTTGTTCTTTCTAACCCTTGACCTTGTATCAACCATGGTGTTCTTTTTGAATATTCAAAAGCACATAACTTTTATTCGTAGTTAGGGTTAGGTCATCATAAAACACATTTCATCATCACATGATTAATTAACCAAATCATTCAATCATAATCGTGTCATTTTTCATCATTTTCAACCAATACACATCCATATTCATGCATCCAAAATCCTTAGATATAGTTATATCATCATAACTATTCATATAATTTACATTATCAAAGCATCCCATTCATAAAACATAGTCTTAGCATGTCATATCATGACATTGCACACAAATATATACCTGCCATATACCAATCCATAATTATACATACATTTGTGTCACACATAAAACCATCATCCATCATAAAGTATCATCAAGCCATAATTATACAAAATTTTCGTAAAAATTCATAAACATCAAACTATCTTCTACTGGGACCCCTCCTTATGTAATGCCTACAACTATGCGGGACTTGAGTGGGTTCATCGGTAATGGTACTCGTATCAAACCATGCGGGAACATCTTCCTCCCCTCTGTCACTGCTATCACTACCATCATCATCTTCTTCCTCATTTTCACCTTCCTCCTCCTGTATCTCAGGAGCAAGGTACTCCATTGGGTCCTCGTCGTCATTATCACTAACATTATTATTTTCATTTCTTGTGTTAAGTTGGATAGATTCCCCATCTTGTCTTACTATATGGATAATGGCCTCATTAATACCCGGAGCAACGGATGTTTCTAAAATTCCTTGGGCCCGACATTCCTAGACCGCAATAGCTACCTCTTTTTCCCTCTAATGGATCCTTTCCCAACTTACCCCGTGACTAAATTGCACAAGTTCGTACTCAAATCTATACCACTGACCATCATCAGGGGGTATGGGTGTTAGAATCTGATCCCAAAATTTTTGAAGATCTTGAAGGTACATTAAGTTAGATGGGATGATTAGATCTATTTGGTGAGATGTTGCAGTATTCTCCACCCTAGGAACATGACTTGTCGACTCCTCTGCATTAGGCCTTTGAGGGTATGGGTTGACATAATAATCTCCCTATGGATGAGTTTAGGGGTGCCTAAGAGGGAAATTAGGAGGAACTAGTGGGAAATATGTGGAATTTCACCATCTATTCATGTTTTCTGCTATTCTTCTTTTCCGCTCTTCCTCCTCCTTTCTAATTTCTTCCTCACTCATTGCCCTCTTTCCTCTGTTAGCCATCTACAATTCAAACATAACAAATCAGCTATATTCAATACATTATAAACAAATCATCATAGATAATTTATTCTATAATCACATAGATATCATTCAATCACATGGATATCATCATAAGCTATAAATTTTCATACTTAGAAAATTTTCCTCACCTTTTTTGCCAATCCATGCTTTGATACTAACTTTTGTAGCGCCCCAGCCAAAGCGTCACAACCTTACTCTAAGATCTATCAATTGATAAACGTGATTAGGATTATTGCCCTGTCACTCGGCGGCTTATTGGATATTTATCCACTTTATGTTAACTCCTTAGGAGTTTATATTATTTTATACATTCCATTTGCAATATACACATATGATCTCATAATTTTGCACACTTAGTCATATCATGATAAATCATTCTTAACAATTGACCATAAAAAATTTTCATTATTGATAGTCACAATCACCACATAGTCATAAACATAGTATAATCCTTATACAACATTAAATCACTATTAATGTCATTAGACATACAACCATACAATTCATAGAGTTCAATCACAGGTAACTTGTAGAAATTCATTTTTTCCTTGAATCTCCACCTGTGCTCCTTACACTGTTCGTCCCTTCACATGTCTTTAGGATTTGGAAAACAAAACTGTGAGTCGAAACTCAATAAGCAAGCTATAAGATTTTTCGGCAATTCATTTTTATTTAAAATAACTTGGAAAGCAGCATTATACCCACTCGAGGGTATATCTTAAAACATGCTTCATATACCCATGTAGGGTATGTCACAAACAATGCACTGCATTATTTAAAATCATGACATTCCTTTGGATAGAAGCTAGCCACGCAACCATCCACTATTCTCTTTCCCATTCCAGGGAGGCGCCACCGGCCCTAGGCCTCTCTTAACGACTTAGCCGCACCAAAGGGGGACATTTGGTTCACTTACACCTTTGAGATGGACCTCATCCTTGTGCACATGCATCTTTCATAAACATAAACTTGACATGCTAGCATGATTTTTCATTCATAAATCATGAATTCATCATTTGATATAAGTACTTGAAAAGCCGTAAGCAATTCATTTATTCCATTGAAAATAACATTTCAATACACATTTAGATAAGGAATGACCATCCTTAAACAACTTAGGGTGTGTTTGGTTGGAGGTAAAACTTTTGATGAAAAGTTATGAGGGTAGAAGTTGTCAAATTAATAAAAAATAATGTGATATAATAGGGGTAGTGATAAAGTGTAAAGAGAATAAAGTTAAAATAGATAGGTTAGTTGTATGAGTAGTTGTGTAGAAATGATTGAAAAGTAGATTAGTTTGTATAGAAAAATGTAAAAAAATAATTAAAAAATAGAGTAATTATGGAGAGTGAAAAGTTTTGGATTTAAAAGTTTTAGTTGACATATTTTGGCCCCAAAAAAACACACCCTTAGAAACAATTAAAATCATTCATTTGCTAATTCATTTAAATAGTTAAAATATCATTGATAAACATTTGCACATATTTTGATAAAACAAAGCATTTAGAAAACTGCTTGCTTACCTTGCTTGCTTAGCCTTCCGTTTCACTTATGTGGCGCCCCGGCCCGAGCGTCACTTCCTTACCTCAGGACCTATTGATTGGTAAACGTGATCAGGATTGTTGCC
>JAXCLR010000063.1:19762304-19773481 GCA_035584095.1 Annona squamosa | reverse complement strand
CATGATGTATTGGTGTATTTTAATCACCAACAAATTATTTTAATCCCTTTGTCCCACATTAGCTTATAATGATCACTTGAATCATCATTGCTAATCTTTAGCTCTAATTATCATAATTTAGCAAAATCACAAAAATTATTTATAATTCAATAAATTTACTTATAAATCACATGTAAATATTCAATGCATATATTGAATCTTACTTAGGTTGGGGTTTCACACACAAGTCACAACTGCCTCCAGGGAATTGGTGCCTAGGTGCCGGACAGGGGCGCCCAAGCGCCAAGCATGATTACAAAGGTGTGTCCAGGAGAAGCTCGAAGTTATGAAATCTCTAAGGAGTTGGCCCCTAGGCGCTAAGGCATGAAATCTTAGGGTTTGCAGAAAAGTTCAAAGTTGCCCAGCACATAGAAAGTTGGCACCTAAGCGCCAATACGCATCTGTATGCGCAAATTTCAGTGCGTAGGCTTTGCAACTGGATTTTATAAATAGATCCTAGGAGGTTTGCGCACAGGGAAAAGAAGAGAGGAGAGCCCAGAAATGAACTACATAGCAAGAGAAAGAGATAATCGCGATCAAAGCACGGATTGAGGAGAGGATTCAACCCTGTTGGTGGAAGCTGCTGGAAAATAGTTTTTTCTATTTCTTTCTAATTTTCTTGCTTTTCTTTCATGGATACTTTTAATATGGATGTAATGGATGTTGAGATCATGTCTTTGAACTAAACCTCCATTAGATGGATAGTTAGGATGAATTGAATTCTAAACTATACTTTTTTTGGTTCTTTGAATTTCAAGAATGAATATTTGATTTTATATGTGATTGTGTATGATTTACCTTTGCATGTGCGGATTTAATATTTTTTATTAGATTAGCTACCATGTAAGATGATTTAATTGCTTGATTTATCCTTGTAAGAGGAAAATCTCTGCTAGATCCATATGTAAAGCATAGGCTTCTTCTTGGTTAACGAGAGTTGTTTAAGGGATAGGAATATACCGTTAAACCTCATGTAGTCATTAAATAGGTTATGAACTTATCATTTTCACTTTATTTAATAGCATGGGAACATATCAATTAAATAAGGTGTGATTAGCTTTATATAATGTTAAAAGATATATATAGAGATTAATGAACTTGGGCTAGTAAATCCATACATAATCCAATTAAAAAGAACCAATGCAATATAGTTTAGATTCAAATATTTCAAACTATCCATCTACCATCCTCGATTAGTAATTCCGTTTCTAGTATCCAGTAGTTTTGCAAACTCTACTCTATATATCTTTTTGCAATCGTTAGCTTTAGTTTAAATCACAAACTTAGAATTCTCTACCCACTGAATGCAACTAAACTAATTAATAATTCCGATTAACAATTCATCGTGGGAACGATACTCTACTCACTCTTTATTACTTGACACGACACATATACTTGGGTAAATAGCGAACATTTTAATTGACATATACATAGCTCGTCAACGTGGTCAGTGAGTCAATGGACAAAGGAACTTCAAGAAACCTAATTCAGATGTTCATAAGTAAAGGAGAAGCTATGGAAGACTTGAATCAACAACTTGCTAAATCGGTGGCAACATCTGAAATCGGGAGATCAAAACAACAAAATTTAATGAACAAAAGAGAAAAGTTGACAAACCAGTGACTGTTCGTTCTCCTTCTTCTCATTTTTTTAAAACTAATTGCAGCGGTTCATTAGCAGGAAAAATTCTCATGCAAATACGGAGGCCGATTCAAGAAATGACGAATGCGAGAAAATATGAAGGCAAGAAAAAGAAATAGAGAAATGAGAAAATTGGAGTTGGTTGACATAAGATGATCAAACTGTAGTCAACCTAACAACTTTAAAGCAAGCGCTGCTTGGGAGGCAAATTAAGAATTTCTTTCCTTACAGGGAAGTTTTAGTTTTATTTTTTCTTTTAGTTTCTTTTATTTTAGAATTTCGATACTCTTTAATTTGGAGCTTTATTGGCTATTTTTCAAAGCTTACTTTGAAGGAAGCACTATGGCGCCCCAAACTAAGGTGTCCACATAGTCCTTACTCCAAGGTCTTATCGATTGGTAAATGTGACTCGGGATTGTTGCCTTGATCACGTGATGGGTACATAATTGGATCTTGTCCAAATTTTTTTTCTTTTCATTCGTCACTTAAGCATACACTTTATTCATAATAGATTCATCTATATCATCATAAAACCATTCATATCTTCTTTTTAATGAAATAATTCATATAAGTACAATCATATTTATAATATCCATAAAACATGTCTTCAACATGATTATCATACATTTGTTCCTTTGGATGCATACATAGAACTGCAATTAAATTTGCACGTTATTTCTACCGGGCATCCTTTATGAGTCAGCTCCATAGCCTGTTTGTCATTTTGAAAACACATATGAGTAATAATACTTAGTAAGCAAGCCTTTTTCTTTGGCAAGTAAACATTTTCCTTTCATTCAAATGCATTTCTCCCCATTTGGTAGGAGACACTTACCAAGTGATCAATTACCAATGGGACAGAAACCTTTTCATGCATTTCATGAGAATGCAATGCATTCATTCATTCATGACTTTTCTTGTGCCTCCAACCTTTAGAAGGATGATGCTGGCACACAACCCTTCCAACTTGGCGATAGTTAAGGGGGACCCTCTGATCCGCTTACTACCTCCACCAAAGCCTCTTCCTTGTGCACCATATTTATACATACCTCCACCAAAGCCTCTTCCTCCATAAACCTTAATGAATCATTTAGCAAGTAATTTAACAAGTAGTTAACATTCATTTCAGGTAAAGCATTATAAGAATGGTCATCATTAAATTTAATACATAAAACACATAAGCAAACAATTTGCAATCATTTAGAAATATTTTAGAAAGCATGTATCTTTCTTACGTCCTCAGTTTGTGTCCTCCACATTTTTCTTTCCCTTTTCCTATACAAGGAAAAATGA
Source organism: Annona squamosa (assembly GCA_035584095.1). Lineage (NCBI taxonomy): Eukaryota > Viridiplantae > Streptophyta > Magnoliopsida > Magnoliales > Annonaceae > Annona > Annona squamosa. Next base: position 19,770,508 of record JAXCLR010000063.1, on the reverse strand, counting down.
TATTTTATCTATATCATTCCATGTCTTAGTTCGCTTCCTATGTATCATTCATTACCTCATTCCTATAGAGCTTAATCTTGTAAAGATACTTGGTCATTACCTCCTTATATGGATTTTTTATCCATAAATTCCTTCAAAAATTTCATCCTTATATTTAAATATTGATCTCAAATTTTCTCCGAAATCATGCTGTTTACTATTTATAGTTACTGTAAGAGATTACTATAGCAAATCACCGTTCATCCGATGTTACTATTCACAATGTATTGGTTACTGTTTATGGGTTTCAAAATTTGACATTTTTTTTAAAAAATAAAAAATATCATGACATAACTTATGCTTAGTATATCATATAAAAATTCATACATTTTGAATTTATCATCTTTAACTTGGCTAAATAAATCATTTTCTCCATATACTAAAAATAAACATAAATTCACTTAAACATAATCCTTAATTCAAAAATCATGAAACTAATATTTCATCATTTCAGCATAATATTTATCATATTTATTCATCTCAAATCATCATTTGTCTATTTTAGAGCATTATTTACACATATCATGTGCTATCTTCCTGAATGCTCTATCTTGGCTCTAAATTTTTGATATTTTGGCATAATTCAGATTAAGCATTATAACTATACTTATTTTTTCATGCTTAAGAATTATCTAAGCATGGTTTTACCCTAGTTAACATTTAAAGAAAATTTAGATAGAAATCACTTACCCAATGTGGAGATATTCCTCTTTTTCTCACACTTTCTCTCTCTAACTTTCTCCTCTTCTTCCTTGGACGTGTGGGGGTTTTGGGAACTTGAGTTTTCTCAAATGGAGCTGGGATGAGGTGCCTTTGGATGTCCACTCCTACCCCTATTTGTAGTTTTTGATTTTTCATCAAATTGGAATTTACCCCCTTGCTTGAGGTATTAAATTATAAGTGTATTTTTTCTAATTTCCAACAGGTGCATGGAGCCATGTGCTGCCACCCTACAACAGCTCTAGCCCCCCTATGGCAGCCATATTTTTCTTATTTTTTAATTTATTAAAATTATTTATTTTAAGCTAATTTAATCCTAACACTTGATTTTTTATGACGAAGAATGTGGACCATTGATTTTGGTCAAAATCTCAACCACCCCTTGCTCACGCCCCTACCATTGCTGCTTTTCATTTATTATTTTTATTTTTTATTTATTTAAATTTCATAAAAGTCAAATGGAAATTAATGAAAAAGATAAGCTACTTTTTAATCTCCAATTGACGTTTCATCTTGACCCTTAATTCGTGATTTTCATCACATCTTAAACCATTCATCATGGTCATCATGGATTTTTAACAATCCATAAAAATTTCATCTAAATCTGCCATCTGAATTGCAAATTATGAATTTTTCTTTAATTTTTCACTAAAATCCAAAATTTTATTAAAATATCAGAAAGTATTGTTATTTCGTCTGGTAGTGATTAAATCTTCTTCTTCATCTTTTTGTCATTAGGTTAATCTAAGGGATTAACTCTTAATCATGTTGGTTACAATTCACGTTACTATTCACATACACTATTCAATGTACTATTCACGTGCACTATTCACTTGGTTTAATCCCACAATTGTATTTCTTTAACCTCTAATACACATGTTTTCATACTCATAAATATATATTTTATTATTATTACATGTCTAAGATTGGAGTTTCACAATCCTCCTCCCTTACCCAAAACCTGTTGCCCTTCAAATATTCTAAACAATTTTCTTTCTGCTATCCATTATTGCATGCCTCAAATTCTATTTTAGAATTATATCATCTTTCAATATCATTTTGCCTATCCTTATAGGGCACGCATTGCGTACTTGATTCTTTACTTGCCATTTTCATGGTACTACTGGTTTCTTCCACCCATAGTGCGTGTGTGGTTATGTATTGGTATGAATGTGCAACATCTGAATTAAATAATGAATTTCCTAAAATTTAAATCATACTTGTAACCAATTCTTCCTCAGTTTCTTGAGATTCCATCCCGGTTAGGGCTTAGACACGCACAGGATTGTTGGCTATGGCGGGAGCTTTCTACTAGTCTAACCTTCCTCGAGTTGGAGCATCTTGTGGCTTGTTCGGGTAGTTGAATGATATATGCCCGATTCAACCACATATGAAGCACTTGGTCATTTTGCATTCCTGAGCCAAATGTCCTACTTGACCACACTTAAAACATTTCCTCAATCCATTGAGGCATTTGCTAGAGTGGTGTTTATAGCAAGTTTTGCAAGGTAAGATACTCTTTCCTTTGGAACTGGATTCCTCCTTTCCATCCATTATCTTCTTATTTTTTCCCTTTCTTGGCCCCATTTTTCTTGGGAGCCGTGAAGAATTGCTCTTTAGCTTGCCCTAGCTAATGCCCTATCTCTTTCTATACTAGAGGCATAATCTCTTATTAGTAATGGGGCTAGTCCCTCTCTTAATTGGGGTCTCAGCCCACGTTGGAACCTCTGAGCCTTATTCTTTAGCACATTGGCAATCCAAGGTACATACCTGACCAAGGCATTGAATATTGTTGCATACTCAGTCACCGTTATCTTGCCTTGGTAGAGTTTCTCAAACTCTATCACTTTTTGGCTCTGTAGGCCTACTTGAAGATAATCTTTATTAAATTCTTCTAAAAATTCTTGCCACGTGACCCATTCTGGGTGTGGCATAGTAACCATCAATGTTTTTCACCATTCGTAAGTGTCTTTAACCTACAGGTGGGTAGTGTTGGTCTCAAGTTATTGACAATTACCCAAGAGGGAAGGGTTGAATTGGGTCTTTAAAATTTTTAGCTTAAACTAGAAAATGTTCCCCGATTTAATTTAGTCCCCTTTAATTAAACAAATGGAAATCAATAAGATAATGAAAGCAGAAATAAAAATCAATGGAGAAGATTTATAGTGGTTCGCGCAACCTTCCCTAGTCCACTCTTCCAAGCTCACATCCCTTGTGACTTGGGTTCCACTATGTATTCCACGAATACAACTAGAGTCTCTACTCTCTTCTAGATTCTAGCTTTAGGGAGCACATACAACACACAGCACAAGTAGGTGACGAGTTCCCACTCCAGTCACAATGCTACTTTGCTATCACTTGGTTTGAAATACCAAAATCAAACCAAGTATCAAAACCAAATAACAAATTAAAAAAGAAAAAGATCTACACTTTATAGGTTTGTGTAGGCAAGTTTCAACTTAAGGAAGAACTAGTAGAAGTGATGATTTGATCGATGTTGGAGTATGCAGCAAGTTAAAGCTTGTTCTTCCTTCAAATCATGTATAGACCACTCAAAGCTAGGAAAATGGAATTTTTAACTTAGTATCTTCTATTTTTGCTCTTTTATTCTTGCTTTCACGTTCACTTTAGTATCTATATATCATGGAGGAAACGATTTTAATGTTTGAGAGTTGGTTGCGCATATTACATGTGCCAACATTCAAATTTTTTGAATGTTGCGACCCAAGTCGCAGGTGGAGTCGACTTTGGGTGCGACTTCACCCAAGTCGCATACTAGAGTCGACTTCGGGTGTGACTTTGGGTTGAAGAAGGTTGTTCAAGTTCCTCCTCAGGTCGACTTGATTTTGAACTTGATCCAAGTCGAATGTGGAGTTGACTTCGAGTGCGACTTCAGATTTCTACAATTTTCAAGTCTCTTCTTCAAGTCGACTTGGACATGAACTTGACCCAAGTCACATGTGGAGTTGACTTCGGGTGTAACTTCGGATTTCTGCAATTTTCAAGTTTCTTCTTTAGGTTGACTTGGATTTGAACTTGACTCTAGTCACATGTGGAGTCGACTTTGGTGCAACACTTCCTTAGCTTGCTAAGTAAACTTGCATTCCTTTGAAATGAGTTTGCTTGCTTGAATTTCTTCATATTAATTGTTCTTCCAATGTTTTACATCACTTGAAACTCAATATATTCATCCTAGCTTGAAAACTTTATGCTCAATGTCTTGAAATCTTAAATTCTTGAATCTTGGAGTTCTTGAAGATGTCCAAATGATAGTTCTTGATCCAAAATTGATGAATTCATGCAACTTGGCTTGTTTTAGTCTTGATCTATCTTCATTTGATCCAAATTGATTGTTTGGGCCGACTTGGTATTCGACTTCACTTAAGTCGTAAGTTAAGTCAACTTGATATGTGACTTTGCTCTTCAAATTCTGTGCTGGTGAATTGAAGTTGATGTTGGAGTCGACTTAGTCTGCGACTTCACCCCAGTCACATGCGAAGTCGACTTGGTCTGCGACTTCACTCAAGTCGCATGCGAAGTCAATTTCATGTGTGACTTCGACAACTTTTGCTCCCCAATTTCAGCACTGGATAAAAATTGGCCTTTGAAGTCGATGCTAGAGTCGACTTGGGGATCGACTTAGCCTAAGTTGATGCCTAAGTCGACTTAGGTATCAACTTAACCTGTCATGCTTCATATTTTCCATTTTTATAACCTTAAAACACTTCACAAACATATTAGTAGTCAAAATTTACTCAAATTGAATTGTTAATCATCAAAACATATACTTTGTGTATTTTGCCTTTGATTTCAACACTTGCTTCCAACAATCTTCCCCTTTTTGATGATTGACAAAACCGATTTGAGTGTATACCTTCCAATAACTTTAAAATATACCATTTTATCCTGTTTTGACATTTTTAGGATAATCATAGGTCATTTGCCTTTTGAACTTAGTGAAATTGACATACGTATTCAACATTTGCATATTTCATTTCCAATGAAATCACAAGTTAAATATTGCACATAAACATTCAATCAACCATTTCAATTTCATAACGGAACACAAACATAGCATATAACAAATTTTTCATAGGTAAACAGAACATAAGCAAACTAAACTTTTTCATAAATGAACAAAAACATTTCATACAAGTTTTAAAAGCAAAGTAAAACCTATATACAAGCTACCCAACCCAGCATCCTAAAAACTAAAAGCAAACTCAACAATTCTCCCCCTTTTTGTTAATGGATCAAATAGGGGTCGACTCGCTGAGATTTGGTGTATAGAAATGTCGATATAGGATATGAAGTTATTTGAAGAGAATGAGTAGGTCGGATGGGTCTAACGTGGGCCGAGGAATAAAAGGATGATACAGGGATAGAAGTCGAATCACGGCGCATTGACCCAATATCAAATGGATCCAATTTAGGTATTGATTGATTCCTGTTGCTTCTGGATGCCAAGTGATACCGTATCGTTCTTAGTTCCCGATCCATGCGTCCTGTCTTGATTGCATATCCATAACAACGTTTAGGATCCCGACAATCTAAGACGTCAAGCGATCCTCGATTTGTTCCAAGTGCTCCTGAATGGCGTTCATCGAGTTATCCCAAGACGGTGGCCGTGGAGCTGGGTCTGGGATCTCGGATTGTGGTGCCCCGAACCGAGGTGTCTACATAGTCCTTACTCCAACATCATGTCGATTGGTAAGTGTGACTCCGGATTGTTGCCCTGATCACACGACAGGTTCTTAATTGGATCTCGTCCAAATTTTTTTCATTTTTTTCTTTTTCTTTTCTTTCATCACATAAACATATACTCATCATCATTCATAATGGACTCATCCAAATCATCATAAATCATCAACTTCTCATATTATTCATCACTTCATAATTTCATACAACCTATGTCTTTTTTCACTATATCCTATTAGGACATTTATTTATACAAAATCTAATAACCTTTGTAAATTCCTCTTTTCCTTTAACAACACATGTCTTTCATCCTTAGCTTTCCCTACACCTGTCTGAGGTTGGAAAAACAAAACATGAGTCGAAACTCAATAAGCAAAAATTTTTCATTTTAAATGCATTCCTCTCCATTCGGTAAAAGACACTTACCAAGTGATTAACTACCAACGGAATAAAAATATTTTCATAAACCATTTTTGGAAACATTCCATGTAAACCATTCGTAAATTCATTCTCTCCATTCGATAGGAGACACTTAGCAAGTAATAAACTGTCAAATGCACAGAAATCTTTTCATAAAAATCATTTTATAAACATTAGATGCGCAAATGCTTCCTTTTCATTTCTGACATAAACCTTTGTGTGCGGGTACGCTAGCCCAACGAACATCTCACTTAGCATGGTCCAATACGCCGACTTTCTCTGACTTGGCCTCATCAAGGGGAACCTCTCTTCCTCTTGACGCCTACATGGTCTCTTACATGCATGACTTTTGATTTTCTAGGCATTATATACTTCTTACACCAGGTGACTTATCATTCTCATGTAGAGAATTATTTTCACCATCCCTTAAAAAGATCATTTCAAATCCATGCTTTCCTTTTTAATCCATGTATGAAAATGCGATGCATTCATTCACACATAACATTCCTTTGCCTCCACCTCTGGGGAGGACGCCATCGGCACACAGCTCATACGACTCAGCAATAGCGAAGGGAAAGCCTTTGATCTTCTTTCTACCTCCACTGAAGCCTCTTCATTATGCATTATACATGCACACATGTCTATGAACATCACATGATATCAATACGTCGGCATGACTTTTCATACAAACTCATAAACATTCATCATTTCAAAACATTATAGGAATGGCCACCCTTAAACACATTTCATAAATTCTTGAAAATAAAACATATTTTCAAAAGGATTTGCTTACTTACAATGAAGTAATAAAATCACATTTTCAAAGTTGTGCTTGCTTACCTCCTCGGTCTGTGTCCTCCAACTTTCTCTTTCCTTTTCTTATATAAGAAAATTTGATATTTTATTTATATCATTTCATTTCTTAGTTTACTTCCCATGCATGCTTTATAATCATCCATTACCACATTTCTATAGAAGTTAATCTTACAAAAACACTTAGCATTACCTCCTTATATGAATTTTTTTCCATAAATCCTATAAAAATTTCATCCATATATCCTCATAAAATATAAAAATAAATCTCAATTTTTTCCAAATCACGTTGTTTACTGTTTATAGTTACTGTAGTAAAAAACTGTAGCATCACTGTAGTAATTACTATAGCAATTACTGTTCACATTAACTGTTCACAGCAACGTGGGTTATTGTTCATGTGTTCCAAAAATTGACATTTTTTTCAAAAATAAAAAATAACATGACATAGCTTATGCTTAGTACATCATGAAAAATTTCATATATTTTGAATTTATCATCATTTACTTTGCTAAATAAATCATTTTCTCAATATACTAAAAATTAACATAAATTCACTTAAGCATAATCCTTAATTTCAAAAATCATGAAATTAATATATCATCATTACAACATCATATTGATCATAATCATACATCCCAAATCATCATTTATCAAATTTGGAGCATTATTTTCACATATCATATGCTATCTTCCCAAGTGCTCCATCTTTGCTCTAAATTTTCGATGTTTCGGCATAATTCCAATTAAGCATTATACCTTTACTTATTTTCTCATGCTTAGGCATTAACTAAATATGTTTTTATTTTAATTAACACCTAAAAGAAATTTAAGAAGAAATCACTTACCCGAAGTGAAGATATCCTTCTTTTCTCACACTTTCTCTCTCTAACTTTCTCCTCAAGGCTGAAACATGGTAGGGGTGAAAAATTCTCAAATGGAGCTGGGATGAAGTGCCTTAGATGTTCATCCCTGCCTCCTATTCATATTTTTTGATTTTTTATCAAATTGGAATTTATCCCCTTGCTTGAGGTATTAAATTGCAAATGTATTTTTTTAATTTTAAAACATGCATGGAGCCTTGTGCAGCCCACCCTAGACCTGCTCCATCCCCCCTATGGCAGCCCTATTTTTTCTAGATTTTTAATTTATGAAATTATTTATTTTAAGCTAATTAAATCCTAGTCGTTGATTTATGATGATGATGATGATTTGGACCATTGATTTTGATCAAAATCTCACACACCCCAGCAGCCATTGCAGCTTTTCATTAATTATTTGATTAATTAAAATTAACTCAAAGTCAAATTCTAATTAATGAAAAAGTAAAACTACTTTTTGATATTCAAATGATGTTTAATCTTAACCCTTGATTTATGATTTTTGATCAATCTTGGACCACTCATCATGTTCATCATCATATTTTGGCCATCTATGATTTCATCTCAATCCGACGTCCGGATTGCAAGATATGAATTTTTCTTCATTTTCTTCACAAAAATCCATAAAAATCC
>JAXCLR010000063.1:19728343-19742027 GCA_035584095.1 Annona squamosa | reverse complement strand
TGGGCTTAGATTTCCTGCATTCACATGGGGTAAAATGAGTTAGGCCTCACAGTTTTTAGAAAAAATTGGCATATGGGCGTTTTCTCGGAATTTTGGCGGCATAACGGCTAAGACAAGGCATTAGCTCAAACACGCACACAAGAAAACAAAGAAAATGGAGTCGCCACCAATCTTTAGAGGGAGATCGGTCCCTATTTAAAGAAATAAGGCACTAGTAATACAGAGAGCGGGTTCCGGCCTTCGAGTTGAAGCAAATATGGGGAAATCTGCCAACCCGGGGCGGTTTACACGGCGTAAAGGGGAAAAATAAAAAAGAGTTTAAGAGAACGGGAGAGATGGAAAGGGAAAAGTGGGAAGAGAGGCGTGGAGCGCGTAGAGCATGGAAGCCGGGATGCTGGGGGCGTTGCTGCAGACTCCCGTCCTCCCCTTGGGATGCCTCTCTTCAAGTGTGTGGAATGAGAGGGGGAGCTCCTCCTTTTATAGATGGCGGAGTGAGCTTTGGGCTCCCTTGAGGTCATAGACTTGGTACATGGGCTTGGGCTTGAGTGGGATCATGGACTTGGTCCATGAACTTGGTTTGGTGGGCTAGAGCTTAGCTTTAGCCCATGGCTTTTGGGTTGGCCGTTGTAGAGGCCCAAAATAGTGGAGAAGCCCGCTTTCGAGACTTGGTGGGCTAGAGCTTGGCTTAGCCCATGGCTTTTGGGTGGTGGGCTGCTTTGTGGAGACGGTTGAAGTGGTCGGAGCTTCGCTCTTTGTGGGCTGAGTGCGGGATGACCCGCTTAGTTGCTTGAATTTCCTTTTGCATTGAATTTGGTTGGGCTTGGAATCCATTTCAATTTATCCATCTTCGATCCCCGAGGGTGGGGTGTCAACACATTCTCTCATCTTTCTTTTTAAAAAAAATTTTACCGTGTAAAATTTTAAAAGACTTGTATAAAAAATTAATTGAAAAATAGAAATAATATCACCGGTTCACAAAGAAGAAATGTTTCTTAGGAGGGTGCCGCCACCGGTTGAAAAACGACGTTTGAACCTTGAATCTATCACCTTAGTCCTCGCAAGAAGAAAAATTTATCATCAGCAACAAGCTAAGTATTTTGCCCCTCTCCCTTCTCAAAAGGAACCCTAAAGAACGTCTCCCCAAGTAAGTTCTCTGTCTGTTTCCTGCTTCTACACTCTCTCAATTTCTTACTTTTAATAAAAATTCCGTGTTTCCCTTTTCCCTCTTTCCAAAACTGCCCAGATTTAAAAACCATGTCCATTTCCCCTCTTTCCAAGTGAACGTGAATGTGTAGAAATCTGTTTTTCCCCCTTTGACCCCCCGATCTCAATAGAAATCATTCATCTTTCTGCTTTGGTAAAGAGTCATTTGGTTTGGAGTTTTGTGAGTCGATCTGAAATGGTTTGGCATTCCTGTTTCTGCTGTTTATCTTGATATATCGTTAATTTTTCTCGACTGGGTGTGGTGGCTCTATTCTTCTTTGAAGAGGGAGTCAGTGAAATTCAGAATGGTTGATCCTACTCATGCATTTGCCGAGTGGAAGAAGTCCAAGTTCAAAATTTGGGTAGCAGTTTATGGCGGGATGTGCTTCCGATGATTGCTGATGTAAGCGTTTTCGACTTTCAATTGATGGACTGGTTTCAATGGCTTTTGGGTGTTTTCTAGCCGTTTGGCTCTTCAAATTGTTGGGAATCGCTGGGTTGATTTAGTCGCTGTCTCAGCGTCAATTTCCATGCTTTCAACATCGCTACTGAATGAATACATTTGGGCACATTCCTACTCTCAGAAAATGTATTTGCTTTTGCCCAGATTGCAAGGCCTACATGTTATGTTCATTGTTCATTCCACTCATCAATTCTGTGCTTGTTTCTGTATGATTAATGTTGTGGCATTGTAGGTTTTGTTGGAAAAAAAGTAAGGCATTAGACGGGCTGAGTGTTTTTGGTACAACTGTTCATTCTCTACTGGGGCTTGACTGCCATTCTTCTTCGGTCTGCATCAAATGGAGGATCATGGTGGATTGGGCATTCGTAACTGGGGGTATTACGAACAGTCACTGAGGGGGAATCTTGGGCTACAGCTCTTGCCAAGCATCATGGAGCGTGACCAGAAACCAATGTTCTCAGGACGTGATTCAAACATTGCAGTTCATGGGGGCTTCCTCAATCGCGATTGTGGCATTCCTCCATCAGCAGTCCCAATGGATATTGTCAGAGACAGTTGGATGCACCAGAGAGAGAAGTCTCTCCAGACGTTGCCCTTGAGCCCACATTTTTCAGTCTTTTCTGAAGCTTCTGCAGCTCATCTGATGCAGAATCTGCCAATGCCTGAAGCAGCAAGGTGTGAATTCCCAATGCAGGTGGAAGAGGCTCGCAGTAAGACGGACGGGCTTTTAAAGAAAAAGCCTGAAGGACGAGCATGTAAACCTCCAAAAGCCAAAAAAAATAGGAGGAACCTATCTACACAAGAGGAGGAAGCTAATGGTTCCGTTTCAAAAGCAAAGCCAGCAAAGAAGTGCTTGGACCTTGTGATTAACGGTATTGTCGTGGACATATTGGGCATTCCCATACCTATGTGCTCATGTACTGGAACACCTCAGCAGTGTTATCGATGGGGTTGTGGTGGTTGGCAGTCGGCTTGTTGTACCACCAGTATTTCTATGTATCCTTTGCCAATGAGCAACAAAAGACGTGGTGCGAGGATTGCTGGACGGAAGATGAGCCTTGGCGCCTTTAAGAAGGTATTGGAAAAACTGGCTGGTGAAGGCCATAACCTCTCTCATCCAATTGATTTGAAGAACCATTGGGCTAAACATGGCACCAACAAGTTCGTTACAATCAGGTAGAGAGGTACAATCTGACAATTAGCTTGTCCTCCTGTTGCATCTGGTATGTTTCTTGTGTATGTCTATATGTTTTATTGCCATTTGCAGGGGTTCTTTTTGAATAGCATTTTGTCAATAAATTTTCTATATTAGGCTTACATGGTTTCTGAAATTCAGACCATTTGGTTCTGTTGTGGTGCTCTTCTCACTGTGATATGTGTCAAAAGGGTCAAATGGGATCATCAAATACTGTTTGAGAGGATGTTGGGATTGGTGGTGAAGGGCTTATTTATTTCATGAATTATTGCAGGATAATTTTTCTTCCAATTTCGTTTTTATGATCATTCGAGAATGGCTTCTTCAGTAATTCCTAATTTGTTGTTAAAAGGACCATCTGTTAATTTTTCTATGGGCCATCCACTATTTGCATTGTTATGTATAGGTTTCATATTCTTTGCTTAGCATTTTTCATGATTCATGGTGGTAAATAGGTTTGATTACTGATTGGAACTGGAAATGCCCGTAAACCATTTTTTAATCTGCTTTGAGTTTGTGCTGCCAGTGGAGTAAGAGGAGAATAGAGGCGGCAATGGCTTGCTTGGGGAAGTTGAATATTTTAAGCTTCCAGTTTTTGTTATATGTATGATATTCATTTTCTTCGTTTTCTGCAGTTTCTCTTTAAGAAAGAAAATTTTTGGTAATGCTGTTTTTAGATGACTATATCTACTTCCAGTTGCAAGTAATATCCTGAATATTAGGCCTCATGTTGTGTCTCAAGGATCATTTGTATAGTTCATTGCAAATGATCATGGTGTGTACTGATCTATCAGTTGATTACTACAAGTTAAGCTTGTTTAATTGTGAATAAATGTGCATCTTTTTAGTCTTTTGGGTTGCAGAATATGATGAGCCCAATTGCAACAGGATGTTAATTACTTTGAACATATTTTACTGCCAATTGATCACTTCGATTGTATTGAGCCTCCAAAATAGGGGGAAATCCAAAGAATTTTATTGATAATTGAATGAAAAACCATACTGCAACTCCATGTATTTGCAGGTAGAAAAACAAGACTAATAATATTACAAGTTTACAACTAGGACTAGGAGTGCAAAACAAGAGTTAGGTAGGCAAGGTAATTAATTATGCCCGAAACAAACACTAACTGGGACTCTACTATTTTAGGAATGAAAGACTACTAATTTAATTTTAAAAATCTGTAAGTAAACTACTAGTATTTAAAAATTGGTATTGTATTATCCTTGTCCCCTATTCTGTCCATCTTTGGAACCTTATTTTCAAAGTTGGCATATTATCTTGTCTCGTGTGTTCTGAGTTCCAAAAGAAGGGGAATGGCATATGATGAAGCCTCATTTCTGATCTATAGACATAACGCTAATGATTTTTCTTCCTCGAGAAAAGTCAATGCAATACTGCAGTTTTGCTGCCATCGTGGGGATGGTTTGTATCCTTCTTCACTCGCTTGATATATTGATGCTTTTGGGGTTGTGTCTTGCCTCGGCTTCATATGTACAAGAGATAAGGGTGTTTGGTTGTATTTAGAATCCAAGAAAATAACCATGTCATTTAATGTGGACATATTCTTGTTCTTCTACTTAACTTTCTTTAAAATTTACTTTAGACCATTTGGAAACGAGAAAAAGTTGAGGAAACAATTTCCACCCACTTTATGATCACCACTACCATCATCATTATCATAAGTCATTTCTCATTTAGGTAGGGTCGACTGCATGGATCATGATATGTCATCCTTGATGATTCAAGACTAAATTTTCCATAATCTTTAGTATTTTTAAATCTTATTTAATTACTTTCATCAATTTTTTTGGGTCCTCTCATTCTCTTACCACATTCCATTTGGATAACTTTGTCATTCTAATTGGTGCCATTTCAAGCTTCCGTTTAACATGATCAAACCATCTTAATCGATTTTCTCTTATTTTATTACCTATTAGCCTCACTTTGGGATCGTTTTGGATTACTTCATTTCTAATTTTACTATTCGTCCACCTTAACATTCTAATTTCTGTTACATTGATTCTATGTGTATGTTGTTCTTTAATTACTCAACATTTTGCCCCGTAAAACATAGCTGGTCTAATCGTTGTCTTGCAAAAATTTTCTTTTGATTTAATTGGGATTCGACAATCATATAAGATTCCTGAAGTACTTTGCTATTTCTTTCATCTTGCTTGAATTTTGTGTATTATATCTTTCTAGATTTCCCTATCCTCTTGAACTATTGATCTTAAATACCGGAAGTGATTAGTTCTTATTATTATTTGATCTGAGATCTTAATTGGTTCCTCATCCAAATGCTCATTATTATTAAAATTGCATTTCATATATGTAGTTATTATGCAACTGATTCTAAAACTGTTAGATTCTAAGACATCTTTCTACTTATTCAATTTCAAATTTAGTCTTCTAGTTTCATCTATTAGAATAATGTTATCTGCAAATAACATACATTAAGGTACTTCTTCTTGTAGATGTATAGCAATTTCATTTATCACTAAATTGAAAAAGTAAGGACTTAAGGTTGAGCCTTGATGTAAATCTATTTTAATTGGAAAAATATTAATATTTCCATTCATGGTCCTCTCATTTGTTACCTCTCGTACTTGTCGCTAATAGCATCAATATATTTGCTATTAGTTCATTTCTTTTTCATTACTTGCCATATTAACTTTCTTAGAATTCGATTGTATGCTTTTTCTAAATCAATAAAAATCATATGTAGGTTCTAAATCAATATTTTAGCAAGAAAATGATTTTAGTGGTCAATCTTCTTAGCATAAAGCCAATTTGATTTTTAGAGACATTAGTTTCTTGTCTTAGTCTTAGTCCAATTACTGTTTTCCATAACTTTATGATATGACTCATTAGTTTTATTCTCTGATAATTTATACAATTTTGAATATCTCCCTTATTTTTATAAATCGTGACTATAGTGTTTTTTTCTCCATTCGCTTGGCATGAACTTTGTTTTTATAATCTTATTAAAGAAATTTGTTAACAATGTTTTACCTATATGTCCCATGTATTTCCATGCCTCAATTGATCTATTATTTGGGCCTAAGGCTTTTTCTCTTTTCGTTTTTTAGAGATTCCGTTACTTTAAATGTTCGTATTTTTGGAAAATAATTGATATTCCTATCTTCTTCTATATTTAAATTGGCATCCAATGTTAAATGTTCCAGCGGGGTATCATTTAGTAGACTATAGAAATAAGTTTTTCATTTTTCTTTGGACTCAAATTCGTTGGTTCTTTCTGCTAATGGATCTAACATGCACTAAATGTTTACTTCTATTTTCTCTTAAATTTGCCAACTTAAATATATCATTTTCTCCTTGTCTAGTTCCTAATCTTTCACATAAGTTGTTATAAGCTTTGTGTTTAGCATCATTAATAATTTTTTTAATAGCTTTGTTTTTGATAGTTTGTATTGTTGTAGATTTGTATCATTTTTATTAATTTGCTATTTTTTAAAACTTTTCTTGTTTATCATTTATAACTCTTTGAACATCTTCATACTATACTAAGTTTCTCTATTTTTATATAAAAGAATGATCCTGTTAGCTCAAGATAAGCAAATGACTCGCTTAACTCACCTTAAAAAACCATTTAAAATACTTTTTTTCCTTTTTCCTTCATACACTTGTTTATCTAAGTGTATTTAACATTTAAACCAAGTTTTACCATTTTTGGATGTGTATATATATATTTTTTATTATCCCAAAAGATATGCACATATCCAAAAATGGTAAAATTTGGTTTCTATGTTAAATACACTTAGATAGACAAGTGCATGAAAAAAAACAAAAACAAAAAGTGTTTTAAATGAGGTTTTTAAGGTGGGCAAAGTGAGCCATTTGCTTAACCTGAGTTAACGGGATCAGTTTGCTTTTATATATTCCTATAATACTTTGTCCAACTTCTTTTATGTTAATTGCCATTTTATTTCACATTGATTCTATTTCGTCTTCTTGTGTGTCTTATTTTCTTTCTTCTATCATTTTTTGTTTTAAAAAGTCCCATATTATTACCCTTTAAATTCCACTCACCTTATCTACTTATTTGATGTATTTTAGATCTTAACTGTCCAATGACAGTAAAAAGAAGAGTTGTTTGACTCTGCTTGTAGAGAACTACTATAAATGGTGTTTGGATGCAAATGTTTAATTTTAATATGGACTATATGTAGGTTTATCCAAAACATACCTAATACTTTTGACCCAAAACCCAAAACCAAAATATACCCCTTATTTTGAAAAAATATCAGATAGAACTATAAAATTTATGCATGTTCCAGATATTTGCATGCCATTACATTCTAACAGTTTGAATGTAATGTTTGTTAAGTTTAGAAATTTGACAAAGCGGATTATTTTGGCCTCAAACATTAAGCAATATTGCAATCAAATGGCTATTTCCCTGAAGAAACCTCAAGATTGCTTACTCTTCAAATATTCTAGCCGAGGATTTTGCTTTTATGTACCTGTTTGCAACTTGCACCCTCTGTTTTTTTTTTTTTAAAAATTTTTTTTTATTAGATCCTCCAAGCCATGCATTATATTTGTTTCGTCAAAATTTTTTTGTATAAGGAAGATCATTTAAATTTGATTTGTGTATAATTCATAACAAATGCATGGAACTTCTTGAAATCATATATTTTTTTAACAATTTGGTTTATAAAATTTCAACGTAGTTAAGTTTTCATATCATCATCATCATCTAAGACAAAAATATTTTTAAACACAATGCAAAGTTTGATTCTAGAAAAAAAAAGTATTAAAAAATGAAATTTCTAGGGGGTATAAGTTGCAGCTGGTTATGTTAGAGAAAAGCCCAAAGGTTAAATGATAAGTACAAATGGTACAAAAATGAGTTTATACCCAAAGTGGGACTTGATCCTCAATCTATAGTTAATTTGGAAATTATAATTAAGTCGTCTACGTTGGTCTTAGGTGATCATCATCATTATAAGACATTTTCCACCAATGGGTTCAACTACATGGATCTTGTTACGCCATTCTTAACAATCATAAACTAAGTTTTTAATAATCATTAATGTCTTCATATCCCGTTTAATTACTTCCATCCATGTTCGTTGGGTCTTCATCTCATTCTCTTACCATCTTTTATTAGAATAAACTTAGCTCTTTTAACCAGTGTCATTTCAAGCATCTGTTTAACATGTCCAAATCACCTTAGTTTTATTTTTCTTGATTTTTATTATCTATTGACTTTGCCTTTATCTTATCTCGAATTGTTTCATTTTTAATTTTATCATTCCTTGTTTTACCACTCATCTATCTTAATATTTTCATTTTTAATACACCCATTCTATATGTTTATCTATCTTAATATTCTCATTTTTTATATGATGTTTTTAAACTACCCAACATTCCACCCATTATAGCATAGTTAGTCCACTATTCTGTAAATTTTTTTCTTTTAATTTAATTAGAACTTTGCAACTACATAAAATTCTTGAAGCACTTCACAATTTCTTTCATCCTGCTTAGATTCATGCTATCTTTCTCAGTGTTCTCATTCTCTTGAACTAGCAATCCTAAATACTAAAAGTAATCAATTGTTGGGATTTTACTTTGTCCTTAAATATTATGTATGAACAGCACCCTTTGGAACAACTAAATGACTGTTCCAAAAAGAAACTTAAAAGGTACCATCTTGAAATATTTCTACCTAAATGATAAGCATACTGGTATAAAAATGAAAAAAATTGAACTCAACACTACTTAATTTATGAGTTTTCTTACCAACTAGGCTAGTTTGGCATAAAATATTAAGTAATGTCATCATCTTTAGGAACAACCAAATGAGTATACTCATTGGGGAAATTATTTAATACAGTTGGCTGTGTCCTGATAATCTTGCAGCCTTTTGTTTTTAAATTTTTTATTCCGAATCTTAGCAAATGATTTTGTTTAGCACTTCTATTACCAAAAAACACTTGCATCGGAAACTAGTATTTTGTGAAAAGGTGGCATCTTTTGAAAGTGAATGTATAACTAATAATTGTTTTAAAAAGATTATAGCATATGGATTATGTTTAATGCAATCCATTTGTCCATGCATCCCTTCGTTTCCTTAATTTAAAAAAAATCATTTTTAAGATCTAAACCATTTATAATATTCATCCATGTTACTTATTCATGCCAAAATCATATATTGAAAATGGTTTTATGTTATCTATTTATTTCTTAATTTTAAAAGTCGTATATTCACTCTCAAAAGGTGTTGAATTTTTGAAATAAATAAGTTTCCGATCGAACTGATTTTTGCATTATGAACAAATACCTATTAGTGAAGATCAATGGTTTAGATTTTCAAATGTTTTTAATATTGAAAAAAACAAATGGTGCATGGACAAGTTGTATTAGATCAGAACCTGGTGTGTATATATTATATAATTTTGTTTATTATACTTGGTTTTTGGAATCGTAAATAAATCATATGGATAAACATGATAAATTGTTTAGATTTGGAAAAAGAACATTTTTAAAATTTTAAAGGGGCTGCATGGAGTGACTGTCTTGAATCATTGTGCTTTCCATATAGAAATCTAAAAATAATTAAGGTTCAAATATCCAGCTGAAATGATTAGTATCAACAATTGAAAAATAAAGTTGAACTTGGCCTGACTTGCGCCACTTTGTTTAGGTTCATCTTTTGGCTTAATTTTATGACATTTATACTCATCATTTGGGCTGGAATATTTGATGATCCAAGTACTTTCAGGTTTCCTTATGAGAATACTCAATCATGTTACTCCACAAGATAATGATGTTGCTTAGTATTTAATGCCAAACAAGCCTATTTGGTCAATATTTTTCAGCTCGAGTGCTGTTTACATTTTAAGTGGCAGTTGTTGGGAGTATTTTATCGAATGTTCCGCATATACTTGTCATTTTTGCAAATAAGTAGGTATAATTGTGGTTCTGGTCAAATATAGTTGGTATTTTGGGATCAACCCTGAATATTATATTCAAGTTAAATTGAAAAGAGTGCCTGATGTGCCCCAAATTCTCTGGGCTGCCTGAACAGGCCTGCGTCTTGTATTGGATCGGACTGATATGGCTTTATTATGGCCATATTATGTGTATTGTATTCTTTTTTTGAAAGCATGCCCTGAAAGATCATAAATGCTAGAAGATCTTTTCAGGATTTGCATGCATGCGCAACTATTCCTGTTCTGTTTCGGAAGTTTCATTAGAAATGGAGCAGCAGAAATTTCTCTATGCTGGCTCAGGTCAGTACTACAATACTGATCACTGAACACTAGTTATGTTATTTTTTCAAATTTCTGCTGCCCATAAAATTATAAAAATCTGCATTTAAGTGTGTTGTACTTGTGAAGGCTCAAAAAAATTTTGTAGGCAGCGAAGGAGCTCATTTGGTAAAAAGTGAGATCTTAAGGACCTATAAATGCTAAGGTCCTGGGTTCAAGTGATGATTCTGCAAGGAAATGTTCATTATTCACAATATGAATTCTTTTAGCATTAAAGAGATTCTTCTCATACCTGAAGAATTGAAATTTTGGGGCATGATACATCCAAATCTGGAGGCCTAAGTTGTATAAATTGATCTCCAAACTGTTGACTTTCATGCACATCGGAAATTAGCACAATGATGATTGACTGAATGGAGCCATTTACAGCAATCCAGTTATATCATTCCACTTTCATGGATGCTTCATGGATCTTATGTCTCTTCCTCACCATAATATCCATTGATTTGAAGTTTTGAATCTGGCATGGAAGGGTAATAATACTTTTATAGTTGACTGGGCTGAAATAAATTGCCTGAAAGGAGGTGGTCAACTACCCAATTGAATAAAAAGCGGAAAAAATGTCATTTGCTTCGAAGATGACACTTAATTTTATGACATTTCGGCACACATGTATGCTCTTGACCAGATTTTGATTCATAGTTCTTTCAGTGAGTATTTTTTTTATCCCCTGATTTCGAAGCTCTATGATCAGTCATTTCGAACTGATCCAAATCAACAGTGGAATACGTCTGTAAATAAACAGCTTGCTTGCTGACTTGATCAGAGATTTGGTTTTTAAACCATTGTTTGTTGACCTTTTATGGCCCATCTTAGCTGTAATTATAGCTCAATCTTTTACTTTAAAAGTATATACGGCATGTTTGTTTAACACAAACTTTTTGAACAATTTTTTTTTTCATTTTATAACTTTTCACTTTCCACAGCTATCTATTTTTTCACATATTTTTATACTATCGACATATCTTTCAATATTTTCTACACAACCACTAATATAACTAACCAATTTTTTAACCTAATTTTTTTACTCTTCATCGTTACTCTTATCATATTATCTTATTTTCTCTCCATTTAAAAACATTTCATCAAAAAATTGTCACTTACCATAGTAGGTTGGTAAGATATAAGTTTAAAATTTTATCTTTCGATATTTTATTCTTTACTTTTAATTGTTGATCTTATCAATTTTTGTATCACATTAATTTCTTTTTTACGTGTTCAAATGTTTCTATGAATTTTTTCACTTAGTTTCACCTAAAAAAATGGAGGGAAAATCACGTTAATAAATCAATATGGGTAACGTGGGTTGAGGCTTGAGAGTTGAGATAGCAATAGAATATATTTTTTTATTGGGACAATAAAATTCTGGTTTTTCATGTGGAGGAATGATCTTGTTACTCGGGCTAAGTAGATGTTTCGTATAGCCAACCTAAAAAAATTTATTTATAATTTTTTTTTCGTACACTTTTTTATCTAAATATATTAAACATATAAATGAAGTTTTAAACTTGGTTTATATGTTAAATATACTTAGATGAATAAGTGTATGAAGAAAGAAGAAAAAAGTAAAAAAAAAAAAAAATATTATAATTAGGTTTTCTGAAGTGGGGTTAACCGGGTCACTTAACTTGCCCGTGGGCAGGTCTTATATGCAATTGCTTTTTTCCTTGGATTCCGTCAAAACAGATGGCAAAAAGACATCCCTTTATCCATTTCCATCTTCCATCCTCTCTCCTCCTTTCAATCTTCATCTTCCGCCAACCACGAGACCCTCGATTTCCATCTCCTCCATCTCCACATCCCCATGTGCTGCAAGCCCTCAACGCACTGTCACGGTCTTTCTCCATATCCGTTGACTTTTGTGCTTCTATAAGAATTGTCACTCATCTGGGCATCGCCTTGATATTGTTTCCTACCTCAACTTGAGCCTGAATCCACAAGTCTGAATTGGACGAGTCGTGTAACTGGTTCCCGGTCTAACCGGCCAAGCCTGTTGTTTCAATTCGATTTTAACAACATTAATACTATCATGCTAAATGCCTAAAAAGAAGCTATTTATTGTGTGAGGGGAAAGTTATTACATTCAGGGAAACATTTTGCTTTTGAGCCTATTTGCACAAGGTGAATTGTAAACGTTGAAGGAAGAAACATTTATTTCCTGTAGAAACAAGGTAAATTTTGTTTTGTCGATTCTACCATTGCATAATTCAGGTCATCTTTTCCACTGACTTATTTATTTTTTATAGGCTGAGATACGTCTTTTCCGTCATTGTGCCATTGTCTTTAGTCGATTACTTTACGGAACATAGTTTTAAATTCTGTTGACATCCCTTCCTCTCATTTACACCACATCTTACCAAACTAGTTTGCGATTGAGAATATTTGATTGAAATTGTCTAGTAAATGTAAAGAGAAAAAAGTACAAAATCAGAGTCACCTTCATGATTTGTTTAGAGGTAAACATTAGTGTGGTTCATATCAGGTTAAGGTCAACCCAGTGTTAATCATATGCTTTTGGAAATCGGATTGGTCTTAGGTTAGCGATTTGGGTTGAAAATTCAGGTTAATTTTAAAATATTAAGCATTTTAAATGCATATTTGGTTAAAATTTCATTCATATTAAATTTACATGTGTTACTATAATATAAATTTAAAAATTAGTCAAAAGTATAATTAACTGTAATTGATATGAAAAATTTAAAAGGAAAATATAATTACACCCCTATCATCGTGGCTAAAAAAAATATGATTATTTTTTAAAAAAAAATCAAATGAAATTAAGTAGCAAATGAAAGGTATGCTCGTGCCGTTAGAAGATATATCTCTAACAACTCGCCAACAACTTACCCATAAGAGGAAATCTAAACCAAAAAGTCCACTGGCTAAGCCCACCGAAGCCAAGCTGCAACAGCAGCAGCCCATCAGACTCCAGTAGTCTTTAGCAAGCTCAGCAACAACCCACCAGAAGGCTCAAATAGCAGCAATAGCTCACATCTAGTTATGCATGCTATCGAATGGCATGACAAAAATGTGATAGAAACATGTTTTATCCAGCCATGCAAGTAACTAGAAGATGCATGCCAAAACCTAGTACATGTGTAGAGCATCACACTTCCCAACAGTGGCAGTAGCATTCCTCTATAAAATAGAGGAGCATCTAGTAGAGGAGGGACTTCCAAGAAAGGGGAGGGAGATACTGCAGCAGCTCGGTGCTTCTTGCTAGCCCCTCCACCTCATCTTCCTACCTTTCCAGCTTTTCTTTTTTAGCTTTCCGTTTTAGCTCTTTAGCCCCCAACTCTTCAACCAAAATTTGTTTTTGTTTGCTTCCATTTTCATTTCTATGTCCATGTAACTACTCATGATCAAGCAATTGTTGCTGTTGTTGGTCCCGAGTTGATGGCTAAACCCAAGAGGGGAGGGGTGAATTGGGTTCTTTGAAAAATCTTTGGTAAATCAAAAACTTCTTAACCCCTTGAAAAAGTTAATCCCCTTTTTAAAGTGAATGGAGAGCAATAAAG
>JAXCLR010000063.1:19714713-19728243 GCA_035584095.1 Annona squamosa | reverse complement strand
TCTCAAATTAGTTCTTGTTAATCATCAAAACTCAAGCTTTGTTCAATTTGTTTTGTTTTGAAACATTGTTTTCAACAATTGTAACGCTCGGGCTAGGGCGCCACAAGAATATTGATATATTGAGGATAATTATCTCATATATTATGATTTAATTAATGAAGATTATGATGATAATTATAGAGTTAAGGTAGCAAATGCTAGAAAATGTGTAAGTCGATGCCAGAAAGGCGGATTAAAGATGAAAATCAAAAGAGAAGCACATAATTTTGTGCTTAATCTCACGAAAATGATGAATTATGAAAATTATGATGAAATTAAGGTGAAAATTGATAATCACCATCAAAATCTAAAGATGGTTTCAAATGATCATAACTTGAGCTAGAAAAGTCGGATCGAGGCGAAATTTGAAATGAATGGATAAAATTATGAGATCCAAGCAATCGGTGGCTTGGATGAAGCCAATGATGATGGGATATTGGTTGCACAAAAATGGATGTATAATGATTGATTTTTGAGCACAAAAAATGTAAACTTGTGTTTATGTTAAAGAGAAGTGATTAATTATATTTTAATGGCAAAAATGAGGTGTCAAAAGGAGATAATTACACATGGATTTTTGAATTAATTAAAATGATAAAATTTATGATAAAATTAAGTGATTAATGAATTAATTTAAGCGGCTAAATGGCTAGCTCAAGTAGGCTAAACATGGACATGAAAAGGGGCTGTTTGCATGGAATTTTGATTTTTAAAAATTACAAAATATGTAATTAAGTGAGCTACATGATAAGGGTAGCTAATAGCCTTGATTTTGGACGGATTTGGCAGCACAAAATAACAAAAATCCAAGGCATATGGATGTGAATGCAAAGTGGACAGCAACATGGAAGTTTGACAATGTGCTCGTCCAAGCTGTTTTTGGATTTTTATTTAATTTTCAATGGCTAATTTGACCCCTAAATGAGCTCCTAACTAGGGTAGTTAAATACCCATTAATTAAATTAAATTGGGTGTGGAAAAAACATGCAAAGCTGCTGCATATTAGACATTGAATGTATGGTCAATAAAGTGGACAACAAGTGCACAACAGGAGATATGGATGGTTAGGCTACTATATTTGATTTTTTTTTTAAAATAAGCTAAGTAGACCCCTAAGTAGCCTATTAGCTAGGGTGGTTAATTAGCCATTAGTTAAAGTCAAATTTGTTGTAAAAAATGGTAAAGTTGCTACAAAGCGGACGTCCAAACAGGGGACAGATTTGTGTCCATTAATGTATGGATTTTAGATATTTTTTATAAGATAAATATCTAGTTTAAATGGATCATATTTTGCCATGTCAGCGATAGGAGATGAATACACTTTAATTAGCTGCTAAATGATGTGGCAAGTGAGGCCCACAAGTTGGAAAAATCCAGCCATACATAAAGGGGACGTCTACATGTGCTGAGGGGTTGGAAAGATAAAAATAAAAGGGGAAAACAATTCCCAAAGCAAGGAAGTGCACGTCCTCATTTTCTAGCAACTTGAGGAGGAGAAAAAGAAGAGGAAAAGAGAAGGAAAAATAGAAAGAAAGAAGAGGAACCAAGTTAATAAAAATGGAGTCCAAGTTGATTCAATTTCAAGTAAGTATACCTCTTGATTATGGGTTGAAAATTATAACTGAAATTTTCATAAACCCTATGTGATGTTGCTGTTTTGATGTTTAATCATGATTATATGATGATTCATGACTAGAATTATATAAGTCGATTTAGGCTTAAGTTATGAATTTTAGAAAGTATGGAACTTAGGGTTACACACATGACTTGATTTTTATATATTTGTGTTAAAAATGATATATGAATGTGCCCAAATAATTTATGGATGATTAAGAGGGTAAAATACCCTAAATTTAAAATATGATGGATGTTCAAAATGAGTGAAAATGATTTGCCCTAATATGATTTTATGGGCATATGTTTGGACATATCAAAACTGTTGGTCCCGAGTTGATAACAATTACCAAAGAGGGGAAGGGTGAATTGGGTATTTAAGAATTTAAAACTTGGATTAGAAACTTTTGCCCCGGTTTAGTTTAATCCCCTTTAATAGAACAAATGGAAAACAATAAGATAATGAAAGCGGAAATGAAAAACAGTGATGAGATTTATAGTAGTTTGGACAATCTTTCATACTCCATTCTTCCAAGCTCACACTCCCTTGTGACTTGGGTTCCACTATGTATTCTGCGAATACAACTAGAGTCTTCATTCTTTTCTAGATTTTAGCTCTAGGGGGCATATACAATCAGAGCCTCCACTCTCTTCTAGATTTTAGCTCTAGGGGGCGTGTACAACAAGCAACACAAGTAGGTGATGAGTTCTATTGCAATCACAACGCTACTTTCCTATAGCTTGGTTTAAAACACCAAAATCAAACCAAGCATCAAAAACCAAATAATAAGATGAAATCAAAGAAATTTACACTTTATAGATTTGTGTAGCAAACTCCAGCTTGAGAAAGAATCTGTAGAAGCAATGAATCGTTTTGCATTGAAGTAAACAACAACTTTGAAGCTTGATCTTCCTTTGAAAGTATATAAATCACTTAATTGTAGAGAAAAGTGGATTGAAACTCTTAGTAGCACTTCTTTTCTCTTTTTCAGCTTTATCTTATGTGTTTTCATGTTCGCTTGAGTGTCTATATATAGGGGAGGGAGAATTTTGAACATTATAGAGTTGGTTGACGCGTAATAAATGTTTCAACGTTTAAAAATTCGAACGTTATGTCTCCAAGTCACAGGTGGAGTCGACTTCATGTGCGACTTTGCCCAAGTCGCATGCTGGAGTCGACTTTGGATGCGAATTCGGCTGTGCTCAGCTTATTCAAGTTTTTCCTCGTGTTGACTTGGCCTTAGACTTGGCCCAAGTCGCAGGTGGAGTAGACTTTAGGTGCGACTTCGGCTGTTCAATTCTTCCAAGTCTGTCTTTTGAGTCGACTTTGTCTGGGACTTGACTCAAGTTGATCTTGGAGTCGACTTCAGATGCGACTTGACCTTGTTATCTTGCCAAGTGAGTTTAAATTTCCTTAAAATATCTTTTGCTTACTTAACTTCTTCAATATAAGTGTTTCTTCCTTATTTTCATAATTTCTTGGCATAGATATCTTTTAGCTTTTTGTCCAAAGGTGTTGAAAATTTGAATCTTTGCTATGTATGAACAAATTCAATGTTTATGGATTGAAATGGAAGAATTCATGTATCTCGCTTGCTTTGGACTTGGAGTAATCTTCATATGCTCCAAGTTGAATATTTAAGTCGACTTGGTCTTCAACTTGACTCAAGTCTATCTTGCAGTCGACTTTGGTCTTCGACTTGACTCTTGAAATTCTACCTTGTCTGACTGAAGTCGATGCTGGAGTCGACTTGGCCTGCGACTTCACCGAAGTCGTAGATGGAGTTGACTTTGTCTGCGACTTCGGCACACTTTGATCCCCATTTTCAATGCTGGACATATTTTGACAATTGAAGTCGCTAATAGAGTCGACTTAGTGATCGACTTCGCCTAAGTCGATGTTAGAGTCGACTTGAAGATCGACTTGACTTGCTATACTTTATATTTTTCATTTTTATAATTAAAACAATACAGAAAATGCATTAGTAGTTAAAACTTATTCAAATTGTATTGTTAATCATCAAAACACATGCTTTGGATATTTTGCATTTGATTTTCAACAATTGTTTTCAATAATCTTTCCCTTTTTGATGATTGCGAAAACCAATTTGAGTTTATACCATTCATCATGTAATTTTTCTTTTGAACTTTGTGAAACTGTCATATATATTTCATTTTCATCTTTTGTATATGTTACTTCAAATAATCTCAAGTTGAATCAATCATTTAATTAATTAAAACATAATCAAAGCATTTGTAATCAGAGTATAAACTTTTCATATCAAAGCATAATGCAAGTTATAAGCATAAACACACTTTTCATAAACAATCCTTTCATATAACCAAAGTTTGCATACAAGTTTCAAAGGCAAATGAAAATGAAACCTATACACAAGCTACCTATCCAAAAAATCCTAGAAATCTAATTCCAAAACTCAACTATTCTCTCCCTTTTTGTCAATCGAGCAAATAGGGATCGATTAGTAGAGATTTGGTGAACTGGAACGTAGATATCGGATATGGATTTTGAGTACGTCGGATAGGCTGGATATGAGCTGAAGAGTAAAAAGATGACACGAGTGTAGGTGTAGGATCTCTGTGAACTGACCCGATGTCGAATGGATCCAATTTAGGTATGGGCCAATTACGATGGTGCCTGGATGCTAGATGATATTTGATTGTTCTGAGTTCTCAATCCATACGATCCTGGCGGGAATGCAGATTTGTCATCACATTTAGGACCCCTGCAATCTGACTAGTCAGCCGATCCTCAATTTGCTCTAAATGTTCTTGGAGTGCATTCACTAAGGTATCCCAAGCTGGTGGTCGTGGTGCGGGATTTGGGATCTCTGAGCCACGAGGCGAATAAGATCCATGTGAGGCAGGTGATGCCGGTGCCTCATGAACATCCTGGGGTGGAGCAGGCTGCTTCTTTGGAGGTGACAGGGGCTGCTCCCCTTGTCCCCGACATCGCTGGCTTCATCTTGAGCCGGTGCACCCATGTCTTCTCGAATCCTAAGTTGATTCACATTGATCTTCATTATTTGAATAAGTGCTTTATTGATTGCACTCATCGTCTTTAACACTTCGAATGGCTCTCCTTCGATATCAACTCCAAAATGTTCTAGGATCTTAGTGATCCAAGTGCCATAAGGCAAAACCCCTTGTGGGTTGTCTTTCCTAGAACTCAGTGCTTCGATGAATAATTGTGGGAGGCTCACTTTGACCTGGTTTACTATTTTCCACAAGATTCCTGCATCCTGTGGATTTAGCTGGTTCCTTCCGCCACCCTTTGGATAGATGCAGTGGGTGATGAGTAAGCGTAGGACCCGTAGCCTTAGGGATAAGTCCATATAGTGCAGAACTTGATTCCGGGATGAGGTCTACATAAGGGTATTAAAATGAATGAATCGATAATTGATATGTATAGGCTATGTTGATAAGTATGAATATTTGACTTGAAAGGCAAGTGGGTTAAGCTAGTCCAAATGGATTTATGTAGGTTGAAAAACCTAAGGAATATAAGTATTTGAAGATGATGCAAATAAACAAAATGTTAGTTTCATTTATCTAGGCAAAGGCAAGGAAAAGAATGGAAGAAAGGGATTATGACGATTTCAGGTAAGCAAGCGAACTTTCTAAAATACAGTTTTCTTTTTATATGATGATGTAAATGAAATATTTATGATTATGTTTTGACGAATGGGCAAGCATAAGTTTTGAAAATAATGGCTTTAATGCAAAGCTATAAGTTTTAAAAAATGATGGCTTTAAGGAAAAGCCTCAAGGTTTGCTTCATGGGAATCAAACAACAGTTTTAAGAAAAAAGAATTGATCATAAGTGTTGTCATGGATTAGCAATGCTTTATGTTAATAGGATTGAAAAATTTGCTTATGAGTAAGCAAGTTTTCCATGATGTTAATTTTACAAGATTTTATGTTTTGTGCCAATCATTTTAGGATGGCTTCCAGGTAAGCAAGTTCTTTATGGTATTGTTTCAAAAGCATTTTATAAGAAAAAGAAAATATTTTTTTTCACAAAGCAACATTTGTGAATAAGTTATGAATTATTTTTACAACAATTTGTGATAAATAATTATGTTTATGAAAGAAAAAGAAAAAGAAGATATGATTTATAAAAAAGTTTGGTTTTGCTATATCAAGATAATTAAATATAAATAATGATTTGGACATAGTCCATATATTTTGAAATGATATTCAAAAAGCTTTTGATTTTCTTTAGATAAGGAAATTTATGATAAAAATGTCTTCAAAAATATTTATATGAATGTTGTTGAATGAGATTTAAGGATGACCAACCTAATAAGTTAATTTTATAAATGGTTTGATTTCGGGTTGCTAAATGACATGCAAAAGATTATGAAATTCTCCTTTATGTAAAAATAGTATAATAGTTACGTGGGCAATAATTTAATCAACAATGCGGTTAAAAAGGGGATAACACAATTGCATAACTTTTGTAAGCAAAAGGCCTTGGAATGGAAACCAAGAAAATGTTAGAAAATATATGGTTTAATTTTGAAAGTTCAAAAGTTTTGAAATTCTTTTATAAGGATTTTAAGATATATTATTTTGCAAATATGTCAAATTTTTATCAAAATATTTTACTCAAAATTCTTCTAAAAGAATTTATGGAAGGTCATCCTAAAACTAAATTTCAAATGACAACTTGTTAAAGTGAGTGTGCTCGCTTACAAGTTGACACGGACTATGGTTTGTGATATGCTTATTTTCAAAATGATTTGTTTTAAAAGGACTTACACTTTGGTCTGTGATGGTTTTCAAGTTATGGACGCAGACTGAGATCTGTGATCTTCGTTCAAAAGGACACGAGCTGTGGTCTGTGATATTTTAAACCAAAGGGACTGTGGTCTGTCAGGATGATGTATGGTGCACTAGTACAAGGAATAGGCTAGTTGTAGAGCATGGTTGGGATGACCGAGGCCCACATTACATAAGGCCAAGTCATTAAGGGATGACAGGAGTACCAGCCCCTCCCTGAGATGGGAGTAGGATGAATGAACTGTCGCCTGACTAGCGTGCCATTAAGGATTTTCTTCCAAAATGTAGCATGATCACTTGTAAAGTGTTACTACTGGATGGAGAGAAATGTATTTGCTTATGTTTTGCTTTTGAAAAGTCCAAAGATTGGGACACGAAAGTATATTTTTATGAAAGTTATCCTAAAAGGATTTTTATGAAATGATTATCCTAAAAATAGGGTGCTTTACACAAAAGTGTAAATAATAGAATTGAAAGAAAATATTTTTATGCAAATGTATTTATGAAAATGGATTATGTATTTTATATGCCTTGTTTGTTATAAATAAGCCCCAAGATGAGGATTATGAAAAGAATTTATGTGAAATTTGGTTTTGAACATAGGAATGTCCATTTCTAAAGAGCCTAAATGAAAATTGTTTATGAACATGAGAATGTCCAATATTAAAGTATCTAAATGAAAAGTGTTTTAGGTCATATGGATGTCCATCGCTAAAAGAAGCTATGTCAAATATGTTTTGATACATCAAATGTTTCTGGGCTAAAGGATTATATGATGAAAAATCTTTTTTGGACATAAAAATGTCCTTTGCTGAGAAAGGTTTATGTGAATGATGTTTTAGGATATAAGAATATTCTCCTTTGCTAAAGGATTTATGAGAAAAATATTTTGAACGTAAAACATTCACTGACAAAAGATGGTTTTATATAAATGTTTTGGAACATTGGATATGTTCACTCAAGACAAAAGAGAATTAATTATAGAGTGTAAAACATGTATGTTTTGCCTTAACAAGCTCAAATGTGGCTTGTAAATGATTTTAAGAATGAATGTTTTATGAAAATGTTCAAAGACATAGAATTGTCCTCACGAACAAAGGATTTTATAAAAATATTTTAGGACATACAAATGCCTTTAAGTAAAAAGGTATTCAAAATGTTTAAGAAAATATTTTAAAGGAAGCCTTGCCCTAACTGATAAAATTCTTGTTTACTAAGTTATCACTCACGATTTGTTTTCCCAAAACTTAGGCAGGTAGCGGGAAACTCAAGAGGCTGCAAATCTAAGCCACGGAGAAAGGTATGTGATGGTAGCCATGTGGGCAATAAGAAATGGGATAACATGAATTAAAGCTCTAAGGTATGTTGATATGTATGTGAACTTATTTAGAAATCTAAGTCCTATGCGATTCAATGAATGAATGTATGTATGTATGATGTGTACAATTATTGATTGAATGTAAGTATGGAATGTAAATGTCATTATAGACAAGCATGACGAGATGCTATGAAATAGAATAGGAAATTTTATTACAAGTGTATTGTCGCTTAATTGATGAATGATATAGAATGTAAAAAAATGAATGATGATAGAAAATTTTTTTGGATAAGTTCCAATTAAGAACCTGCTGCGTGATCAGGGTAACAATCCTAATTCATAATTACCAATGAATAAGATTTTGAGATAAGGAAGTGAAGTCTTGGTTTGGGGGACCACATTTACCCTTTAATTCATCTATAAACTCATTAGGAAGATTCATGTTTCATACATATCATAAAAATATGAAAATCGGGTCATATACATAATCCTAAGTTTCATCCTTTCTAAAATCCACCTCTAATAGGTTAAACTCTCATAATTACTTATGATACTTGTTTATATTCCATTATAAGTTAAATTCCATTCCAAAAATCTGAAATTTAACATTTATTTTGATTTATTCCTCAATCTGTCTATAATGCTGAAATCAGACGCACTGATCTCTCTATTTTTTAAATCATAATCAAATCAAAGAATTTAAATATGAAATTTCGTCATACCTTCATAACTGCATGAATTAACCAAAATAAATATTTCTAGCACAACATCTGAAGTATTTATATTTATTTCAGTATTTTTACCCTGCTAGACAGCAGCAGCTATTTTTAGATAGTTCAAATCACATAGATTATTAAGTATATTTACACCTTTCAAAACTAATTTTTATTTTGGTTGAATGTTACTCATGATGTCTTCCGCGTCACATAAAATTTTTAGCTCCAAATACTTTGTATAAAAATTATTAAAAAGCATTTGGTTCAGTTGATCCTGACACCCATGTAACCCTGTTCAGCCTGATCTTCTTAGATTTTTAGTTTACAACCTGCTTACCCTTTTGAGCTGAAAATTGAATAATTCCTTAATCACCTTATCATGAGTTCTTAAATAATTGTTTATGCTAAAATTTAACTATTTACTATTCTGTTCATATTTTAGATATCTGCCTCATTTCTTCTAGGTTTTGCTCCCATATTTGCATATACTTTCAGTACATATGTAAAACCCTTAATCAATACTCAATTCTAGAATGTTATTAATCTTTCTTTAGAGGTTTATTATGAATCATATTTATGACCCATAAATAAAGGTATAGAATTTGGATTTTAATGAATCAACTTCCAAGATATGCTTACTTGATTTGAGCTAAACTTGAATCTCAATCTTTCTAACTTAGATTCCTCTCCTTGCTCCTCCTTCTCTTCCTCTTTTTCTTCTTTCTTTCTTCCTTTTTCCTCCTTTTTCATCCTCTTTCCCTTGCTAGGATTTGGGGTTCTTGGATTGGGAATTTTTTTCTTGGATTTCTCCTTCAAGAATGGACGTCTCCCCTTATGGTTGCTCCTTAGTGATTTTTTCTGTTTTTTTGATTTTTCATTCCAAGTTAACGTCCCTATGCTCCTGCCCCCTTGCTAATTTTTTTATTGGATTGTGAGGCCCATTTGCCATCTCACTTGGGGTAATTGATGGCACAATTGACATGGTTTAATTTGCTCCAAGTAAAATCCATAATCATCTTATATAAAAATCTCAAAAATCACTTTATCTCTTAATCCTTCCCCCTTGGTCGTCCATGTGGCTAGGTTTTTGTCATTTAACCCTATCCATTCCACTCATAATATTAGGTAAGTCATTTTAACTGTTCATCTCAAATTTCATCTCAAAATGATGTTTCCATCTCAAGTTATAGCCATTTGAAGTTCCTCCTCGGATTAAAATGAAATTAAATAATTATCTACATAATCCCATCAAATTTGCTCAATCCAATCCATCCATAAGATTCAACATGAAATTCTATGTCTATCTCTCCATTTTCACCTCAATTCGCCTTACCTGCGTGAAGTTATGAATTTTCTAATATATCCCAACCTAATTCCATAATTACCCTTCTCTTTTCCATTAATTAATTCATGATAACTAAGATAATTATCCATGACACATCAGTATCTATATATCGGGTTGAAAAATTAAAACTTTTAAAATGTTAAATAGACGAGGAGCATTTCCTGAACGAGGAAATGAAATGCATTAAAAATAAATAAAAAAATGTACCTGAATGAATGTTGTACATCTAAGTGTTGTTGCTCCTCTACGCCTATTTGCCCGTTGCTGAAAAATTCAGCAAAATGCCCAGAAATGCCTATTTTATAGATAGCTGTTAACCCATGGTTAAAATTAAATTTAACCCATGGTGACCGTTTAATAGATATATAGGTGTTGCTTCATTTGTTTCATTCTACGTCTAACACATTGGTATATGTTACATCTGCTACTCTTGTGTTTCTCTTGTAATTTATTATATATATATATATATTATCAATTATCTGCCTGTCCATGCATAGTCCATATGCTATCCATGCTACCAAGTCAATTCATGCATCTCTAGCGAGCTGTCTCCTTAGCTACTTATACATTTTATTATTAATATATTTACATTTACATTTTATATCTGTCCAAAAATCTAGCTTAAAAGTTATACTCATAATTTTTTTAATATATATATAATTGTTCACAAAATGCACCTTTCAGAATTTTGAAATTTTTTGTTTTAATTAATTAATTCGTATTTTGGCATAAAATCTCTTTTGAAAATTATAAAGATGTTTCTCCAAAATTTGATCCCTTCATTAAATTGGGCATATTAATTTAAACTTACCCATAGAATTTCACATAAATTGGAGTTGAGTATATATTTTGATTTAATTATGCAATATATGATAGAAAATGGGCACATATATGTCTCAACAAAATTCACATACATTTCAAATATAAGTTTCGAAATTTCATAATTATTTAAAATAATTTTTCATAACCCATTTTCTAAGTAAAATGCAATAATTTAATCATCCATAAAATTTCCAAGTCAATTTAGCTCCTCCAATTTCATTTATTAAAATTCATACATGGAAATTTACTATACATTTCTCATAATTTCTAATTCCATTTTCTAGGTGTACATATACGGGGTTTTACAATTTCCACCCTTTATAATAGGTTTCGTCTCAAAACCAGCTTTACTTCAAACAACTAGGGGTATTTCTTTTCGACTTCCTCTTGAAGTTCCCAAGTAGCCTCGGTTTCTACATATCGATTCCATTTGATCTTGATGTACTCGATCTCTTGATTCTGAAACTTCTTTACCTTGTAGTCCAAAATTTGACTAGTCTTTCTTCATAATTTAAGTGATCTTGAATTCGCAAATTTTTTACAATTAGTACGTGAGTAGGGTCAGCTATGTACTTTTTGAGTATCGAAATGTGAAAAATGATGTGAATCAATGCTAGAGATGGGGGTAGGGCTACCCTATATGCCAAATTGCCAATTTTCTCTAATACTTCGAACGATCCTTTGTATCCTGGGTTTAATTTACCCCTTTTTCCAAATCTTGTGACCTCCTTTAAATGTTGTTATTTTCACAAATACATGATCTTCAACTTAGATATTTAAATCTCATCTCTTATAGTTGGTATAACTCTTTTGTCGACTTTGAGCCATGAGTATACATTGATGCATCACTTGCACTTTTTCTGCCATTCTTCTGATAGATCCGAAGCTAGCTTCCTTTCTCTAACCTCATCCCAGTTTAGTGAAGTTCGACATTTTTGTCCATATAGAGCTTCGAATGGGGCCATTTGTATGCTTGCTTGATAGCTATTATTATATAAAAATTTGGCTATTGGTAAATATTCATCCCATGATCCTCCAAACTCTAAAGTGCACATACAAAGCATATCTTGAACAACTTGATTTACTTGTTTAGTTTGTCCGTTAGTCTAGGGATGAAATGTTGTGCTGAATTTTAACGATGTACCTCAATTTTGATGAAAACATTTCCAAAATCGAGATGTAAAACTGGAATCTTGATTGAAAACTATTGACTTTGGTACTCCACGTAGCCTTAGTACTTCCTTGTAATAAACTTTAGCTAGTCATTCCGCTGAAAATTTTTTCTTGATGGCTAGGAAATGAGCTACTTTTGATAATCTATCTATGATGACCCATATAACATCATTTTCGATTTTCGTTCTTGGCAACCCTTCAATGAAATCCATAGTTATGTCGTCCCATTTCCATTTTGGGACTTCTAGTGATTGCAATTTTCCATAGGTCTTTTGATGGTCAGCCTTCACCTTTTGGCATGTCAAACACTTACCTACATACTCAGCAATTTCTCTCTTCATATTGTTCCACTAATATAATTTCTTAATATCCTGATACATCTTAGTGCTACCGGGATGTATCGAAAATGGAGGAAATGTGCTTCTTTTAATATTTCTTCCTTTATTTTTCCTTAATTGGGTACACATATGTGACCTCTATATCTATACATCCCGTGTTTATCTTATCTATACTCATCGGAATTTTTCTTTGTCATTTTCTCAATATAGCTTTTTCGATTGTTATCCCCTTGTTGAGCTTCTTTAATTAGCTCAAATAAGTTCGATTGGATTTGCAATTGAGACAATTTAACTTGTAATCCTGGCGGACTTACAATTAATTCTAATTATCTCAATTCTTATATTAGCCCTTCTATTTTGGTGATTAGATATGCTAAGCTAACATTTCTACTTAGCGCATCGGCTACTACATTAGCTTTGCCTGGATGATATAAAATGTCGAGGTTATAGTCCTTTAATAACTTGAGCCATCTCCTTTGCCTCATATTTAACTCTTTTTGAGTAAAAATATATTTGAGGCTTTTATGATCAGTTTAGACCCCGCATTTAACTCCATATAAATAATGTCTCCCAATTTTCAAGGCGAAGACTACAATTGCCAATTCTAAATCATGGGTCGAATAGTTTACCTCATTATGCTTGAGTTGTCTGGATGCGTATGCTATAACTTTTTCATTTTGCATCAATACACATCCCAATCCTTTCTTTGAGGCATCACTATATATCACGAACCCTTCCCTTTCCATAGGTAATGTTAGAATTGGTGCTTCTACCAGTCTTCTCTTTCGCTTTTGGAAGCTATTCTCACATTCTGATGTCTATTCATATTGAACTCCTTTCCTTGTCTGCTTTGTGAGTGGAGCTGACAATTGTGAGAATTCTTCCACAAATCTCTTATAATAGCCAGCTAATCCTAAGAAACTTCTTATTTCCATAATGCTTGTTGGCTGGGGCTATTTCATTATTGCTTCAATCTTTTGGGGGTCTACTTGTATCCCCTTCTTGGATATTATGTGACTGAGAAAGGCTACCTGTTTCAACCAAAATTCACATTTCTTAAACGTAGCGTATAATTTCTATCTTCAGAGAATTTCTAATACCATTCTAAGGTGCTTCTCAGGCCTTTCCTCATTCTTTGAATAGATCAAGATATCATCAATGAATATTACCACAAATTGATCTAGAAATTCATGAAAAATTTTATTCATCATGTTCATAAACACAGTTGGGGCATCCGTTAGTCCAAATAGCATGACTATGTGGCACCCCAAATTCGGGGCTCCGCATTGTTGGAAATATGTGGAAAACTAGCTAAATCCATATTTTGATGATTAACAAATCAATTTGAGTAAGTCTTGGCTA
>JAXCLR010000063.1:19646889-19661577 GCA_035584095.1 Annona squamosa | reverse complement strand
AGTTACCAAAGAAATTTTTAAGAACCCAATTCACCCCTCCCCTCTTGGGTTTTGCCATCAATTCGGGACCAACAAGAAAAAGCATTATTTGTTTCCCATGAAGCAAATTTTGAGGCTTTTTCTTAAAGCTATCATTTTTTAACACTTACGACTTTTCATTAAAGTCATCATCTTCAAAACTTGTGGTTTTTCATTATTGTAATCATTTTCAAAACTTGTGGTTTTGCATTGTAGTCATCATTTTTAAAACTTATGCTTGTCCATTTGTTAAAACATAATCATAAACATTTCAACATAATATCATATTTCATTTCAACACAAAGGAAGAAATAAATTATTTGAAAAGTTTGCTTTCTTACCTGAGATCGCTATAATCTTTTTCTTCCATTCTTCTCCTTTCCTTTGGCTAGATAAATGAAAATAACATCTCATTTATTTGCATCATCTTCAAATACTTATATTTCTTAGGTTTTCCAACATATATAAATCCATTTGGACTTATATTACACTAACTTAGCTCACTTGTCTTTCAAGTTGGGTGTTCATATCTATAATAACCTATACATCACATTATTCATTTTTAATACCCTTATGTAGGGTAAAATTACATACATGTAATAATATTTCATTAAATTATTATTTGGAGGTTCATTACCTCCATTTATTATTTTTAACACATTTTTTATTTTTCATACATTGTTGCTCATTTTAAGCACCCGTTATTGTCTTAAGTCTCATTAATTAATCCCAAAGTTTGAAATTAACATCATGTAATTATAAACAGAAATATAGTCAAAAAATTTATTATATTTTTATACATTTTTGCACAAAATCACATTACATTAGTTATTTATCACATATGCATGTTTATCCTTTCACAAATGCCCATTTGGCAACACATATATGAGGCATTTCATAAAATTTCTCAAGTCAGCAATTTGGTCACTAATTTATCATGATAATTACCCCTAATTACCACTTTGTTTAGTTTATTTTTATGGGATTTAAATCCACTAATCATAGATTTTCAAAACAGCAACTTTGGAACTCATTTTTCACACGTTTAACGTGTATCTCAACACATAACCCTAAACAATTTTATAAATCCGAAATTTTAACAATTAATCAAACTTTTCCTGACCCAAATTTAGTATATTAACATATATATCAACTTGGATTATTTCTACATAGGTTTCATATTTCTTTTTGATTTTTTTCTCAAACTATCCACATATGCTGAAATCAGGCATATTGAAATCTCAAAATCTTGAATTAATATCAAATCAAGTATTTTTGACTGAAATTTTAACCATAAATTAATAATTACATGAATTAATAAAAATAAATATTTCAAGAATAAAACATTAAGTATTTATATTTATTTTGGTATTTTTACCTTGCTAGACAGCAGCATCCATTTTCAGTCAGCCTTTGTCACGTAAATTATTGGGTATATTTATACCCATAAAAACCTAATTTTTATTTTTTTTGTAATCCTAAATGTATCTTATACAATATGTAAAATTTTAAGCCTTAAATTCCTTATACATAAATTATTAAAAATCCTTTTCTACAGATGATCTTGTTACCCATTTTACCTTGTTTAGGTGAATTCTCTTGGATTTTTAATTTGTAAATTACTTACTCTTTTGAGAAAGTTTGGTTGTTCATAAATCATTATATAATGAGCTTGTAAACAAATTTTTATGGTAAAAATCTTTTGTTTACTATTCCTTTCGTATTTTGGTTTATAACATCACATAACTTCCAGATTTGAAGTATAAAATCAAAATAAACATATACTTACTTGATTAATTGATAATCCTTCCTTTGAGCACTTGATTTTCCATTCATTTCTTCATGGTTTCTTCCCTTTGATCGTTTCATCCACTGCCCCTTTGATTTTTTTTATATTTTTATCTCTCAAATAGAAATCTGGAATGTCCACACTGCTTGCTTATATAGGCATTTATTTTTCAATTTGTCCTTTACCATTTTGACCCAAAATTGAGGGTAATTTTAAAAATTTACCCTATAGTTTATTCAAAAAATTTCAGCCACATATTTAATCATTTAATATTTTTTTCAAATTTTTTTCCACAGTTATATCCAACTTTTAGATAAAGCTGTCCACTTGGGTGGGGTCCACTTGCATTAGCTCTTGCATGAGTTTTCTTCACCATTTTACTTTAATTAATGGGTGTTTAATTATCCTAGGTAACTAGCTTAATTAGAGGTCAATTTAGCTATTAAATAAATATTAAAAATTCCAAAAGCTGCTTGACCATGCACCTCTCTCCCATGCTCCATTGTGTCCATTAATTGATCACATCTCTATGGTTCAGATCTAATGCCTTTAGCCACGAATTTCCAATCTAATTTAATGCACATTTAATCCCCTTAATCCGTAGTTGACTTTGGGCATATATTTTATTAAAAAAATATTTAACAAAAATTCACTTTAGGGGCTAGTTTGGACATCTATTCCATGCCACCTATCTCATGCTCCTTTGAGCTAATCCAATAACCTTTAGATCATGTCATTAATTACTTGATTTTATCATCATTAGCTTAATTCAAGCCTCTCATTTCATAAATCTCATAATTTTAATCGTTCATTTCAAATTTTATCTCAATCCAACTTTTCTAGCTCAAGTTATGACCATTTGAATTTTTGAACAGTGATGATCAATTTTCACCCTAATTTCATTCTTATTTTTATAATCCATCATTATCATAAGATTAAGCACAAAATTATGTGCTTACCTTTCAATTTTTATCTTAATCTGCTTTCCCGGAGTTGAATTACGCATTTTTTAGCATTTGCTACTTTAACTTCATAATTAGCAACATAATTTTCATAAATTAAATCTTAATATACGGTGTAACTATCCTCAATATATTTTCATTTTTTAATCCTCATTAAGCCTTTTTAATCGCATTGACCCATATCTGCTTATATTGATCATTCATCATCATTTGCCCTAATTGTGACAAATCATTATTATTGCAATGAAAATCATTTATAATTCCATTAAATTAATCATGATTTATATGTATATGCCAAATGCATATACATAACTCTTTCTTGGGTCAGAGTATCACATACAGCATCCCATTTTGGTCTTCTAAGGACCCCACACATTCCCACTGATGATATATATCCATTGGACCTTCAATATTTTTGGGAAAAGACTCTAGCACCCACACCTCCCAATCTAGGACCATGATATAGGTTTGAGCATGGAAGTATCCAATTCCGACATGGGATAAGTTGGGAGAGGATACATCAGAGAAAAAAAGAGATGGTCCCCTTCATAGAGCGGTATTGTGCTCAAGGGATCATAGAATCACTTGCCCCTCCTAACCTTGATGAGGTTATTATATACGTAGCCAAGAGTACTGGTGAACTTGTTGCACTCGGTGGTGAAAGTGTTGAAGATGATCCTATAGAATACCTCGAACCTGTCGAGGAAGAACAAGATGAAAGTGATGATGATAGTGGAGAAGAAGATAATCCTGTTTGGTCCGATACTAGTACAATCACTAAGGAACCCACAAGGATCTTGCCTAGATGTAGGTGTTATCGTTATATAAGAAGAGGTCCCAGAGATGATAAATTTTTCTTGTTTTTACAAGAATGTATGTATAATTATGAGATGATGATAGTATGAGATGCTATGATAAGATGATATGTATATAAATATGATGTGCATGTATGTGTGTTATGCTACATTCTGTTGAAAGTATGGAATGTCTGCTAGTATAAATGATGTGAATAGTTGTGTTGATATAACTATAGTTAAGAGTTTTAAATATATGAAATGAATGAATGACTATGAATGTTTATGATGATGGATAATTTGATATGATTGTGATTATGTGAATTGACTGTAATCATATGATAATGAGGTATGTATATGATGATCTAACATTAACTATGAATGAAAGTTACATACTTTTATATATGACGAGCTGCGTATATGTCTATTAAAATGTTCGTTTTAACGCAAGTATACGTGTCGATTAAGTAATAAAGAGTGAGTAGAGTATCGTTCCCATGAGGATTGTGTTAAATGGATTAGCACCTTAAATCTCAATTGTCTAGGTGAATTGGTAAAAGGAATGAGATTTGGTTTCAAAGAATTGAATTAAACTAAGCAAAGCAGTAAATTACCAGAGTGGTGTGGATATTGCTGAATTGCCTTGAGATGATTAAGATAGGTGGGAATATGAATTCATTGAATCATAGCTATGTCATTTGGTTCCAATTAAGTTAGTTGTATAGAGATTACTAATCTAGGTTCATTCATATTCATATGTCTTCCAACACATACAAACTTAACCAAGTTTTAGTTATGTGCTATGTTCTCATGCATACAAGTAAAATAAGGTTGATAACCATTGTGAAACCCCAATCTAAGTAGGATTCAATATATGTATTGAATATTTACATGTGATTTATAAGTAAATTTATTGGATTTTAAATAATTTTTGTGATTTTGCTAAACTATGGTACCTAGGGCTAAAGATTAGCGATGATGATTCGAGTGATCATTATAAGCTAATATGGGACAAAGGGATTAGAATAGTTTGTTGGTGATTAAAATACACCAATACATCATGAATAATCATTTTAGATTATTTGATATGGATTATGAAAATTTAAAAGGATAATTTTCAAGTTAGTAAAGAAAACCTTAGAAAATTCATAACTTGACGCCCGTAAGGCAGATTAATATGAAAATTGAGATGGAAGCATATAATTTCATGATTAATCATATGGGAAAGGTATATTATGAAAATTTTGATTATAATTGATCATCACCGTCCAAAATTTAAAACGATCATAAATTGAGCTAGAAAAGTCGAATTAAGATGAAATTTGAAATGGACAGTTAAAATTA
Source organism: Annona squamosa (assembly GCA_035584095.1). Lineage (NCBI taxonomy): Eukaryota > Viridiplantae > Streptophyta > Magnoliopsida > Magnoliales > Annonaceae > Annona > Annona squamosa. The sequence continues at coordinate 19,656,670 of JAXCLR010000063.1, read as the reverse complement.
TGAGATTAAGCTTATGAAAGGATTTGATCATGAAAATGATGATGAGATTATGCTTACACAAAATTAGGATTAATTATTTTGACTTTTTATACCAAAAAGTGATTAGCATAGGAAGAGTAGCTTACATGGCAAGCATAGATGTCCAAAATAGCCCATAAAGTGGATTTTGTGAAATATTTTTATAATATAATGGATGCCCAAAGTCAACAAGGAGTTAATTTAGGTAATTTGACATTAAATAAAAGTGAAATTCGGATTTTTAGGGGCTGATCTGGACCATTAATTGGAGGAGGGAAAAATGGACAGCAGCATGTGTGCAGAATGATGTGGATAGTTTGGCAGCTCAAGGCATTGATTTTAATTTTTTTATTAGCTTAAATTGACCCTAAATTCTCTACACTACTATTTAATTAAATTAATGATTAAATAAAGCTAGGAAAAAATTAATTTTGAGGAGATAAGCTGCTGCAAAAGTGGACGTGAGCAGGCAACAGAAATTGTTGCAACAAACTCTGACTGATCAAGTGGCTAGAAAAGTGACTTTTTATATATTTTTAAAAATTTTAAAATGCATGGATAAATAGCCTAGGTAGTAGAGAACATAAATATGCATTTATTAGTTGCAAAATTCGTTGGGAAAAAATAGAGAAAGGCAGCTGATTGTGGACGCGATCTGGTGGATAGATTTGGGATGATTTAATGCAATAGATAATTAATGAATTTATAAATAAGAAAAAAATAATTTTAATGGCCCACAAGTTGCCATGTCAGCTAAGGGGATAGGAATATATTGAAAATTGTGTGGATGATGTAGCATGTGGGGCCCATTTGCTGGAAATTTTCAGCTAGTTGTTAAAAGGCAAAGGGACGTCCATATGCATATCAAAGTGGACTTAGAAAATTCTGCAAATTAGAGCTCTCCTTTCCAGTAGCAACTCACGTCCCTTAGGCCACCAAGGAGGAATAAAAGAGAAGAAAAGAAAGGGAAAAGGGAGGAATTACTCATTTAATCAAGTAAGTATATGATTATTTTGATTTTATATCTCAAATCTGGAAATTTTATGATCTTGTAAAGTAACATATGAACAGGATAGTAAATGGATGAATTTTAGCATTAATCTTTTTTAGAAGAATTTTCATATAGTTATTAAGGAACGACCAAATTTTCAACTTAAAATAATAATCCAGTTTGAAGTTAAAAATCTAAGAATATTAACCTAAACAGGGTAAAATGGGTGACAAGATTAGCTATAGAAAATGATTTTTAATACTTTTTATAAAAGGAATTTTAGGCTAAAAATTTTACAAAAAATGTAAGAAATGTTTAGGATCATATGGAAAATATAAAATTTAGGTTTTTATGGGTATAGATATGCACTATAAATCACATGATTAAGGCTGATCCTAAACTCCCAACACTGTCTAGCACAGTAAAAATGCCAAAATAAATATATTATGTTAATATTTCATGATGAAATTTTTATGAAAGTTATTTAATGTATTTATTAAGTTATGGTAGAAATTTAAAATCAAGAATACTTGATTTGATAATAATTCAAGTTTTTCAGAATTTAGTACACCTGATTTCAGCATTTGCGGATGTTGGAGAAAAAAATCAAAAAGAAATATGAAACCTATGCAGAAATGATCCAGATTTATATATATGTTAATAACCTAGATTTGAGTTTGGAAAATTCAGATTAATTACTGAAATTTCGGATTTATGAGACTGCTTAGGATGATATGATAAAAGACACGTTAAACGGGTGAAAAATGGGTTCCAAAATTGTTGTTTTGGAAACCTATGATTAGTGGATTAAAAATCTGTGAAAATATACTAAATATGTATTAATTTGGGTGTACAAACTTGCTGAATTAGAAGACAAGTTGTTGATTTGAAAATATTTAAGAAAAGTATGAATTAGACGCTGTTAGACACACATATGTGAAGCAGTGCATATGATAAGATGATAAATGCATTATGTAAAATATTAAAATGCAAAAAATATGTTAAAATATGATATAAAATGTGAAATTCATTGCTGAATTTCACATTTTGAGATTAATATATGGGAATTTAATATGTGGCATAATGAATGATTGAGATACATAAATGTGTAAAATATGTATACCCGACTTGGAGATTAGGCGGGTTATGAATATTTATGAAAATGGGTTGGAAAACTTGGTGAATGTAAGCAAATGAAATTTACATGAATGTTATGTCATTCTACATGTATAAGTAAAGGTAAAGAAAAGGGTTGACCTAGGAAGCTCACGTGATCAAGGTAAGCAAGCGAACTTTCCAAAATATTGTTTTCCTCCTATGTTTTGAAAATAATAGCTCAAAATAAAATGCTTTAAGGATTGTTTCATGGGAAACAAACAATATTTCTTAAAATAGTTATTTTATCACAAGTGTTGCCTAGATTGGAAATGCTTATCTCAATGATTTTAAAGAGTTTGCTCACAAGTAAACAACCGGGCTTTCCAAAATATTATTTTAAAGGAATTTTATGAAATTTATGAACTTGCTATAATAAGTTGGTTTCATAATTGCTTACGAGACAAGTAAATGAATTTTCAAGCATAATGTTTATATTTAAGTATTAAATTTACTTGATCATGTTTATATTAATGATGTGGAGAATTGCTTATAGAGTAAGCAAACTCAGATCTTGAAAATATGATGTGGGTTTTATGATGGTTTTAATATAAGCAAGTTCATACAAGTACGGTTTACAAAGAATTTTATATTGAAAGAGTTTGTCTCTTTCATAAAGTGATATTAAAAAATAAACCATAGAAATTCTATTTCCAAGGAATTCTATTGAAAAATGTAATTCTTTACAAAATAATTTCTAGAAATAAATAGAAGTTTTGAAATGATTTTCATTAAATGTCATAAATTGAATTTATATATGTGTTTTATATAGGAGTTTTGAAATAGTCTATCAAGGTACTTTACAACTCTTGGAGTTGTAACACTTTGAAGATGCTTTACTTTGATGTTCTAAAAAGATTTAAGGCTGACCAGTCTTACAAAATAATTTGGTGGATTTTATGTTTAAATAATGATCAAAAGATTATGCAAACTCCTCTATATATAAAAATAACAAGGAAGTGACGTGGATAAAACAAATAATGACATTACAGTGGATGGAAGAGAGTTGCATAAGTTTTGCTCATAAAAATGTTATTAAGAAAATTTTTGTCTTCGCTAGTTTTAAATTAATTCAAAAGCTTCTAAAAATGAGAATTTCAAGAGTTATTTAGAAAATCATTAAAGTTTTGCAAAATATTTTCTTCTCAAATATTTCCAATGTTTGATAAAATAGATTTATTAAAATATTTCTAAACTTTTTATGGGTGGTCATCTTAACATCAGGATTTGAAAATAATTTACAAAAATATTTTATTTTCAAAACAACCACGCCCAGTTCTCAATTTGAGAAGGGTTGAGTGGTTTAAAATATTTTATTTTCTTTTCAAAATAATCCTGCTTAGTTCTCAATTCGAGAAGGACATAATTTGCGAACTAAAGTTGGTTTTATACATATCAAGCTGAGGCTTGAAAAAGAGCACAGTCAAATGACTGGGCTAAGCTTTGTGAAAATCATTGCTAGCATACGAGTGTGCGCAAAACGATATACTAGGCTTATGGTTGAGGTGGTCACTGACCAAAATGGTCAAGAATTAGAGCTCATCTCTATCTGTAGCCGAGTCACTTAGGGGAAGGCTGGAGGCCGGCAGCGCCCTCCTTGAAATTGGATCAAGATTATGGACAACCGCCTAGCTAACGGTGCAGTCATATGAATGGTTTCTTTTCTAGGGGAGGATGATCACTTATTAAGTGTCACTTTCTTGAGGGTCAGAGACATAAATCCATATGTTTTTGAAACATATAAATGTTCCCTATGTTTTAAAAGTCCCAAAATGGACATCTACATTGTTTTGTTTTAAATAGATTTGTGTTGGCCTTAAATGGATCTATGTTTAGTTTTCAAAAGATACCAAAAAATATTTTAGGACATGAATATATCCACCATATTGGTTTAAAAGGGGTTTGGTATCTTATGCTGGTTAAAAAAAAGCTTATATGGAAAAATATTTTTGGACATGAGAATGTCCGCCTAAATTAAAGATTTCTATGCACATGCATTGCTTTTGAATAATCCTGAGTTGGGTTATAAAGAAAATTAAATAAATGAGTTTTTTGGGACAAGTAAATGTCCTCATGAGCAAAAGGTAATAAGAAAAATATTTTAGGACATATAATTGTCCACATGCCATATGAAATATATTTTTGGACATCGACATGTCCTCATGATAGATGAAAAATATTTTGGGATAAACAATTGTCCTCATGAAAAATGATTTAGATTCATAGACATCATTGTTGAAAATTCTCGAAATGGGGATATGCACAAAGTTTTATAAGTGTTTTATAAAGAAGATTTTTATAAAAGGTTTCTTCTTATTAGTAGTTGATCACTTGATAAATGTCTTCTACAGAATGGGCAAGGAATGCATTTAAATGAAAAAATTAATGCTTGCTTACTGAGTTTATCACTCACGTTTTGTTTTCCCAAATTTAGACAGATTTAAGGCTCAAGGGAAGGAGCAAAGCTAAAAGGCATTGGTATGTTGAAGAATGAATGGATGAATGTATTGCTTATAATGAAATAGGATTGATGATGTATAGTGTAAATAGATGAGTAATTTTGTATAAAATTCTATGTGAATTTTTATTCATGAACATATATATGTTTCCTATAATATGAAAGTAAAGATACTTGTATGATAAATTTTATGATGATATGGATGAGTCCACTATAGATGATAACAAGTATGTGCTTATATGATGAAAGAAAGGAAGAAATTTTTTTTGGATGAAATCAAATTAAGAACCTACCGCGTGTTCAGAGCAATAATCCTGATCACATTTACCAATCGATAGATCTTGAGGTAAGGTTGTGACGTCTCAGTTTGGGGCTCTACAACCATATAACCTAATCAAGATTACACAGGGTTAATAGGTATATTCCTATCCATCTAACACAACATGAGCTAGAATACCTATGCCTTATATATGGATCTTATTCAAATCCTACTTTTCCAAGCATGAATCTCAATATTAGATCAATCCGCATAGTTGCAAAGCTTGTAAACGCATTAAGCATTATATATAAGGATAATCTCAAGCAACATATGTCACAGCACAACAGTATTATCAATTCAAGCATAAGAAAACCAAATATCATAAGCTATGAGTCCAAATTCTACATATCTCCCACCATAGGAGGTTCAACCCATAAACATGACTTCAATTCCCATTAAAATCAAGTTACAATCTCTCAAGCAAGGAGAATAACAAATAGGAAGAGATAGATGAGAAGAGGAGATGAAACTCAACGGATTTGCAATGATAGCTTCAATCTCCACTTGATTTTCTCTCGTTTCTTGAAGCTTTGGTTTTCTCCCTTTTTCTCCACAGCAGCCACGACCCTCTCTCCCTCTCTCCCTCTCTCTAATCCCTAGGTTTATATTCATAATGGGTAACTTGCATAACATATGTGTAGAAACTTATGTGTACAGATGCGTAGTGGCACCTAGGCATCAACTCTTTGTGTGCTGGGTCACTAGGAACTTTTCTGAAAACCCTAGGAATTCATGCCTTGGCGCCTAGGGCCCCTGGCTAGTGCCTAGGTGCCAACTCCCTAGAGTCATGGTGGTCTAGAAGCTCTCTGAAATGCCTGTATACTATTGAAGTGGTGCCTAGGCACCCCATGCTGGTGCCTGGGCGTCAACTAACTGGGAACTTCTTTCAGTGTGAGGTGTTGGATCTTTTGGCTAAGGCATGTAGGGTGGTGCCTGGGTGCCAGCCTAGCTGCTTCCTTACTTGGCTCTGTTCATCCTTCGACTCACTCGTGTGCTTGTAATTTTTCATCCCTCCTGTAAAAATGAATAAAACTAAATAAATGAACTAAAAATGCATAAAAACTACATAATGCTCCTAAAAAGCAAAACAAGTGAAAATTTAGCTAAATGAATGCAAACTAAACCTAATCTCTTGGACTAAAACCAAAAAATACTCTGAAATAGGCCATGATAACTCATATTTTTATGAGTTATCAGTATATTCAGAAAAGCATCATGGTGGAAACAAGGTCAGGAGTGAGAACAAATAAAGGAAAAAAATTACTAAAAATGTCCCCAGCCAACATGAGGTTGGTGAGACTAGTGGCAGACCTAAAAGGCCTAAACTAGAACCAAATAGGCAAAATCGAAGAACTCGTCAAAAATGAGAGAATATAAGTCTAGAAAGGAATGTCGAAGGAGAACGTGAGTCAAGATAGGCTCGACTCATAGAGGGGAGAGTGGTTGTTGCGTTAGTAAAAGAAGCAATGCAGCAAGCTACTCATGATTGGGCAGCAAAAACTGCAGACATTGTCCAAGGTTTATGGGGAAGGACCTAGCAAGCCCAGTTGGGCAGTATTGAAAGAGAAGAATCTATTTCGACGGCTGGCCAGACTCCCACACGAGCACCAATAAGAGATGAAAATCAATTAATGGAGGTTGATAGAAGGGAAATCAATGCATTCCTAGCCCAACGACCCCCAAAGTTTTTAGGAGAACCTGACCCTATACAGGCAGAATAATGGATAATGGAGATTAAGAAACTGTTTAGAATATCTTCGTGCAATGATCTACAAAAAGTGTTGTGTGTCACACATTTGTTGACTAAAGATGCACATGAATGATGGAAAACAATGCTGGTCATAATGCCACAACCAGAAAAGGTGTCTTGGTAAACATTTGTTGAGTTCAATAAAGAGTACCTCCCATTGGATTTCAAAGTCAAAAGGTGATAGAATTTGAAAGACTTTTTCAAGGGAGGATGTCTGTCACAGAGTATGCCACTAAGTTTAATGCCTTAGTCCGGTATGTGCCTTGGATCGCCAATGTGCCAGAAAATAAGGCATAAAGATTCCAACAAGGACTAAGACCATACCTCAGAGAAAGCCTTGCCCCTTTGCTAATCAAAGATTATGCTTCAAGTTTCGAAAGGGAAAAAGCATTAGAGATTGAGGCATTAAGAACCCAAGAATTGAGACTAAGGCCAAAGATGTTTAGCTCGGGTCCAAAGAAAGCTGAAATTGGGAAGGAAAAGGCTAGGAAAGGAAGTATGAAAAGAGAAAAAAGAGCCCCAAAGAAGAAAAACCCGCCTTTATGCAGAAAATGCCAAAGGCGTCAGACTAGCGAGTGCTTGAGGGCTCAAATTTGTGCTATAAATGTGGGCAAACTGGCCATATAGTCAAGGAGTGCAGGATGGGTGAAACAAGGATCATCAAATGCTACATTTGTGATCAAACAAAACATATTGCTCCGAACTATCCAAATAAGGCACAAATGTCACAAAGACATGGAAGACCCACACAACTCAAGATACCCAGAGCAACAAATAAATAGAGAACCTCTACAAATTCAGTATAAGTGCATGCCTTGACTTGGACAGAGTCATAAGAGCAGGAAGAAAAGGTGGTCACAGTTATGGTTTATATTTTAAGGAATTTGGCAGTAGCTTTGTTTAATTCAGGTGCTAGTCACTCATTTATAACATGCCAATATGTGTCCACCCATGCACTATCGGTAGAGGAGACTAATAAGATAATTTATGTAGAGTCATCTGTTTATAGGTTAGCTAGTGTGACGCTCAAACTGAGATGTCACTTCCTTACCTCAAGACCTTACTGATTGATAAATATGAATCGGGATTATTGCCCTGATCATGCGGCGAGATTTTAATTGGATCTCATCCAAAAAATTTTTTGTTTCTTCATTCATCATCATTTCATTTATAATATAAGCAATGGTACACTTATACATATCCTTTAAATCATTTCAACATGTTATTATACATCATAGGCCCTCTTGACCTAATCATGACATTGTCATTCCAGACATACATTCATCCATACATACATTCATTCATTCATTCATTAGTTCTCCTAGAACTTAGAACTTTACTTTCATTCGTATCATTCCACTCACCATGGCTAATCCTTTTAGCCCATATGGTACTATCTCGTACCTATTCTTAATTTCTTACGTCCTCAACCGCTTGAGTCTCCCAGTGCCTGTCTAAGTTTTGGAAAATAAAACAGGAGTGGCTACTCAGTAAGCAAATATTTTATCTTTTAGGGCAAGACTTCCTCGAAAATCATTTCCTAAAACATTTTTCTCATAAATCATTTTGGCCAAAACATCTTGACATAAACCATATTTGGCAATGGACATTCGCATGTCTACAAAAAGACGTTTTTCCACATAAATCATTTTAGCACTGGACGTTCATACGTCCAAAAATATTTTTCCACATAAACCTTGTTGGAAACAGGCGTTTATACGTCTTAAAATATTTTTCACATAAATACTTTGGTAATTGACATTTTTATGTCCAAAATACATTTCACGTAAGCCTTTTTGGGCAATGGACATTCATATATCCACAAACACTTTTATCCCTTAAACTCTTTTAGAAATGAATATTTTTATGTCTACACATGTTCTTACATAAATTCCTTTAAGAAATGAGCATTCTTATGTCCAATCATTTTTCTAACATAAACATTTTGGAAATGGACATTCTTATGTCCAAAATCTTTTCCAACATAAATCCTTTTTTATAATCCCATCTTGGGGTTTGCTTGTAGCAAACAAATATAATTCTTTTTCATGAAAACTTTTGCATAAAAACCATTTCTTTTTATTCCTAATATTACACATTTTATGTAAAACACCCTGCTTTTAGGGTAACTTATACATAATGGCTCATAAAAATCCAATTTAGGATAACTTTTTCATATAAATGCTTTTATATCCCAATCTTTGGGCTTTTGAAAACTAAAACTTATGCAAACATATTTCTTCCCATCCAGTAGTGATACTTAGCAAGTGATCATGCTAGCTTTTGGAAGTGAATCCTTAATAGCACGCTAGCTAGGCGGCTGTTCCTTTATCCTGCTCACACCTCAGGAAGGGTGCCGCTGGCACTTCTGCTATACCTTAGCGACTTGGCCATATGTAGAGTGGGCCCTGGTCATCCCAACCGTGCTCTACAACCGGCCTGTTCCTTTTATTAGTGCATCATACATTATTATGATGGACCATAGTCCATTTGGTTTAAAGTATTACAGACTGCATCCTATATCCTTTCAAACTGGGATCATAGACCTTTGTCTGTATACATAACTTAAAAACATCATAGACCGAAGTCTGTGTCTTTTTAAAACAAATCATTTTGAACAAAAACACATCACAGACCACAATCCGTGTCAACTTGTAAAGCGAGCGTACCCACTTTAAACAAGTTATCATTTGAAATCTAATTTTAGGATGACCTTCCTTAAATTCTGTTAGAAACATTTCAAGTAAAATATTTTGACAAATATTTGAAATGTTTGAGAAACAATACATCTTAAAATCCTTTTTAATAAAAGAATTTCAAAACTTTTAGATTTTTAAGAAATCTTGGTTTCTATTTCAAGGCCTTTTGCTCACAAAAGTTATGCAATTGTGCTAACCCCTTCTCAACCACTTTAAAATCAATTTCTTGTCAATATATCAATTTTGTCATTTTTACATAAAGGAGCCTTGCATGTGTTGGCCCCGAGTTTATGGCAAAACCTAAGAGAGGAGGAGTGAATTGGGTTCTTGAAAAATTCTTTGGTAAATTAAAACTTAACCCCTTATAATTTCAATCCCCTTGATGAAACAT
>JAXCLR010000063.1:19614309-19626001 GCA_035584095.1 Annona squamosa | reverse complement strand
GTTGTGGAGAGTGAAAAGTTTTAGATTGAAAAGTTTTAAATTGACAACTTTTTGTTGTTGCCAAACACACCCTAAGTGGGACCCTTAGTAGTCTATTACCTAGGGTGGTTAATTAACCATTAATTTAAGTGGAATTAGGTGTTGAAAATTTCAAAAAGGGTTGCTAAAATGGATGTCCAAACAGGGGGCAGCAACATGGGTTTAAATGAATGGATTTTCATGATTTTTTAAAGACAATTATCAAATTTAAATGGACCATATTTTTCCATTCCATAAAAGGGGATAAGTACATTTTAATTATATGTTAAATGATGTGCCAAGTGGGTCCCACAAAGCTGGAAAATCTAGCATATACATGGGTGCACGTCCACATGTGATAAGGGGTAAGAAAAGAGAAACTTTTTCAAAGGAGCAAATCCTTTTCCAGCAGCTCTCCACATCCCCTTATTCCAATAGCATGAAAGGGAGAAAAGGAGAAGAAAAATGGGAAGAAAGAAGAGGAACCAAGCTAGGAAAAATTGAGTCCAAGTTTGATCTAATAATATACCCTTGATTTAAGTTCTTTAATTCTATGTTTTACTCCTTAAATTATGAATCAAGAATTTGATTCATATTTAACCCTTAAAGCATGATTCATGATACTCTTGATTAGGGTTTTGATTAAGCTTTGAATGAAAAGAATTAAACCATGGGTTCAAGAGGGTGAAAATGGTGATTAGGGTTGAAAGCAGGTTGAAAATCATAGCTGAAAATTTCTTAAATTCGTATATGATGTTGCTATTTTTATGTTTAATTATGATTACATAATGATTCATGGTTTAATGAATTACATACGTTGATTTGGGCTTAAGTTATGAATTTCAGAAAGGATATGAATTACGGTTACATGTATGACCTGATTTTCATGTTTTTATGTTAAAAATGATATGTGAATGAGCCTAAACGATTTAGGGATGTTATGGAGGGTATAATACCCCATTTTTAAGTATATTAAGTGTCAAAAAGAGTATGAAAAAATTATCCCTAAATCTGATTTTTTGGACATATGATTGGACACGTCAAAACGGGTCAAACACATACTCAAATTGTGTAAAAATGATGTAGTTATGCAAGCAAACGAGTTATGGAATTTAAATATGTGTTAATACCCTAAATTTGGGTTAATAAAAGCATGATTAATTGCTATGATTAAGTGATAAGAATTTTTTTTTGATTTAAGTATCAAAAGAGACGTTGAAATGATAAAAAAACGGGTTCTAATGTTGCTATTTTTGGAACCTTAAGATGAATGGATTAAAATTCTGAAATTAGGCCCTAAATTAAATGTTAATTAAGAGGTTTAATTATGTTTATTACAGACTAAAGTTGCTGATTTGAAAAAGTTTAAGAAACACATGATCTATGTGTTGAGAAATGGACATGTATGAAATAATAGGTATGAATAAATGATAAATGATTCATGTGAACTTTTAAAATGAAAAAATGCATGAAAAAGTGATGAAAAATGTGGATTAAGGTACTGTTTGAGTAAATAATGATAATCTTAAAATTTAAAATTATTATATGATGTCTAACTTAGCAACTAAGTGATTAAAATGAGCACCATTGTATAAAAAAATGAAAAATATGTTAAAAATGGTAAGCAGAGTTAATGAACCTCCAAATAATAATTTAATGAAGGATTATTATATGTATGTAAATTTACCTTACATAAGGGTATTAAAAATAAATTAATGGATGCTTTGATATGTATAGGCTATGTGCTAAGTATGAATACTTAACTTGAAACACAAATGGGTTAAGCTAGTCCAAATGAATTTATTTAGGTTGGAAACATAAGGAATGTAAGCATATGAAGTGATGTGAATAAATGAAATGTTATTTTCATTTATCTAGGCAAAAGCAAGGAAAAGAATGGAAGAAAGGGATTATGACAATCTCAAGTAAGAAAGAGAACTTTCTAAAATGTTGTTTTCTTTCTATATAATGATATGTGAATGAAATGTTATTTTCATTTATCTAGGCAAAAGCAAGGAAAAGAATTGAAGAAAGGAATTATGACAATCTCAAGTAAGCAAGAGAACTTTCTAAAATGTTGTTTTCTTTCTATATAATGATATGTGAATAAAATGTTAATAATTATATTTTGACAAATGGGCCAGCATAAGTTTTGAAAATGATGGCTTTAATGCAAAGCCATAAGTTTTGGAAAAGGATAGCTTTAATGAAAAACCATAAGGTTTGCTTCATAGGAAGAAAGCGACATTTTTTAAGATAAATAATTTATCACAAGTGTTGCTAAGGTTGGGAATTTTTATGTTAATGAAATTGAGAAATTTGCTTATGAGTAAGCAAGTTCTCCATGATGTTAATTTTATAGGATTTTATGTTTTATGCCGATGGTTTTAGGAATTTCCTTTCAGGTAAGCAAGTATTTTATGATGCCGTTTCAAAAGTATTTTAAAAGAAAAAGGGAATTTTACCCCTTTTCACAAAGCATTATTTGTAAATAAGTTTTGAATTTTTCTTATGATGTTTTATTATAAATAACTAAGTTTATGAAAGAAAAAGAAAGTGGGAATTGATGTATTGATTTCTCTATATGTCAGAATATTTAAATGTAAACAATGATTTGGATAGAGTCCATATGTTTTGAAATGATATTTGAAAAGTTTTGATTTCCTTTAGATAAGGAAATCTATGATGAAAATGTCTTGAAAAATGTTTATACGGATGTGTTGAATGAGATTTAAGGATGACCAACCAAATAAGTGATTTTATAAAATTATTTGATTTTGGATTGCTAAAATGGCATACAAAAGACTATGCAAACCCCTCTCTATGTAAAAATGGTAAGATAGATACGTGGACAATAATTTGATTTTAAGGTGGTTGAGAAGGGGATGATATAATTGCATAACTTTTGTGAGCAAAAGGCCCTGAAATGGATACCAAGAAAATATTATAAAATATATTGTTTAATTTTGGAAATTCAAAGGTTTTGAAATTCTTTTAAGAGAATTTTAAGATGTATTTTTCTTTCGAACGTTTTGAATGTTTATCAAAATATTTTACTTAAAATGGTTTTAAAAGAATTTAAGGAAGGTCATCCTAAAACTAAATTTCAAATGAAAACTTGTTTAAAGTAGGTGTGCTCGCTTTACAAGTTGACACGGACTGCGGTCTATGATGTGTTTTTCAAAATAATTTTAAAGATATAGACTTCGGTCTATGATGTTTGGTGAGTATGGATGCAAACTGCGGTCTGTGAATCCGGTTTAAAAGGTCATGAGTTGCGGTTTGTGATATTTTAAGCCAAATGGACTGTGGTTTGTCAGGATGATGTATGGTGCACCTGTATAAATAATAGACTGATTGTAGAGCACGGTCGGGATGATCGGGGCCCACTTTACATATGGTGAAGTCGTTAAGGAATAGTAGGAGTGCTAGCGGCGTCCTCCCTGAGATGGGAGCAAGATGAATGAACAGCTGCTTAACTATCGTGTTGTTAAGGATTCTCTTCCAAAAGGTAGAATGATTACTTGCTAAGTGTCACTACTAAATGGGAAGAAATGCATTTATTTATATTTTGCTTTTGAAAATTCAAAAGATTGGGACATGAAAGTATTTTTACTAAAAGTTATCCTAAAGGGATTTTTACGAAATGATTACCCTAAAAATGGGATGTTTTACACAAAAGTATAAATAACAAGAATGAAAGAAATTTTTTTTTTTGCAAATGCATTTATGAAAATGGTTTATGTATTTTATATGCCTTGTTTGTTATAAACAAACCCCAAGACGGGGATTATGAAAATGACTTATGTGAAATTTTTTTTGAACATAAGAATGTCCTTTACTAAAGAACCAAAATGAAAAGCGTTTATGGCCATGAAAATGTCCAATGCCAAAGTCTTTTAAATGAAAAATATTTTAGGATAGATGGATGTCCATTGCCAAAAAAAGTTATGTCAAAAATATTTTGAGACATCAAATGTCTCTTCACTTAAGGATTTATGAGAAAAATATTTTGGATGTAAATTGTTTACTGACAAAAGACGATTTTATGTAAATGTCTTGGAATATTATAAATGTTCATACAAGACTAAAAGAAATAAATTAAAGAGGGTAAAACACATATGTTTTGCCTTAACAATCGCAAAAGTGGCTTGTAAACAATTTTAAGAATGATGTTTATGAAAGTGTTCTAGGATATAGAACTGTCCTTATGAACAAAAGGTTTCACAACAATGTTTGAGGACACATGCATGTCCTCAAGTAAAAAGGTGTTTAAGATGTTTAAGAAAAAGGTTTTAAAGGAAGCCTTGCCCTAAAAGATAAAATGCTTGCTTACTAAATTGTCACTCATATTTTATTTTTCTAAACTTTAGACAGGTACCGGGGAACTCAGGAGGTTGTGAACCTAAGCAATGAAGGAAGGTACGTGATAATAGCCATGTGGGTTATAAGGAATGGAAAAGCATGGTTTAAGGTTCTGAGGTATGAAACCCCAACCTAAGGAGGATTTAATGTATGCATTAAACATGTACATGTGACTTATATATGATTAAATGGATTTTTTTGACGATTTTAGGATTTTATGATATTTTGCAATTAGGGTTCAACTAAGAATGGTGATAAAAAATTTAATCGCCAGAGTCCAATATGAGTCAAGGTGACTAAAGGGGCATGATGAGAATTAAAATATGCTAATATGGCATGAATGTTTAGTTTAATTTCCATTATTTAAATGATAGAGATTGAAGTGGAAATTATAGAATTATATTAGAAAATCATAGAAAAATTCATAACTCAACACCTATAAGGCGGAATCAAGTGAAACTTAAGATGAAAGTTAATGAGGTTGGGCTTAGTACTATGAAATTATTTGGTTATGAAAATCCTTAATGAAATTAGATTAATGATTTATTGATCATATTTCAATTTCAATCGTTAACTTCCAACAGCTATAACTTGAGCTAGAAAAATCGGATTGAGGTGAAATTTGAAACAGTTGAATGAAATGAAATAATGAGATTAAAATTTTGTAAGGTTTAGATTAAGCATGAAATGTTGGGAAAATACCTGCATTGAAAAAGGTGAGCATGGTTGGCTAATGCACCTCAAAAGTATCTTTTCATTAATGCTAGAGTACAATGCATAATGGCTTGGTTTTAATGGGAATTGAGGTGTCAAATGTTGGTCATTTCTAGTGTATTTTTTGTATTTAATTGAAATGCAAAAACATGAGAATTATCCAGCCATTAAATGCATATGATGATGGAACTACAAAAGGCATGACCTATGCATAGGCAACGTGGCACAAGGGGTCGTCTAAGGGCTGCCAAGTTGTTTCTTTTTGAAATTTTAATTTTTAAAATATGTGAAAAGGTAGCCGCCATGTTGGGATGTATAAATAAGCATTTAAGTTTGCAAAAAAAATTTCAAGAAAATTCGTGAACAGTAGTTGCCATTGAAGGTATAAAAGTGGACAGCTTTGTTTCATGCAATTAATGTGCAAATTGACGTGTGATTGTTGCCATTTTTGCTAAATTAATTATGCCAAATTAATGCATGAATTGAAGGTTAATTAGGTGTATGATTTAATTTTAGATTTATATTAATAAAAAATAGAAAAAAATATGAAAATAGCCAGCAGCAGTGTGGCCATGCAAAGGGACAACTGGATGGTTGTGATTAAAATAGATTTTTGGATTTTTGAAAAATGGTAAAAAAAAAATTTTATTAGGCTATGAGTTAACCAAAATATAAGAGGATAAGAGGGCATTCAATGGATGTGGAAAATGCAGTAACAAGTGGGGTCCATAGCTAGAAATTTCAGCTCTATGAATGGGATGCTCGATCATGTGAAGGGAGGCTTGGAAAATATTTTTCTAAGTGCTAAAACTTGTACCCCAAGAATAGTAGCTAAAATATAGCTCTAGAACCATCAAATACGGAAGAAAAATAAGGGAAAAAGAAGGGAAAAAGGAGAGATTACCATTTAATCAAGTAAGTATATGATTATTTTGAGTTTATACCTCAAATCTGGAAGTTATATGATGTTGTAAATTAAAATATGAATGGAATAGTAAATGGATGAATTTTAGTATGAAAATTTTTGGAAAGAATAATTATGGGGTGATTAAGGAACTACCCAATTTTCAACTTAAAAGAATAATCCAGTTGCAAATTAAAATCCTAGAAAATCAACCTAAACAGGGTTGTATGGATGGTAGGATCAGCTAAATCAAAGGATTTTTAGTAATTGTTATACAAGGAATTTGGAGATGAAAATTTTATGTAATATATAATACATATTGATAATCACACAAAAAAATTAGGTTTTTATGGGTATAAATATACCCCATAATTAACGTGATTTGGACTGTCTGATAATGGACACTGCTGTCCCACAAGGTAAAAATATTAAAATAAATATAAGTACTTAATTTCTTATGCTGGAAATATTTATTTTGGTTAAATCATGTATTTATTAAGGTATGATAGAAATTTCAGATAAAAAATACTTGATTTGATATTAATTCAAGATTTTGAGATTTTAGTACGCCTGATTTCAGGATATGTGGATAGTTGGAGAAAAAAATAAAAAATAAATATGAAACCTATGTAGAAATGATCTAAATTGATATATATGTTAATACCATAAATTTTTGTTGGGAAAAGTTTGATTAATTGCTGAAAATTAGGATTTATAAATCTGCTTAGAGTTATGTGCCAAAAGACACATTAAACATGTGAAAGATGGGTTCCAAAGTTTCTGTTTTGGGAACCTATAATTAGTGGATTTAAATTCCATAAAAATATCCTAAGTAGAGTGGTAATTAAGGATAATTATCATGCTTAAACGTGTATTAAATTGCGGACTTGGGAAATTTTATGAAATGCCTCATATATGTGTTGTTAAATGGCTATATGTGAAAGAATAGACATGCATGAGTGGTAAATGACCTATGTAATTTGGATTTGCTCAAAAATGCATGAAAATATGATAAATTTTTTGAATATATTTCTGTTTAGAATGTCATGATGTTAATATCAAATTTTGGGATTAATTAGTGAGGCATAAGACAACGATGTGTGCTTAAAATGAGCACCGATGTGTGAATTTTGGAAAAGAAGTCAAAAATGGCTTAAGGAAAGTAATGAGCCATTAAATGATAATTATTGAATGATTATTATGTGATTGAATGATTACCCTACTTAAGGAACTAAATGTGATGTATAATAGCCCATGTAGTGTATAAGTATGTGCTATTCGGGCATAATGATTTGAGAAGTCGAAGGAATTATGTATGTTAAAGGAAATCAGTTGGAAAACTAAGTTGAATGCAAGCAAAGGAAATATATGAATTTTATATCATTCTTATATGTATGGGCAAAGGCTAAGGATAAGCGAAATGGAAAGCGAAGCAAGCGAGGTAAGCAAGCAGCTTTCTAAATAATTTTTGTTTTCATTACAAGGTATTTAAGGATGGTCATTCCTTGTTTCTATGTGTATTGAAATGTTTATTTCTATTAAAATAAATGATTGCTTATGGTTTTGTAATTATGCTTGAAATGTGATGAAACATGAATTTAAATAATGTTTCATTGAAATGGTGTTTAAAGAGGGATAGTGCAAAAAATTTTCTACATGAGAATGACAAGTTCCGTGTGTAATGGGGTATATAATGGCGGGGTGACTAAAAGTCATGCATGGAATGGAAATCAAGTAGGCTAGTCGAGGTAATAAGTGGACAAGGAATCCCCCTTGATGTTGCCAAGTCGGTAGGTCCGGTGCCAAGGATGGAAATGATCATGTCATGAAAGAGGGTTCCCTGTGCTAGCGTACCGTCACATGAAGGATAACATCATCAATAGAAATGATGAATTTGTGCATCCAATGTTTATGAAATGTTTATGAATGATTTATGAAATGGTTTTTGCTCTACAGGTAGTTGATCACTTGATAACTGTCTCTATTAAAGGGAGAAAAATACTTTTAAATAAATATGCCTTCAAAATGAATTGCTTGCAAAATATAAGCTTGCTTATTGAGTTTCGACTCACATTTTCATTTTCTAAACCCATAGACAGGTGGAAGAAGAGACCTGGCTAAGAAGCAGGAGCTGACCATTGAGGAAATGGAGAACACTATAAGTTTCATGTTTGTGAAAAACATATGATGAATGGATGTAAATTACTTCGAGGTTTTTTGTTGATATCTATGATGATACATGCAGTGACATCTTATTTATGAGACGTTTTGAAATATATTATTGAAATCATGTCGAGTTATGACATTATTGGATGGAAATGAACTAAGTATGCATGAGATGAGAAATGGAAGGAAATAAATTCCTATGAAAAGATATTGAATTGGATAAATATTCATTAAAACCTGTTGTGTGACAGGGTAACAATCTTGATCATGTTTATCAGTTGAACAATCTTGAGGTAAGGTTGTGATGCTTGAGCTGGGGTGCCACATGAGGTATGTTGACTGATATGTGACTTTATGTAGAATTATAAGTTCTATGTGATTCAATGATTGAATGTATTGATGTATGGAATGTAAATGCCATTGTAGAAAAGTATGAAGAGATGTTATGAATGAAATTATGAAATTTTATTACAAGTATATTGCCACTTGTATGATGAATGATGTAGAATGTAAAGAAATGAACGATGATAAAAAAAATTTTTGAATGAGATCCAATTAAGAGCCTGCCTCGTGATCAGGGCAACAATCCTGATTCACATTTACCAATCAATAAGATCTTGAGGTAATAATGTGACGTCTTGGTTTGTGGCGCTATAAAAGTTGGTATCAGAGAATGGATTGGTAAATAGGCATGGTAAGAAAAGACTTGATATCACAAAGGTGGTATTTAGCAAGGATTGATAGACAGACGTCAAGGAAAAATGAAAAATGATGAAAGATATAGATTGAGATTATAAGACATATACGATATGTATTGTCTTTTACTAAATGTCATTATGACAACATGGTATGGTTATTTAAGAAAATGTAGCTAATTTTCTATATTTCATAGTGTAGATGATATACGAAGAAAAATGATATGAGGACAAATGAGATGAAAGAGGAGATAAGAGAATCTAAGAAAAGATAAAGGATAGAAGGGAATAAGAATAGATGATGGGTTGAATAATGGAACCTTACATAAAGACCCCCCATATCTAAGGTTTACCATACCTTACTTAAGATAGCACAAGACTGTGCTATATGATATATATGTTTAAGGTGCAGCGCCACGGTGCATATATGGAAGGCACCTAGTAGTCATATGATAGGCTCCAAGGCACCAAATTTCTAAGTGATTGTTGGTTTAGGGTCTATGTTTATGATAAAATGACAGATTATGTAGGTATAATCTATACGTGTAAGGAAAAGCAACCTTACACTATGTAAAGTGGAGATAGAAATGAGAAATGTAAGAAAAAAAAGAATTTCCTTTTGATTCTTATATAAATATATGATGTCTGATGTTTTGAAATTATATGTGCATTTGATTTTATTCAAATGCTAAGTGTATATGAAAAAGGAAAGGTCATTGATCTTTCTAGATCATATAATTGACTATGTATGATGTGAATGATTCTATGATAAGATACGATTATGCTAATATAATTTTATATATTTCTTTCTACACATGCCTATCACCTTAGTTTTTGAACAAGGGAAAGACAGTTGCAAATATGAGTCAACAGGAAATACAAGAAATCAGTAATGAATTAAATCTACTAGGGCAAAGAGGACAAGTGAGTCCAAGGGCTCGTCAACGACGGGTAACTATAAACCCTAAGTCAAGGGTTGAAGGTGGAGCCTCTGCAAGTAACACCTCATAGGTAGAAGGAGTGAAGGAAAGGATAACTATAGTGGCCCAGATAGTAAAAGTAATATAAGGTCTTTAGGAAATTACCCAACGTGACTAATTAGAAGAAGGTAGAAATGATGGACCGGTACAAACAATAATTTTTAACCTAGTACCCAAAATTTTAAAGATTGATAATGGTAAGATAGAAACGAATGGAAGGATTATTAATGCTTTCCTAGCTCAGTATCTACCTAAGTTCTCAGGTGAATCAGACTTTATTCAAGCTGAGTAGTGGATGACTGAATCCAAGAACATGTTCAAGGTTTGAACATGTAGTCTTATGCGATATCCAAGCATTGATTAACAATGCTTATAAATAACAGGAAATTCTAAATGGCTATAATGTCATAATCAAAGAAGGTAATCTAGAAGAATTGATAAGAAATATCTTCCAATAGGACATCAGGATATAACACATGTTGGTAATGAACATGTATAATTAGGGCCAGGGTAACTTGACCTTAAGGACCAAGGGACCTGGTGTATGAACAGAAAGGAGTAAGAAAGATCAACTCAACCGATAGTTATAGTTGATAGGAAATCTCTTTAAATTATTGAAAAAGGTGTAGCAAAATGTGTCTAGTTAGCATATATAGAAGAAAAAAAGATTACACATATGATACCACAAAAGTTGGTATATCATATCAAGGAATGGTAGATAGATGAAGAAAAACAAAGGCAAGAATGATTGTCGGAATTCTTTTCAATTCCAATGTGGTTAGAAGATAGGTTTGAGAGAAATTATCTCTATGATATTTATAAGAAATGAAATTAGAAAAATAAGGACACTTACTAGTTTATGAAAACTAGAAAGGGAGATAAGGAAGAAAATGTATTAGACCAGTTTAATATTGGTTTTCCTATTAAGTAGTCTACGCTAGTATAACCTAGTTGTAGACACTTTTGCTAATGCATGTATAAAATTACATGTATGAAACTCGATATTAGAGCAACTTTTGCTCCATACTAGAAAATGAATGTATTATGTTGTGATACCCAGACCCAAGAAGAGCTCATATATATGCATTTGGCATATAAATATGAATTACGTATGTTTTGGTTGATTTATGGATGATTTTATGATTTAATGATATTTTGCAATTAGGATTATGATTAAGAATGGTAATTAAAATTAATCGTCATAGGCCAATGAGAGTCAAGATGACCAAAGGGGCATAATAAGGATTAGAAGAGGCTAATGTGTCATGAATAATTATTTTAATTTTCATGATTTAATTTATGAAAATTAAAATGATAATTATGGAATTATATTAGAAAATGTAGAAAATTTATAACTTGGCGCCATAAGACAGATTGAGGTGAAATTTTAAAGACAAGTTCACAATTATGGGCTTGACCTAATGTGTGAATTGGATTAAGGTAAATATGATGAGATTAAGATGATAAATATTTATTTTAATCTCACACTTTAGGGATATTTTAAAGGGTCATAACTTGACATAGAAAAGTTGGTTTGAGATGAAACTTGAAACGATTGAATAAAATTATTAAATCTATGAGATGAATGGATTGGATTAAGCTAATTATCATGAAAAATTGCTTTCTTGAAGATTAAGTAAGTGGTTACTTAAGAGCTAAGAGCGGTAATTTGACAAGGTAAATGAAAATTACTTAAGAACCCATGGGGTTGCTTAGGGAGCAAGAAAGGAAGCAAATAAAAAAAGAAAAGCGGCAGCAAGAGCTGGACGTTTCCAGCAAGAGGGAGAGCAAGAGAGAGAAAGAGAGAAGGAAAGAGAGAGAAAGAGAGAGAGAGAGAGAGAGAGAGAGAG
>JAXCLR010000063.1:19597650-19614209 GCA_035584095.1 Annona squamosa | reverse complement strand
CGCCTAATCTGACGGGGAGCCGTGTGCATTTTTTCCATCCGACGGCTCCCCTACATCCCGCCTAATCCGACGGCAAGAAGTGAACGGCTCATATGCGGACGCAGCCGTTGCGACTTCGCCCGGCCGCATACGATCACACCTCTAAATGATTAAATATACTTAAATGAACAGGTTTATAAAAAAAATAAAAATAAAAATAAAATATATATATTAAATGGCCGGACGCAAGTGCAGCCCAACTGCACCTAGCTAGGAGTATCAGGCCTCGCATAGTCGCATATGCTGTGGCCAGATAGAGAAGATGGGCAGAACTCTGAAGCGGTTCCACTGTTATGGGGTTGTGAACCCTACAATTCATGTGTTCCCATGTAATTTGGTACGCACAAGCAAAACCGCATATTAATGGGAATTTTTGCTTTTATGTGCGAAACATGTATACAAATATGCATATAAATTTAGGATCCACTTTTAATAATACAAGATTCTTGAAAGAAATTTGTTGATGTGAGAATGTAATGAAATATACGGGAAGTGGAAAAAAATTATATTAAAAATTTAAAAATTATTCTAGAAATGAGAATTAAGATTCGATACAAGAATCATATGACCTTTAACACATGCCCTTAAAAATCTTCTTTATCTATGTACTAAAATGGTAGGATATTTGTGCTAAGTATAGGCTAAATGCACCCGAGTGCATGTAACTTTTTTAAAAATTTTTTATACAACTGTTAATTTAAGTGTATTTAACATATATATCAAATTTTATCATTTTTGGATATTTTTATATATTTTTTAATTTTTAAAAATTAGTAATATTTTTACAATTTAAGGGTTTGTTTGGATTACATGAAAACTCACCCCTTTTGCTAAAAATTTTCACGCGAGAGACTTATAGGCAAAAACTCGTCAACTAAGCCTGTCCTGCCGGCGACAAAGGCTGAACATCCCGTGCATTTTTAGTAGCGCGTCAATCTTTAGGTTCAACAATGGAGGAGAAAAAGGCGTCAATCCACTTGTGGACTACCGTTACATTTGTGGCAGGGAAACCATTTTTGGTGCAGAAACCATTTTCCGTGTACGAATCAATGTAGAAACCATTTTCCATGTACGAATCAAATGCAGCTAAATCACAGCTGATTTCTCGACAGACGAGAAATTGATGGTTGATGTTTTTTTTTTAGACATAAAACGTGTCAAAAAGTTTTACACCATGCCAAACACACCCTAAATTTAAAAATTTTAAAAATGAATTAAAGCGCCAGTTATACCAAGCTAAGTGCACTTGAGTACACTTTATCATGACCCACTAGTGCTAGGGCATAACTAGATAGCACACGCCAAGCCGTAAATGCCTGTTCATCCAGACATCGCTGATGAAAACTCAAAAAAAAAAAAAGGAAAAGATTTACTTCCAATTATTAAGTTTTTAATATGCAATTTCCAAAATGGAACTATTCAAAAAAAAATTTAATATCATGACATCGAATTGAGTAATTATTTTAGGTATGCTAAAAATTTTAGATGGTTTTAAGTACTTATAGGAAATAAATAATTTTCGATGACCTTAAAATCACTCAAGTGATGTCTAACTTTCGAATAATTCTACTTTAAGGTTGGAATGATTTTTATTCCCTTAGTCAAATGCATAATAATAAAATTAATTGATAGATTAAATTTCATAAAATCATTAAAATGAAACTCAAACTTGAGTTTTCTACCAAAATAATTTTGCAAGACAAAACGTATAAAAGTTAGTCTCTTGTAATAATCCTGCTTTATATTATGATATTTAGTTTAATGAAACAGTGGAATCTTGAGCTATTTAAAATCATTTTTTTCACTATCAAGCCAAGTTTCACCCAAAAGAAACATAATGAAACACGTGCAGGTATCCCATCGGATTGAAGTCTAAAATCAATGTAATAATATTATGTAATTAATTTATATGCAACTTTAAAGCTCTTCATTCAATATCTGAAGGTATAAAATATTTTCATTTATGGATAAATGAAAATATAATTATTATAATATTCCAATAATCAATAAATAAGTGTAATTATTGTACATCATTTAAGCGTAACTATATATTTTTTAAGAATGTGTGGCCCAACCCGAACTTCAATCAAAATGATTTTCGTTACCATGGAAAAAATAATACGGCGCAATATGACCACTTGAATTTAGATAAAAGGTAAAGATCCCATTTTAATTTCAATTATGGTAATTTTTATTATCTTAACTAAATGAATAGAAGTAAATATAAAAGGTAGCTTGAATTCATCAACAATGTCAAAGTTTACATAAACTAACAAGTTTCACACCGGTTCCATTTTAGTAACCAGTTCCAAGTTGGATGTTAAAAATACGAGAATGATTAGATTTGAGCAGCGGTTACTTTTTCCATTTTAAAAATATTTTTAATCCAAATTATAAACTCATAAAGGGATGTTTCTATAAAATCCATTTTTCTATGTAACCAATGTCATTTTAATTTAATGGTTGATAAAAAATCCACTTCGTTTATTATATTTAAAATTATTTATAGCGGTTAAAAACTCTTTCACTTGTCAAGTATAACTGTGCATGAGTCTCATCTACAAATATGTAAAATTAATGTAATAAAATAATTTAATATTAAATATTAATTTTAAGGTTATTATCAACATAATTCTATGAAGTACTATTACGTTCTCATACATATGCGATGGATCTAAACATTTTTTTCTAATTTATACATGAATATATCTATTTTTGAACAAATGTGTCTCGTGCACATATTTAATTTAGAAGAATCTTGGAATTCTAAATAAACATACGATATTAAATTTAATGAATGAGTTAGGTTTCCTATCCAATATTAAAAATTTAAAATATGAAAGAATTACATAGAAATAAAAGGGGTCCCAACATTACTATGAAAAATCACATTGATCGAAAATTTATATGTACAAATATTTGACATATTAAAAGAAATCTATTTTCAACAACAAAATTGCAAACAGCTTTTGTTGCCATTAATGGATTGCGTGGCTTTTTTGGTCAATGAAAGTAATATTAGAATGTCAAAGAAACTATGAGTTCATGTCTTCAAAGGTGAAATGCGGTAGTGGTAACAAAGTTAGTAACAAGATACTGCAAATTTTGTTGCTAGAACAAAAGTTTGTTGTAATACATTTAAAGTGAATATGAAATTGTTAAGACTTTTTAAACTTTGGAATTGAATGTAGTATATAAAAATTTTGAAATAGATAATTTTTCATCATACATAAATACATATAAATGAAGGACTTTGCTTATATATGTAACCCCTATTACTTTTTAATGAGGAATAATCCAATTAGACCGTGTTAAGAAAATGCTCCGCTTAACCTATCTTAAAAAAATTCATCTACAATAACTTTTTTTTCGTGCACTTGTATATCTAAATGTATTTAACATAAAGATTAAATTTTACTATTTTTGAATATTTGTACATATTTTTTTGAGATTTTTAATCATCTATGTGAATATATATATTGAAAATACCCTATCTTCTTTATTAAAAAATATCCCTATCTTTATAAATATCAAAAAATATATACATATATTCAAAAATGGTAAAACTTGGTTTATATGTTAAATATACTTAGATAAACAAGTGTACAAAAAAATAACAAAAAAATTGTTGCAAATGATTTTTTTTAAAGTGGGCTAAGCGGGGCATTTGCTTAGCCAGGGCTAACGGGATCACTCCTCCTTTTTAATACGTTAATGATTGATAAAATTCACTCTATTTATTATATTTATTATCATTTATATTATTATGCAAGATGGGTGATCTATATAACCAACCTTAGTTGAGCCCTAATTGCATTCTGCCTAACTACGCTGGTTGTTTAATATATCTTTTTATTTTTAATGTTCACAAATATATTAATTTATGTGTATTTAATCTATCGGTTTTGCTTTTATATAACCGAGTTATATAAAAGTAGACTCATATAACCCCTTCAAAATCTAAAATTGTGATCCTTAATGGAAAATTCAATACATTTATTGTATTTAATATCATTGGTTTATTTGAAAGATCAAGTTTCATTCTAATCAAGTATATTTATGGGGCCACATTTGTTAAAAAATATATATGTGTAAATTATGAGAAACGCTTATATTATTTACACATGGATTAGAATGTAATAATACTTTATAAAATATTTATTCATATAGAAATGATATTTTGGACTGTTTAGATGTTGAAAATATTACTTTAAAATTAATATTTTAGCATTTTTCATAATTTATAGATGAATATATATTTTTTTTTAACAAATGTGGCCCATAAACATACTTGATTAGGATGAAATTTTGAAATCCTAGATAAATAAATGATGTTAGATACAATGAATAGATTAGATTTTCAATTAAAGTTCAAAATCTTTGATTTTAAATGAGTTATATGGGTCCACTCGGAGCCCTTAATTTATAATATAAGTTTTATCAATTTTTATATGTTTATATATTTTAAGATTTAAAGACAAGAGCATTGTAATCATTTCATAAGTGAAAAATGATTATAGTACTCCTGTGTTTAGAAATAAAAAATATATAAACATATAAAAATTAGTAAAACTTAGATTATAAATTAATTTAGGTAAATCACACATGTTTATAAATTTTTTTTTTTAAAAAAATACAATTTACGATAGCCTTAATGGCTAGTGGCTATGTATGTTCAGAAAACTTCACATTTGTCTAGTATTATTATACACAGGTCTTATCTATAGATGTATAAAATCAATTGTAATAAAATGGTTTAATAATAACCATCAATTTTTTAAAGCAATATTCATATTTAAACTATCTAAAATGTCATTACTATATAGATAAATGATTCTATAAATTATTATTAAATTTTTAATACATATGTGAATAGATCTAGGTACTTTACTTAATTTACACGTAAATGTATCTATTTGTAAGCATAGTGGCATTTTCGTAAATTTATGTGTCAAAAATTTATGAAAATGCCACTACGTTTAAAAATAAAAAATACTTAAAATATTGTAAAATGTTAAAACTTGGTTTATAAATTACATACAATCAACTTTACTTGTTCATAAAAAAAATGAAAAAAATAAAAAAATATATTTTTTGCCGGACATGTGGCCAGTCGTATATAATCACGACTCTTAAATGGTTTAGATTTTAAAATTTTTTTTAAAAAAATAAAAAAGCTGGTTGGAAATCCCCTTTTTGTCCAACCGATTGTTCTTTATCATTCCCATATTGTAACAACAAAGGTAATTTAAGAACTTAGAACTGTGATGAAAAAATAAATTATAAAATCCATATGAATATTTGAAAATCGTCTAATTTAAAAATAGTTACAATAGAATGGTCTATTTCATAAGTGCCCTCGAGCCATTTCGCTTTATATCAAAACTCACTTTGTATATTTGACATGTATCCCTTTTCCTTTTCTTCTTATTAGGATGCGTTCGGGTCCATGTTGTACCATAGTTAGTGTGTAACGTTGCACCCTGGTTAGTTGTATCATATCAAGAATGGAGTTATGTTTATCACTGTGAAACCTCGATCTTAGACCTGTGTATGAAATCATAGGGTTATAAACTCTGTGTAATATATTAATAAAATATATATTTATGAGTATGAAAATATGTAGGAATAGAGGTTAAAATAATTAATTATGAAATTTAGATGAATAGTGCACGTGAATAATGAAACATGAATAGTAAACATGAGATTAAAGAATATGTTAAGTTAATCACTTTGGATTAACTTAATCATAAAAGATGAAAAAGGAATCTTCCCACTAAATGACAAAATTGATTTTTGGATTAAAATAATAATTTTCAGATTTTTATGGATTTTTGTAAAGAAAACGAAGAAAAATTCATATCTTGCAATCAGAATGTCGGACTGAGATAAATTTTTTTTATGGATGGCGGGTCAAGATTAAATGTCATTTGGAGATCAAAAAGTAGCTTCACTTTTTTATTAATTATATTTAATTTTAATTAATTAATTAATTAATGAAAAGCTGCAATGGCTGCTGGAGGCTTGACTTTTGGGCCAAATCCAATGGCTACAAATTAATCTTATCAAAAATCAACGACTAGGATTAAATTAGCTTAAAATAAATGATTCTTAATAAATTAAAAATCTAGAAAAATAGGGCTGCTATAGGCGGTTGGAGCTGTTGTAAGGTGACTACACATGGTTCCATGCACCTTTTGAAAATTAGAAAAAAATATATTTATAATTTAATACCTCAAACAAGGGGGTAAATTACAAATTCATGAAAAAATAAGCCCTATAAATAGGGGCCAAGGGGTGAATGTCCAAGACATTTTATCCTAGTTCCATTTGAGCATTTTTTATCCCAGCTCCATTAGAGATAGAGAAAATGTGAGAAAAAGTGGGATATCTCCACTTCGGGTAAGTGAATTCTATCCAAATTTCTTTTGGATGTTAAGTAGGGTAAAACCATACTTAGATAATTCCTAAGCATGAAAAAATAAGTAAATTTATAATGCTTATTTGGAATTATGCCAAAACATTGAAAATTTGGAGCGAAGATAGAGCATTCGGGAAAATCATGTATGATATGTATAAATAATACTCCAAATTTGATAAATGATGATTTGGAATGAATGAATATGATAAATATGATGGTGGAATGATGATATATTAATTTCATGATTTTTGGAATTAAGGACTATGCTTAAGTGAATTTATGTTGATTTTTAGTATATGGAAAAAATGATTCATTTATCCAAGTAAATGATGATAAATTCAAAATATATGAAATTTTCCATAATAAGCTACGTCATGGTATTTTTTATTTGTAGAAAAATGTTAATTTTTGGAACCCATGAACAGTAACCCACATTGCTGTGAATAGTAACCTCGGGGTGAACAGTGATCGTGAATAGTGATGATGAACAGTAATCTGCTATAGTGTTTGCTACAGTAACTATGAACAGTAAACAGCATGATTTTGGAGAAAATTTGATATTAAAATTTAAATATATAGATGGAATTTTTAAAGGATTTATGGATAAAAAACCATATAAGGAGGTAATGACCAAGTATATTTATAAAATTAATCTCCATAGAAATAAGGTAACGAATGACTATAAAGTATGCATGGGAAGTAAACTAAGACATGGAATGCTATAAATAAAATATTATTTTTCCATATATAGCAAAAGGACAGGAAAATGCGGAAGACAGACTGAGGAGGTAAGCAAGCAAACTTTTTTTTAAAAAAAATATGATTTTATTGCTTCATTATAAGCAAGCAAACTCTTTTGAAAATATATTTTATTCACAAGTAGTTATGAAATGTGTTTAAGCGTGGTCATTTCTATAATGTTTTGAAATGATGAATTTTTATAAGTTTTTATGAAAATTCATGCCGTCATATTGATATCATGTGATGTTCATTAACATGTGCACATTTATGATGTATAATGAAGAGGCTTTGGTGGAGGTAGAAAGCAGATCAAAGGGTTCCCCTTCACTATTGCCAAGTCGTATGGGCTATGTGCCGACGGCGTCAGCAAAAGAATGTTATGTATGAATGAATGCATTGCATTTTCATACATGGATTGAAAAGGAAAGCATGGATTTGAAATGGTATTTTTAAGGGATGGTACAAATAATTCTCTACATGAGAATGAAAAGTCACGTGGTATAAGAGGTATATAATGTCGAGAAAATCAAAAGTCATGCATGTAGGAACAATATAAGCATCAAGAGGAAGAGAGGTTCCCCTTGATGAAGCCAATTCGGAGACAGTCGGTGTATTGGACCATGCTATGTGAGATATTCCCTAGGCTAGCATACCTACACATGAAGGTTTATGTCAGGAGTAGAAGGAAGCATTTGTACATCCGATGTTTATAAAATAATTTTTTATGAAAAGGTTTCTATTCCATTCGTAGTTGATCAGTTGCTAAGTGTCTCCTATCGAATGGAGAGAAATCCATTTACGAATGGCTTACATGAATGGTTTCACAAATGGTTTATGAAAGGTTTCCAAAAATGGTTTACGAAAAGGTTCCTATTCCATTGGTAGTTGATCACTTGGTAAGTGTCTTCTACCGAATGGAGAAGAATGCATTTAAAATGAAAAATGATTGCTTATTGAGTTTTGACTTATGTTTTGTTTTTCCAACCTTAGACAGGTGTAGGGAAAGCATAGAGATGAAGGGCACGTGTTGTTAAAGAAAAAGAGGAATCTACAAAATTTAGTAGATTTTTATATGAATAGATTTCCTAATGGGATATGATGAAAAATGACATATGTTATATGAAATTATGAAGTCATGAATAATATGAGAAGTTAATAATTTATGATGATATGAATAAGTCCATTAAGAACCCGCCGTGTGATCAGGACAACCGTCCTGAGTCACGTTTACCAATCGATAAGATCTTGGAGTAGGGACTATGTGGATGCCTCGGTTTGGCACGCCACAACTTATTTCCCAATTTCTTTATTTTCTCATATAATGAATCATAGGCTTGTTGCAGTTCTTCCAATTCAGAACATTTGAGTCAGTTATTTGTGGAAGAGAAAATATGAATAGATTTTGGCTTAGAGGTAACTTCTTTACTACTCATGCAATTTGTTGAAGTGGTTTGATCCTCCAAAATTTCTGTTACTGCAAGGCATAGGTTAAAATCTTCTTCCATTGTGGCCATGTAACAAATCTTTGCACAATTTGCAGCCTCGTTTTCTTCATTTGAGGAGCTGCATGTTGTGGACGTCTCCTCCTTTAGCTTTTTGAAATCTTCTATTTTCACCTTGATCTTTTTTTTTCTTTTCATTCCTTTGATTTGGTTTCTTCAGGTGTTGGGCATTGTGGTTGCAGATATCCCATACCGCCACACTGGAAGAACTTTGTAGTCTCCTTCTTTTTCTCCTTTGAATATCTTTTTTTAAAGCTCTTGAAATTTCTTTCTTTCCTTACAAAATTTCTGAAATGTCTTGTAAGTAATGCAATCTCCTCATCCTCGTTTTTGAGAGGATGAGGTGGAGTCGTCTAAAACTTGTGCGGCTTTTAAGGTGATAGCTCTTTTCCCTTATGTTGCTCCTCATTTCTCCTTTTAATTAACTCGTGTAACATGAGTGAGCTTATGAGATTTTCTAGCCGTAGTATGTTGAGGTCCTTTGCTTCCTCAATTGTCGTGATCTTTGGAGTCTAAGATTCGGGTAGCACTCTTAAGATTTTCATTACCTGCTCAGATTCAAAAATAACCTTTCTAAGACCTTTTAAGGTATTAGTAATCTTAGAAAATGTAGCAAATATTTCTGAAATATTTTCAGTTTCAAGCATTTTAAAGCTTTCTAACTCTCCAATCAAAATATTTCTTCTTGTCCCTAAGACTTAAGAAGTTCCCTCACAGATAGAAGTAAGAGTATTCCATATCTTTTTGGCAGTTTGGCATGAAGATACCTTACCATATTCAGATGTCGTTAATGCATAAAAGAGGAAATTCATAGCTTTTGCGTTGCTCTTAATGGTTCTAATTTCCTCTTCGAACCATGTGGAGGCTCTTTTATCAATAGTGTAAAATATTGAAAAAGAAAATTAATTTTGCACTTTCGCTTCCCCAGACATGTGAGCCCCACAAGATAAGATAGGATGAGATAAGAACTCTCCTAGATAGGGTGGTTAAGATAGAATTTAATTTTTAAACAAATTTAATCTCCATAGGATAAGATATGATGAGATAAGAATTATCCTAGATAAGATTTGTTAAGATAGAATTTAATTTTAAAATAAATTTTATCTTATTCCTATCTTCATATCCCTTAGAAGCTACGAGACTTCAATAAATTGAGATAGAGACTTCATAAATGGGAGTATTTGTAAGAAAGGTTGGGAGAATTTTAGAGAAAAGTAGCTTGCGTGAGGAGAGAGCTTTTATAAGGCAAGTGGGATTTTACTTTAAAATTGATTTTTGGTCCAATAGGTATATATATATATATCATTTAATGGTAATCATTTTTGTGTGCAATTAATTATGTGGGTTCAATTAATTGTACATATGATTTTTTAAATATTCGATGGCATAACGGTGGTTAATTATGTTTGGAATTTTATGTCAGAATTGTGAGTTTAAATGCATATATGGATATGGGTTACTGTATATAAATACATATGTGCGGGTTACCAGCATTAAAATTTTATTCCCGTATGAATATGCGGAAATATCTTTACGTGGAAATTTGATTTCAAATAAAGCACGTAATTTATTTTAAATGGATTGACGTAAAGCATCTGGTAAGATGTTTAAGTTTTTTCTGTTTCATGCTTTTATTGGCAACAAAATGTTTGTTGCTTTAAGATGCATAAAGTGAAGTTGTCAGGAGCTCAGGACATCCATGATTGCTCGGTAAATAAAATATATATTATTTATCATGGGTGGCACTTTATGGGCAGGTAACGAAAATTTTCTCTCTCATACTGAACTATATGCCATCTTACGTTCTTGTTATTTCTGGTTTTATAAATAATCTATTTTGGGATTTTTTGCAGGAAAGGACTATATATATATAAATAAGATTAAATAGTCCATTTTTATACTTTGGATGATTCTGGACTCAATGGAAGGGTTTGATTTTGCATTTGAGCCCTAATTTTTTAGATATTAAATTAAATGATTATTTTATCATTTAATTAAGTTTTATTTGGTCCATTATTCATTTTCAAATAATTTTCTAATTGCTAGTTATGTTGAGACTAACCCATTATTTTTACTGGTGTACTAAATCAAGTGGGACACTAGTGTTTTGGGATTTACAAGAAGATTTTCAAGAATAATTATTTCTATTTATTTATTTTAAAGGCATGTATTGAGAATGATAGACTTGTAAATTTTTTTTTATGCCTTGATGTAATAATGGGAACATGACTAGTGGAAGTGGAATATTGAAATTTTTATGAAATTATAATAATTAATTTTTCCATAAATGTGTGATTGATCTTGGAAAATTGTATTAAATACACGGCCCAGGATCACTTTTCTTGACCGGTATGTTACGGATGATATCAAAGCGGTCACACATACAAAATATGGCTTATTAATTATTATAATAATGTTTTTTTAAAAATATAATTTTGAAATGGATTTGCAAATTTAACTTTATGTTTTCTTTTTGAGTCCAGAAAATGGTCAATTCGGGTGCATCGGTATGCCCTACTCCTAAAACCTAAGGAAAGACTCTCCCTACTACCCATGAAAGGTTAAGTGCCCTAGAAAACAGGTTCTAACCTGGAGAAAGGAATCCTATTTACACTACCAAGCCCTAAATAAAAAAACTGGATAGGATTCTAGAGGCTGTAGCTGTTGCCACCCCACGTATACCTGTCAAACCTCGGGTTAGAAATCTAAACAAGGATAAGGATAAGAAACCAGTGACCCAATTAATGACTAACCTAGAAATTGATCTAAATAATGAAACTCTGGCTAATAAAAGTAAAAGGCTACGTACCCAAAAACCCATAGAGGATGACAAGCCTAAGAAAAGAAAAGCTGAAACTCAGGTTGTACCTACATCTAAGAAGGCTGTGCCCCTACCTCGGATGGCTGGAACCCTAAAACAGGATGGTCCTTCAACTTTAAGAAAACCTTCTATAAGGACCAAGGTTGCTATTTCAAAGCCTAAGATATCACCTATTAACATACCCAAAGCCCTGGATGAGCCCAAAACGGCAGATATACCCAATGCTATGGATGAGTTCAAAGTCGCTAATGTACCCAAAGCTAAGGATGTGCCCAAAGCTATGGATGAGTTTGAAGTTGCTAATGTACACAAGGGTGTGGATGTACCCAAGACTGTGGATGTGCCCAAGGCTATAGATGTGCCCGAAGTGGTGGATATACCTAAGGCTGCTGATGTACCTAAAGCTATGAGTGAGTTTCTTGCTATACCCAAGCCAAAGGTAACAGTTGAACCTAGTCCAGAGCTGTAGAAGAAAGTTTTCCCAATTCAAGGACCCAGCCTAGATCCTGTCTATACTGAGGTAGAGACCCAGGAAGTACCTTCTCAAGCTACTCACAAGTTACCCTCTATATGGCCACAGGGTCAAGACGTGTAGACTAGAGTCGAGTCTTTTTAAGCCTACGCTAGGAAGGAACCAAAGAATTTTTATAACCAACGACCCATTTTAACTTAGTTGGTGTGTTATTTTTGTGATACCAATGGACATACAGCTAAGGCATGTCCATATGGTAGCCAAGTTTGCTTCCTATGTCATTCCTCTGATCACCTCAAGGAAAATTGTCCTTTTAGCAAATATGCAAATTAGGTTGTAACATTTTTTTAAATAAAAAGTTATGATTGTTGCTGTTTACTTAAGAATATTTATTGAGACCATATTTCTCTTCTATTCCATAATGGAAAGTAATTCCGATGATCTGAATGCCCAAACTAGTCACCCAGAGCAATATCCTAGTAAAAAGCCGCAAAAGAAGCAGGCTAAGGACCAACCAGAAGTTGAGTTTAGAAAAAGGCCTAGTAGAAGGAAAGATAAAGCTCTAGTTGAATCTCCGACCAGAACTAACATGCTTGAGCAGCATCTGAATGAACAAGAGCAAACCTTTGCAGTGTTTTAAACAGAGGCTTTTCGTCAGTGGAAACGGATGCAAGCACAGCCAAAACAGATTGTTCAACAGCAATCATCAGCAGTGCTAAGAAACCAAGAGCACCGTCACCGCGGGCATGATGAATATCAATCGACTGCTAGTATGCATGAGAGTCAGAGAGAAGGGCCAGATCAAAACCCTAATGCTTGACTTTTAGAAGAAAAATTGAAATTTGGTAGGCAGGAAGAAGTGGAGGTCTCGAATGTAAATGAAATCTTAGGATTGTAACCAGTTCTATTTGATTGAAGTTCCATCCATCCGATTATGTTGCTTTGAGTCTATTAAATTGCATTAAATTTTGCTCGTTCTCATTAGAGTCAAATCAAGTTAATTACATTGAGTAGTAGTCAATTCTTGGTAGTCGAAGTTCATTCAGTCTAATTCAGTTCATTTAAGTCGACTCGAATGCTTTTAAGGTCATTCGTTCCCGTTCGAATCTAAATGAAATTATGGAATTGTAATCAGTTCTATTTGATTGAAGTTCCATCCATCCGAATCTGTTGCTTTCAGTCTATTCAAATACGTTAATGTTTTCTCGTTCTCATTGGAGTGAAATCAAGTCAATTAGATTAAGAAGTAGTCAATTCTTGGTGGTCGAAGTTCATTCTATCTAATTCAGTTCATTTAAGTGGACTCGAATGCTTTTAAGTTCATTCGTTTTCTGTTCGAATGTAAATGAAATCATGAGATTATAATCAGTTCTATTTGATTGATGTTCAATCCATCCGATTCTGTTGCTTTTAGTTTATTCTAATGAGTTAAAGTTTGCTCGTTCTTATTAGAGTGAAATAAAGTGAATTAGATTGAGTAGTAGTCAATTCTCGGTAGTTGAAGTTCATTCTATCTAATTCAGTTCATTTAAGTCGACTTGAATGCTTTTAAGTTCATTCATTTCCTGTTCAAATGTAAATGAAATCCGGGGATTATAATCAGTTCTATTTGTTTGAAGATCCATCCATCTGATTCAAATACGTTAATGTTAGCTCATTCTCATTAGAGTGAATTCAAGTCAATTAGATTTAGTAGTAGTCAATTCTGGGTAGTCAAACAAAGGAGCTAGTGATAAAGCTTAGGGAACAATTGTAGAAAGTCTGGGTGTTGCAACCACAGGTTGTTCCCAACAGTAAGAAATGGATCGGCGAGATGCTGATGCATTCCATTGTCAAAAACTCCCATCCTTTGTCGGTGGTGATTGTTTAGCTGTCGAGCATTAGATCGAGACGAAGGAAAAGATTTTTTACTTTCTGGGTTGTGACGACTGACAGAAAGTTTTATTTGCTCTATTCAAACTCAGTGGAGAGGCCTATTGATGGTGGAAGACATAGCAATGTGTCTTCAACAGTAGAAAAGAAAATATAACTTGGGATAAATTTAAGGAACCCTTTTTCGCCAAGTTCTTTCCATCTTCTGTTCGAATTTCGAAGGCCCAAGAGTTTGCAGAATTGAAGCAAGGCATTATGACGGTGGCCGAGTATGAAACAAAGTTCAACTCTCTGCTTCGGTTTGCTCCAAGCTCAGAATGGGAAGAATATAGTCGGATCTGCAAGTTTGAGAATGGTCTTGCTGAGGGTATACGCGGTCAAGTAATACTTTGTCGCAATAAAACTTATGGTGATGCAGTCGATAATGCTCTCTTAGTTGAGAGTGATACCACTGAACTTGATCGGCATTACCTGAAAAGGGAACGATCACCAGTAAAAGATCATTCAAGAATGAAGCAAATCAGACAGTCTTCTTTGGGGGCAAACTAGAGTTGAGGGAAGTGGAAAGAATAGAGGATTTCAAAAGAAGAAAAAAGTCCCCAAGTGCAACAGATGTAGAAAGTTTCATACCGGACTTTACAAATGCTTCAAGTGTGGAAAGATTGGTCATCGACCATCAAATTGTGTTGTAGGCTTCGTGTGCTACAACTGCGGACAGCTTGGTCATGTCATTAAGGATTGTCTAATAGCCAAAAATGTTGGACAACCACAACAACAGGGGCAAAATCGTCTAGTTGGTAGACCAACAGGACAACAGTACCAAGGTGGTGGTGGACGACAACCAGTTTTACCAGCTCAAGCACAAGTCCGTGCCCTGATACCTGAGCAAACCTAAGCACCGGTGGAAACAGTGGCAGGTATTATTCGTCTCTGTGGTATTTTTGCTTGAGTATTATTTGACACAGGTGCGGATAGTTCTTTTATATCCGAAGAGTTTGTGCAAGAGGATAAATTGAAAGTCACTAAGTTAACTTGGGATGTCCGAGTCACATCACCTGTTAAGGGTAGTTTATTGATTAGACATGCTTGTATGGCTTGTACCCTAGAAATTAAAAGTTTGACCATCCTAGTAGATCTTTTAATCATACCTATGAAAGATCTAGATGTCATTTTGGGAATGAATTGGTTAGCTGAGCGGGTACATAGAATTTACCCTCGTGAGCGTCGTGTAAGCTTAAGAGGATTCAATAAACAAAGTATTGATTTCAAGGGAAGTCAATTAGTAGTACCCCACCTCATATTAGCTTTTCAAGCTAGAAAACTTCTTAGAAAGGGTTGGCAAGGATGTCTTATATCAGTTCTAGAAATAGAAGAAAAAGAGGTTAAGTTGGAAGACATTCTGATTGTTCACAAATTTCCGGATGTGTTTCTAAAAGAGTTGCCGGAAGTATCCCCAGAAAGAGAAATTGATCTCATCACAGAATTGATGCCCGGTACTACTCCAATTTCAAAAGGTCTTTATCGAATGGCTCCTATAAAGTTGAAAGAATTAAAAATGCAGTTGCAAGAGCTTCTCGATTTAGGATTTATTCGACCTAGTAAGTCACCTTGGGGAGCACCTGTGCTTTTTGTAAAGAAAAAAGATGGCCGTATAAGGTTCTACACCAATTACAAAGAGCTGAATAAGGTAACTATCAAGAACAAATACCTACTTCCTCGAGTTGATGATCTCTTCGATCAACTGCAAAGTGCATCGGTCTTCTCCAAAATAGATCTATGGTCAGGATATTATCAGTTGAAAGTTTGGGACGAAGATATACCTAAGACAGCTTTTAAAACCTGATATGATCATTACAAATTTTAGTGATGCCATTCAGAGTAAACAATGCTCTGGCCGCATTTATGGACCTTATGAATAGGTATTTCGATAGTTCTTAGACAAGTGTGTTGTGGTATTTATTGATGATATTTTAGTGTATTCCAAAAGAGAGGCAGAACATGTTGGTAATCTAAGAGAAGTACTATAGACCCTAAGAGAACACAAGTTGTATGCCAAGCTAAAAAAATGTAAGTTTTGGGTGGATAGTGTGACCTTCTTAGGTCAAGTGGTTAGTAATGATGGTGTATCGGTAAACCCAAAGAA
Source organism: Annona squamosa (assembly GCA_035584095.1). Lineage (NCBI taxonomy): Eukaryota > Viridiplantae > Streptophyta > Magnoliopsida > Magnoliales > Annonaceae > Annona > Annona squamosa. The sequence continues at coordinate 19,598,198 of JAXCLR010000063.1, read as the reverse complement.
GATAGAAGTTATAACCAATTGGGGTAGACTGACTACTGTAACTGAGGTTAGAAGTTTTCTGGGTATGGCAGGATATTATCGAAAATTTGTGGAAAATTTCTCAAGCATAGCAATACCACTTACCAGAGTAACCTACAAGAATACTAAATTTATTTGGTCAGATGCTTGTGAAAAAAGTTTCAAAGAATTGAAGAGTCGCTTAACTTGAGCGCCGATTTTAGCTTTACCGATCACTGACGAAAACTATGTGGTGTACAGTGATGCATCTAGAAAAGGCCTCAGTTGTATACTCATGCAGCAAGGTAGGGTAATTGCCTATGCATCTAGACAGTTAAGACCCTATGAACAAAATTACTCTACCCATGACCTAGAATTTGCCGCAGTGGTGTTTGCTTTAAAAATATGGCGACACTACTTGTATGGTGAGAAAACCAAAATCTTTATAGACCATGGGTGTGTTTGGCAATTTAGAAAAGTTGTCAAGTTAAAACTTTTCAATCTAAAACTTTTCACTCTCCATAATTACTCTTTTTTAATTATTTTTTACA
>JAXCLR010000063.1:19564314-19576113 GCA_035584095.1 Annona squamosa | reverse complement strand
TTAATGATATTTTAATTATTTGTTAATCATCAAAATCAAATTAATCATTCTTAAAGCAAGCATATGATCAACAGTTAATTACCCACCTGTTAACTTCCATTTTGGCGGCTCTTCACAATATGCTTGAGTGATTTCTTTAATGTTCTTTTCTTTTCCTTCCAAAAATTCCTGATACTGATCCAAAAAAGTAATATTAGGTAACTTGAAAAATGCATTAATAGATTGAGGATGGAAGGGAACAATCCTTCCTCGCACTTTTACTTGCCCCTGATCATGTTCAATGACATTTGCATAGAACTCTTTAATCACTAGAACAATGGCAAGTTAGGGTTGCTCCATGAGCTTTAGCCATCTCCAAGCGTGCAATGAGTTGATGAAGGCATTTGAGAATGCATTTATCTTTACCCCTCGCTCAGGTATAAGATACTTTTTTGTGATGAGTCAGTGTACCTCTTGAATGCCTGTACATATACAAATCTATTAGCATCAAATTCAATGGGGTCATGTGTTTTCTTACGCTTAGCGAATGAAGAGGAAGAAGTCGTCTCACAAATACCCACACTAACAATCTAACAAACTTGCTGCCCCAATTCAGTGCCAAATCAAATGCCCACAATATCACAATTCCTCTTAATGCACCCAAACAGAGCTCAATATAAGTATATTCCCTACAACAATCCAGTTACCAGTCAATCCCAACTACAAACACCTCCAACCAATCCACTTTGCTTCAATCCAAAACAATCAACGATATACACCCCTCAAATGCTAAACAAACAATTCAAACTTGTAGCAAACAACTTCAAGTCACAATTCCACATTGACTAGCACATCCATATGAATTTCATGAACCAATGGCAAGGCAAATAGGATGGATCAAAACAAGAGAGGGTTACTACTTGAGCATTCAAACCCGTTTGACAGATGTCTTGAAAGTGGCAGGTTTTGCACGTGGTGCCACAGCACGGTGATGTGGCGCCCACAGATGCAACGACACCGGAGATGGGTAAGATGATGGGGAATGAATGGTTGAAAATGGAGGGAAATTTAGGGAAATAGAGAGGGGATAGAGAGAGGAGATGGAGGAACTTGGATTAAGAGAGATTTAGAGATGGGAAAGAGAGAAAATGAAATAGAAGGAAGAGGAAGAAGAAGAGGAAAATGAGATGAGGAGAGATGGGGGAAGAGGAATTGGGAGAACAATGGAGGGTTATTGTTTAGAAGGGAAGGGTAAGAGAGGGGAAGAAGACAGCGCCAGAGTTCGGAGTTAGGGTTTTGACCCTAGCTTCAAGCTTTTAAACTTGTCCGGGTTGGGCTGCCCACACATCGGTGCTATAGTGCCAACTTTCTGATTGCTCAAATCAACGCGTTGCATCATACAGCACCAAGGCGCCAATACCCTTTTGTCTCGAAATGTTTCAGCCACAATTATGAATAGTTGATCATTTAGCACTTTGATTGGGGTTACATGCCCTTCTTCCTTGGATTTGCTTGCAATACAACAAAAATTGCAATCATTCATACCATGTATTGCCAAGCCATTGCATAAATTGAAATTGCAACTCAAATGTGAGGCTCCTTGAAATGATGTATTTGAAACTATCGTAATCTTGAGCCACTCCACTTAAGGGGTTCATAATTGCACCCAAAATTCTAACGATCACCCAACCAAATGAATAAGAATTGACCTAGTGCTAAATCAAATTTTCATTTACTTGAATGCTTTCGAAATGGATGATCTTTCCTGGTTTCCCTACTTCAAGGCACATAAGATAGATCTTAAAGCCATGCCTTGGAACAAAAATCACGCTAAGCTTATTGTCCTCAGCCTGATGTTTCGTCTTCAGACAAATCTTCCAAAAACAACACCTCCTTACAACAATGCAAATCTTCTCCCACATAATGTTTCAATCTCTGCCCATTCATCACAAAACTTCCATTTGACTTTTCATTTAATACCTCCACTGCACCATGATCAGTTGTTCTTAAAATAATAAATGGACTTGACCAATATGACTTAAACTTGCCTGGAAGAGCTTTAATCTCGAATTAAAAAGTAGTACTTTTTGACCTAGCTCAAATTGCCTCTGTAAGATTCTTTTATCATGCCATTTTTCACTTTCTCCTCATAGATCATGGCGTTCTCACAAGCCCGCATCCCGCATTCATGTAATTCGCTAAGCTGCAATAGTCTTCGCTCACCAGCTTGTCGCATATCTAGATTTAACTTTTTAATTGACCAAAATCTAGCTCGAGTGGCAAATGACAAGCCTTACCATAAGATAATTGATATGGAGACATTCCAAGTTGTGTTTCATAAGCGGTGCAATAGGCCCACAAAATGTCATCCAACTTGAGAGACCAAGCCTTGTGAGATGGCCCAATTGTTTTCTCTAAAATTTGTTTTAATTCTTTGTTGATAAGTTCAACCTACCCGTTAGCTTGAGAATGATATGCTGTGGTGACCCGGTGACATACTCCATGTTCATTTAACATTGGCATGAATTGCTGATTGTAGAAGTGTAAACCTCCATCGCTAATGATCATCCTTAGTGTGCCAAAATGAGCAAATATATTTTTCTTAACAAATTTAAGAACAATTTTGGCATCACCCACGGGAGTAGGTACTGCTTCAACCCATTTGGACATGTAATCAACTGTAATCAAGAAATATTGCTTGCCTAAAGAAGGAATGAAGGGTCCTATGAAGTCGATGCCCCAAACATCAAAGAGCTCAACTTCAATGACATTAGTGACCGGTGTTTCATGTCTTTTCTTAATATTCCTTGTACGTTGGCACTGATCGCACCTCTTAGCAAATAAATGAGTGTCCTTAAATAGAGAAGGCAAATAAAAACTAGACGAAAGTACTTTTGCAGCAATTTTGTCTCCCTGGAAATGACCCCCATCTGCTGACGAATGGTAGATTTGCAATATCTATTCTATCTCACATTCTGGAATGCATCACCTATGTAACTAGTCTGGGCATTGCTTAAACAGGTATGGTACATCCCAGAAATAAAATTTGACATTCTTAAGAAATTTCTTCCTTTGGTGTCACTTCAATTTCGGAGGTAATATACCGCTAACTATATAATTTTTAGAATTTGCATACCAAGGTGAATTGCCTTGAGAAATGGAGAATAGCTGCTCGTTAAGGAACACTTCTCTGATTTGATCCACATCTTGAAAATGTTGGCTTCTTTCTAGGCATGATAGGTGATCAGTTACCTGATTTTCAAATCCTTTCTGGTCCTTAATTGCAAGGTCGAATTCTTAAAGAAACAAGACCCACCAGATTAAGCGGGGTTTCACATCTTTCTTTTTGTGGTGCCCTCAACTTGAGGTATCACACGAAGCCTCACTCCAAGATCATTGTTGATTGTGAATTAGGATTCTTGCCCTGATCATGCGGCAGGTTCTTAATTGGATCTTGTCCAAATTTTTTTCATTTAATTCATTTTTCCTTCATCATTTCATTTCTTTACATTTCACTTCATTCATCTTATAAGCAATGACACACTTGTAAATCATCGCACTTAGTATTGTAAAATACCATTTGGTTCCCTTTTTATGCTTGTATTTGCTCATAAACTCACTTCCTGACATTTGTCATCAACTACTCATATCATTTATAAACTTCATCTTGCTTCCTTACATCATTGGTTTTATCAACCTAGTCATGCCATGATCATATAAAATATATTCATCATCCAATGTTTAACATAGATACTTGTGTACATATATTGAATCATCAACTCACATAGCTTTTTGAACTATTATTAAGTTTACATATTTTAACATACCTTAAACATTCCATTCATACCATTTCATACATCATAACTAATCATTTTAGCACACACATGAATACTATCTCATACGTTTCCTCAAATGCTTAGGTTCTTTACCTCTCGAGCTTTCTTGTACCTGTTTAAGGTTTGGAAAAATAAATTTGAGTGATAACTCAGTAAGCAAGCATTTTATCTTTAGGCAAGCATTTTCCTGTAAAACATATTCATAGGCATCTTTTTCATATAAACCTTTTTATATCCCATGTCTGGTCTTTGTGAAGGCAATGCATTGCATTTAACCCTTTTTGGGTAGTTCATTTTTGTTCTTATGTTGTTTATGTCCCAAGATATTTTTCACATAAACCCATTTTGCCAATGGACATTTTTAGATCCTAAAAATATTTTCCACATAAACTCTTTTAGCAATGGACATTTTTATGTTCTAAAACTCTTTCCACATAAACCCTTTTGGCAACGGACATTTTTATGTCCTAAAACATTTTTCACATAAGCCCTTTTTGGCAATGAATATTTTTATATCTTAAAACATTTTTCACATAAACTATTTTTGACGATGGAAATTTTATGTCCTAAACCATTTTTCTTATAAATTAATTTTCATGATCTCATTTTGGGGCTTGTTCAAAACAAACAAGGCATATGCATGAAATCCTTTTTCATGAATGCATTTGCATAGAAAATATTTATTCTTAACCTCGATGTTTACACTTTTCGTGTAAAACACCCTCTTTTTAGGATAACTTTTTCATTTAAGCTCATAAAATCCCATTTAGAGTAATCTTTTTGCAAAATAATTTCATATCCTAGTTTTCTGAGTTTTGAGTTTTTCAAAGTAAAGCATATACAAATACATTTCTCCCCATCCATTAGTGATACTTACCAAGTGATCATTCATCCTTTTGGAAGAGAATCCATCATATAACATCACGCTAGCCAAGCAGCTGTTCCTTAAACCTGCTCTCATCTCAGAGAGGGCACCGTTTGCCTCCTGCCTTCCCTTAGCGACATGACAATATGCAGAGTAGTCCCCAGTCCATCTGCGGTCGTCGCTATAATCGGCTTATTCATTGTTCTGGTGTACATGCTAGTATGATTTCATGAAATATCACAGACCGCAATCGATGTCCTTTTTAACCATCTTGAAAAGTAGGCGCACCCACTTTAACATATTTGAAATCTAGTTTTAGGATGACCACCCTTAAATACTTTTGGAAATATTTAAGTAAAATATTTTGATAAGCATTTATAATGTTTGAGAATACAATTTTTAAGAAGTGTTGCTTGTAATAATTCGAAAAATCAACATGATAAAAAGATTTCAAAGTATTTCAATATTCATGAAGAGAACATTTCTCACTAACTTTTTCTTTATCTCCATTTTGGGTTTTTTGTAAGCAAAGGTTATGCAATTGCATCGCCTTCCTTTATACATCCTAGTATCATATACTTGTCCATATATCATCCTGGTCATTATCACATAGAGGAGAGCTCGCAGACTCTTCAAATACCATTTTAGCAATAAAAATCACTTCATTTTATACAGTTAACTTATCGGTTGGCCATCCTTGAACCTCTTTTAGAAACATCCGTATAAACATTTTCAAGGCATTTTCAAAGTATTTCCATATTTAAAGGAAATCGAACTTTTCTAATAAATCATTTCAACAATTGGACCGTTTCCAAAACATCATTAATTTATCAAGTATCGTGTCATGGAGAAACCAATCTCTTTTTACAAATCAAATCATTTTTTCTTTTTCTTTTATAAACGCATTTTCTTTTCACAATCCTATGGGAGTAAAATTCAAAAATTATTTGCAAGCATTTCTTTGTGAAAAGTTAAAATTATCTTTTTCCTCATAAAATCTATTGTAAATAACATCTTAAAGAATGTGTTTACTTGTAAGCAATTCTTAAATCTTATCAATGTATAGCATTTCTATTCATTGCAATACTTGAAATAAAATAATTATTTTTAGAAGTGTTGCTTTCTTGCAATGAAGAAATCATTGAAGCAATACATTGAAGTCATAATTTTCAAGACCTATACTTGCCGTCTTATAAGAAATTCTTAAAAGCATCAATATAAACACTTTCAATCATTCAACACATAGGAGGAAATCAATATTTTGAAAAGTTTACTTGCTTACTTGTGATAACTTCAATCACCTTCTTCCATCATTTTCTTTGCCTTTGCCCAGATAAATAAAAATGATATTTCATTTATATATATATATATATAATTTCAAATGCTTGCATCCTTTAGGCGTTTCCAACCGACATGAATCCTCACAAATTTACATCAACTAGATTAACCCACTTGTCTTTCAAGTTGGGTTTTAATCTTCCAATTCAATCATCGGTGTGACATGTGACTCAATTATGACTATTCTTCCCATTTTGACCATTCCATTCATTTTATTACCCTTATTTAGGGTAAGCTTCCATATTCATTGTAACCATTAAGGTTAACCCAACATATGAAAGTTTAATATTTTCAATTTATCATTTAATGCCCATTCTTTGCATTTTAACATTAGTGCTCATTCAAGGCACCAATTTATGAGTTAGGGCTACTAATTTCAATCCTAAATTTTTTAGATTCCATAATTTTATCAAAACAACCCTCTCTTTTCTCATTTTACTACATTTTCCTTTCATTTTTGCATTCTAGCAAATCATATTTGGTCATTTCCAATTCTTGCCATCCATACCCTTCATGTGTCATCTCTTAGTCACACATACATTATGTGTTAATCAAGTTTATATAAACAGCACCTTGCCTTCCCTTTTTGCCTAATTTACACACTTATTTGTACATAATTTAGGGCATGTTCATGAAATTAAAATTTGTAAATCAAGTTGCTCCAAAACAACAACTTTTCTTCCCCGGTTCTCCCTTTTGGACGTCCATACCACTCTATATTTAGGATATTTTAACATCATAATCACCCATTTGTCATGTTGTTTAGATTATGCATCAATTCTACCCTAATATGAGTAAAATTTGCACCAATTTGTCAACTCTAAGTTTCACCATTCTAGGGTCCCTTAAACATGCTTGGTTTAACATATATTAAACATGAAAATTATTCACATAATCCTTTCATAACATAAGCTTAAAACAGCAACTTTAAATGAAATTTAACGAAAATTCCAGCTTAGTGTACATGTTGTAAACAACCCTAAAACTATACATATCTTCCTCGAATGCTTGAAATAAATATCCTAATTCATTTGCCATTCAATAACCCTATTAAGGGCTTCATAAATCATCATTTAGGGTTCATAATGATTCAATTTTATGAACCATTCATTGAGCTAGAAAACTTAGAATTTGTCAAACCAAAACTTGGTTCAATACCTACTTGAAATAGCAAGAGTTGTTTCTCCTCATCTTTTCCTGCTCTTTTTGTTCTTCTTTCCCCCCCTTTTTCCCCTGCTTAGGTCGTGCACCTTGCTGCACCTTTGTTTTTTTTCTTGTTCTCCAAGTTGTCCACTAAATGGGACGTCAACTACCGATATCCATCTTTATATATGGCTGCCTTTTTACCCTTCTAATTTCCTCCTCATTTTAAGGTTAAATAATATTCATAATTATCCTCTAAAAGTGTTGGCATAATTATCCATGTAATTTCTATTTTTTATAGAATTTTTAAATCACAAAAAATGCCCATAATTTTGTCCAAGTTGTCCACAAGATAACGTCTACCATTCCTCTTCATTTTGGCATTTTGTGAGCACAAAATGGGTGCCCACTTGCTGCCCCTTGAACATCCCTACATGCATCCTCATTTCCATGCATTTTTTGATTTTTAAAAATTGCAAAATTTGCTCAAAATTCCCTCCTTTGGACACCTCACTTGCACCATTAAATGCATTGACTTTTGCATTAACGAAAATGCACTTTTTAAGAGAAAAGTCAAAGGGTTTTGTCCATATGTGATTGAGCATTTTTTAATGTAATTTGTCTTAATAAATACATCCATATGATAGGTCATCTTATTTTATCCATTAATAAAAATTTTCATCCCAAAACAACCTTTCTAATGCAAGTTATGGTCATTTGAAAATGCCTCTTGCATTTTGATGAAATTAAATGATTACCACCATAATCAAATGATTCACGTAATCTATTCCATTCATGAGGTAGAGCACGTCAATGTGTGCTTACATTTTAAATTTCACATCAATCCATCTTCTGGGCGTCAAGTTATAAATTTTCCAACAATAACCTAGTTTATCCTATCATTATCATCAACTTAATCATAATTAGTAAAATATTTAACCATGTCACATCACCATTTTTATACCTCATTTTGTCTTTTTGAGGACGTTAACTCATATTAGGCTAAGGTGATTAACTTAACTACCTCACTTGGTAATTAGCTCTAATCTCGTCTATCGACTTAAATCATACCATTAATAACTCTTCGATACCTCAATTGCATTTATGGGTCTCAAAATGTTCTAGGTTATCGCACTTTTTAATCAAGTATTTGATTGCTGAATGATCAGTATAAACAATCACCTTGGTCCCAACCAAATATGCTCTGAATTTATCAAATGTAAACACCACTACCAATAACTCTTTTTCTATAGCGGTGTAATTTAGTTGCACCTCATGTAAGGTCTTGCTTGCATAATAAATTAAATGAAAGACCTTATTTTTCCTCTGTCCTAATACTGCCATAATTGCAAAGTCGCTAGCATAACACATTAAATCAAAAAAAGGACTCCAATCAAGAGAAATGATAATCGGCGCTGACACTAGTCTCCTTTTCAACTCTTGCAATAATTGCATACATGTTGTATCAAAGTTGAATGGCGCATCCTTCTCTAATAGAGTGCATAGCAGCTTACCGATCCCTGAGAAATCTTTTATAAATCTTCTGTAGAATCCTACATGCCCCAAAAAAATGCTAATGCCTTTTACTGATGTGGGAGGATGTGGCGCCCCGAACCGGGATGCCTAGAAGCCTTACTTGGGGATCTTATTAATTGGTAAATGTGACTCAAGATTATTGCCTTGATCACATGGCGAGATTTTTAATTGGATCTCATAAAAAAATATTCTTTTCTTTCATCACATAACATCATATCATCATATATAAATATATTCTTGACATAATTTTTTTTTGCAAATATTATTTATAACATTCTAACTTGTTTTTCTACAATGCAGGTTTCTGATCATTTCATACATACGACTTCTGAAAATTTTCTACTATCATACAAACCAACATGTCAACACTCTTTCTTCATATCATCCTTTCCTTTTTCATCATGTCATGTATTGTACCTGTCTATTGTTTGGAAAGCAAAACATGAGTCGAAACTCAATAAGCAAACATTTTGTTATTTTAAATACATTTCTCTCGTTCGATAGCAGATACTTAATGAGTGATCACTGTCATTCAGAGGAAACCTTCTTATAAAACCTTTCATAAAACATATGCTTGCTTACTTAACATGTAAACCTCTTTTTCATGGAACTTCCTTTCTTCAAAGACATTCTTATATCTTTAAAACATTTTCCATAAAACCTTTGGAAAATAAGCATATGCATTATGCATTACGTTTTTGTTCCTCTGATAGGTGACACTTACCAAGTGATCACTCTTTCCTCCTTAAGGGAGAAACCTTTTTATTAGATAGTCCGCTAGCTGGGCGGCTATCCGTTCTTTCTCCCATTTCAGGGAGGGCGCCGTTGGAATTTCACCTTTTCAAGTGACTTGGCCTATGTAGAGGGGACCCACTTTGCAACCATGTTCGGTCTACATATCCTCTACAGTAAACCTAGTACGTAATCCATGTGCACACTTCTCATCCACAGTCTATGTCCTTTTCTGAAAACTTTATGCTAGCATCCTTTCATAAAACTAAAACAAACGTTAGTCTGTATCCCTTTCTAACTTGAAAACTGGGCACAACCCAAGTTAACAAGTTCTATACATACAAATATTTTGTAAGAATGGCCAACCTTAAAATAAATTTGAAAATATTTGTAAAAATTTTTTATAAATCATTCGAAATATTTGAAGATAGCATTTGAGCAATAATATTTTCAAAACATTGCTAAGATGGTTGTAAATAATTTTTAAATGATAAAATAATTTTGAAAACATTTTAATATTTTTTAAAACAAAAGACTTCTTAAAAATATTTTTCTTCCCATTTTTGGATTTTAATGAACAAAGGATATATAAACATCATTTTTCCATCTAGTATCATATATATTGTCCACATGACACATTGTTCATTTCTATAAATATAAGCTTACATCATCCTTTGATCATTGCTATTACTCAAATCATTTTGTACAATCGGTTTATTAGTTAGCCTTTCTTAAAATCTCCTTTTCAAAATATTCAGTAATTTATTTCAACTTCATTTGACAAAATTAAATATTATTTAAAAATCAAAGTTTTCTTTTCTCCATCATGATGCAACAATTTCCACATTTCTCCATACTTTTATAAGGATTTGCTTATAATGAAGCAATTCCAACATATTCCAAGGTTGCAACATGACATCATATAAAATCACATTTTAAAAAGGTTTGCTTGCTTACCTTGCTTGCTTAGCTTTCCGTCTCACTTACCTCTTTTCCTTTGCCTATACATATAAGAATGACATAACATTCATATACTTTCTTTTGTTTGCATTCAACTCAGATTTCCAACCCATTTCCATTATTATTCACAACCCACTTGAATTTCAAGTCGAGTATACACGCACATCATAACTTATGCATTATACTATTCATTTCACCATATTTTTAATACCCAGTTTAAGGTATCATTCTCATATACTATAATATATTCATTAGTCATTCATTTGACATCATATGGAAAATTATTACTTCCACTTATCATTTTTCACATATTTTCCACATTTCGCACATTGTGCTCATTCTTTAAGCACTTAGTTGATGCCTTAATCTTCAAATATTAATCTTAAATTTTCTTCAAAATCACACTGTTCACTTTTATAGTTACTGTTTAAAATCACTGTTCAAATTTACTGCAGCAGATTACAGTTCATGTTACTGTAGCAATCACTGTTCATAGCGTCGAAAGTTACTGTTCATGGGTTCCAAAAATTGACATTTTTTCAAAAATTAAAAATACTATGACATAGTTTATGTTTAGTATATCATGGAAAAATTCATGAATTTCAAATTTATCATCATTAACTTGGCCAACTAAATTTTTTTCTCCATATACTAAAATTCATCATATTTCATTTTAGTATAATCCTTAAATTCAAAAATCATGAGATCAATATATCATCATTCCAACATCATAACTATCAGAAACATTCATCCCAAATCATAATTTAGCAATATTGAAGCATTATTTACTCATTTTATACATGATCTTCCTAAATGCTCTATTTGCGCTGTAAATTTTTGATGTTTTGGCATAATTCTAATTAGGCAGCATAAATATACCTATTTTCTCATGCTTAGGTATTATCTAAGCAAGGTTTTACCCTACTTAATATCCAAAAGAAATTTGAGAAAAATCCCCTTACCTGAAGTGAAGATATCCTTCATCTTTTCTCATTTTATCTCTCTAACTTCCTTTCCTTCCTCTCTAAGGAAAAAAAATGAATTGGGGAGATGGGAGTGCTTGAATTTTTCAAGCTCGAGCTTGGTTGGGTATGCCTTGAACGTTCCCATGCACCCCTATTTATAGTTTTGCCTTTTTCATAAAATTATAATTTACCCCCTTGCTTGAGGTACTTAATTCTAAATAATTTTTTCCAATTTCTATGATTTTTCTTGAGAAATGTGCAGCCCCCTTGCTACTGTTCACACCGCCCTAGCTGGCCTATTTAATTAATAATTTTTTATTTATTAAAAATCATATTTTTAAGCTAATTAGATCTCAACCGTTGATTCTTGATGAGTACGATTTTAAGCCATTTAATTTTAGCCTCAAAAGTCCCCCCCTTGCACACCCCTGCCCCCTTGGTGTTT
>JAXCLR010000063.1:19551127-19564214 GCA_035584095.1 Annona squamosa | reverse complement strand
TTAGGCTAAATTAATTCTAGCCATTGATCTTTGATGAGGATGATCATGGGCCATTGGATCATGCCCCAAAAGTCCATATTCTAGCAGCAATTGCAGGCTTTGCATTTAATTTTATTTAATTAAAATTAATCAAAGTCACACACAATTAATGAAAAAGTAAAGTTACTTTTTCCATTTTCAAATGACATTTAAGACCCTTAATTCATGATCCTTGATTAATCTTGGACCATTCATCATATCGATCATCATATCTTGGCCACCCATGAAAACTTTCATCTTGATCCGATGTCCAGATTGCAAGATATGAATTTTTTCTTTATTTTCTTCAAAAATCAATTAAAAATCCGAAAATTCATCTTTTAATCCAAGGAAACATTTTTGTCTTGTAGTGGGAAGCTTCCTTTTTCATCTTTTATGATTAAGTTAATCCGAGTGATTAACTCTTAATCATGTGTCTTAGTCATTAGTTACTATTCACGTGCACTATTCACGGGGTTAAATTTCTAATTGCATTACTTCAATCTCCAATACACATATTCATTAATATAATTCATGAATTTTCCATTATTTATAAAATAATTACAAAATTACAAATGTCGAAATGACGCATATACGGTCAAAGTAACGCGTATACGGTCAGGGTTCTACATTCATAAACATGGGATTCATCTCATTTTCATGCATTTTTGCGTAAAATCACTTTTCATAAGTCATTCATCACCCATTTCCCGTTATCTCTTCACATAAGCTCATTTAGCACTTAAACACAATGCATTTCATAAAATTTCCAAACTCAGAAATTTAATCCATTTTTCAACAGTTTAATTACCCTTAATTAACACTACATTCAAGGTATTTTTCGCGAGATTTAAATCCATTCACTCATAGGTTTCCAAAATAGCAAGTTTGGAACCCGTTTTTCACCCGTTTTACGCGTCTTTCGACACTTAACCCTATACAGTCATATAATTCCAAATTTCTAGCAATAAAATCTATTTTTCCTCATCAATTTTTAGGAATTTAACACATAATTAACATCCATGCATTATCATTTCTCAAAACAGCGAGTTACCCTCACATTTTGAGACCCGTTTCACGTCGGTTTGATGTTCCGTCATAAAAATCAGATTTAGGGTTTATTTCTCCCAAATATTTTGGGCATCCATCATACCTTAAACCTAGGCTATTTTACCCTACATAACATGCCTAAACCATGTAAGTCCATTTTCATAACATTTTTAACCCAAAAATTAAGAAATTAGGTCAAAATCCATGCTTTGCATTCCATAACTCCCAAAATTTCATCACTTAAGCATAAACCCTCATATTTTTGGCATGAATACATGATTTATAGCTTAATCAAATCATCAAATCAAAACATAAACTTTTCTTGGAGATTTAGGGTTTAACAACTTGGATTTTCCATTTCATACGCATGCATAACGTCACTTTCATCAATCTTAACTTAAAAATTCATACTTAAAACTTAATACCCAATACATATTCATGCAAAGGCATGTTGACACATCATTTTATAGATTCTTTAAGCATGCTTTTCATTTTCAAGTTTTGAGTTTAAGAACTCGAGTTAGACAACTCAAAATCAACCACATACTTACTTGTTTTTGAGCCAACTCAAACTCTAATCTTTTGAGATAATTTCTTCTTCAAATTCTCCTTCATTTTCCCTTGGTTTTCCTCCTCTTTTTGCTGAGTATAGGGGACGTGAGCTGCTGATTGTTTTTCTTTGGTGAAAAATCACAACACTCAACAATTTCCAAGCCTTTCCATCTATGGGGCCCACATGAGTAAATGCATATTTATCCCCTTAAAGTGCTGGCACAATTGCAGCCATAGAAAATTGCATTGTCACCATTTTCAAAAATCACAAATCTGCATTATCTTTGACCGTCCATTTCTATCTCCATTTCACGTCCAATCTGTCCAGATATTTTATTCATTTTTATTTTATGCAAAAACCTGGGTAATTTATGTCGCTAATTACCCTTTAATTCATGCATTAATTTTATGCAAATATATTTATGAAATATTGCAGCAACTTAACACCAAAAATCACATTTTTCTCCACCATAAGTTGTCCACGTTTTCAGCAGTATATACCTACCTTTTGCATTTTTTAGTTGCTGCAAATCTCCATTATTGAATTCACATATCATTTACTTATATCCCTACAACATTTAGGCATTTTTGGAAAATAAAAAAAATTAATTTGGACAGCCCAAACAGCCTTGGACGTCCCATGCTTGGCCACCTTGGCTACCCTTGGCCAATGCTTGTGTAGCTCCATCATATGAAGCATTTAATAGTTGGATAATTCATGAAATTATGCATTTTATCTAAATGAATAAATTCTCTCAAAATTTCCTGCAATGGACACCTCATAATTCATTTATTTCCATGCCATCATATCATGCACCTTTTCATTAATGATATGGTACTCTCTTAGAGCATAAGTCAACCATAGCCACCTTTTTCAATGCAAGCATTTTTCCAACATTCTATGCTTAATTCAAACCATCCAAAATAAATATTTCACCATTTCATTCAGCCATTTCAAATTTCAACTCAATCCGAGTTTTCTAGCTCCCGATATAGCCGTTTGAAGTTAACGGTTGAAATGAATATATGCTTAAAAATTTATAATTCTCATTTCATCGAGAATTTTTATAACTCATTTATTCCATAATACTAAGCCCAACATTATGAGTTTTTCAATATTTTCCATCAAACTTGTCAATTTCCATATTAACCTCCATAATTCATTTTAAATAATGGAAAATGATTTCTCATGATATTTTTGCGCAATTAAATCACAAATAATTCAATCTAAACCCATTGTCTCATTTAGGCTCAAAAAACTTAATCATATCATTAATGCTAAGTCATAACCCTAATTGTCATAATTAGCAAAAATCATAAAATACCTTCATAATTCCATAATTCATAGGTAATCATCATATACATGTTCAATGCATACCTATTACTGGTTGCTCTTGTTTCATGCTGACTTAGAATTTTGTCATCAGCTACTGCCTTTCCTTTGTTCTACCTAATTCTTGCTCTTGTATTAACAACGGTGCTTTTGCTATATACAAAAACATGTTAACATAGCTTTCATTTATGATTGGTATTTAATCATATCATGCATATACCATCATCATTCGATTAGTTCACCATAACCACATCATTTATCATAGTGAAATACAAGTCATGCAATACTCAAACATTTATCAATATAAACGTTCATAATCATTCATAGCCATTCTTTCCTTTTTCACACGTACAACAGTTTCAAGCATCACAACTTTAGATGTACATCAAAAACATTCATACATTCACATATTATACATTCACATTATTAAACATTCCACCTTATAAACCAAAGTTTCACAATATCATAATATATCCATATACACATCACAAAAAACAAAGAAAACCTTCACCACACCAATCTACCTCCTTCCCCTTAGGTAACGCCTACAACTAGGTGACGCCTGTGTAGGCTCATCAGTAATAGTGCAAGTATCGACAGTTAGGGAGGTTTTCATTGTCACTATCATCTTCTCTTTCACTTTCAGGTTCAATAAACTCCTCTACAGGGTCATCGTTATCATTTTTACTCCCCATGTCTATAGATCCACCATCACTTTCTACGAATGAAGGAGGCTCTTCTACAACACTCTCACCCTGAGCGCGATACTACTCTCGTTCTCTCACAAATTCCCTTTCCTTCTGAATTATTCTCTCCTAGCTCATTCCATGTCGAAATTGAACATAACCATTAGCAAATCAGTACCATGGCCCATAGTTTGGGGAAGTATGTGGCGCCCTGAACCAAGGTGTTCACATAGTCCTTACTCCGGGATCTTGTCGATTGGTAAATATGAATCAAGATTATTGCCCTGATCACAGGGTGGGTTCTTAATTGGATCTCGACCAAAATTTTTTCTTTCATTTTTTTTTCTTTTCTTTCATCACACAAACATATGCTTATCATCATTCATAATGAAATTATCAATATCATCATAAATCATTAACTTCTCATATTATTCATAACTTCATAATTTCATACAACCTATGTCTTTTTCATCATAACCCATTAGGGCATTTATTCATAAAAAATCTACTGACCTTTGTAAATTCCTCTTTTCCTTTAGCAATACATGTCATTCATCACATAAATTTTCCCTGCACCTATCTGAGGTTGGGAAAACAAAACATGAGTTGAAACTCAATAAGTAAGCATTTTTTTATTTTAAATGCATTCTTCTCCATTCGATAGAAGACACTTAACAAGTGATCAACTATCAAATGCATAGAAACCTTTTCATAAAAATCATTTCATAGACATTGGAATTGCAAATGCTTTCTTTCCATTTCTGACATAAACCTTCATGTACGGGTACGCTAGCTCAGGGAACATATCACATAGCATGGTCCAATACATCGGCTTTCTCGAACTTGGCCTCATCAAGGGGAATCTCTCTTCCTCTTGATGCCTACATGGTCTCCTACATGCATGATTTTTTATTTTCTCGGTATTATATACCTCTTACCCTAGGTAACTTGTCATTCTCATGTAGAGAATTATTTACACTATTCCTTTAAAACACCATTTCAAATCCATGCTTTCCTTTCCAATCCATATATGAAAATGCAATATCTTCATTCACACATAACATTTCTTTG
This sequence comes from Annona squamosa, assembly GCA_035584095.1. Classification (NCBI taxonomy): domain Eukaryota; kingdom Viridiplantae; phylum Streptophyta; class Magnoliopsida; order Magnoliales; family Annonaceae; genus Annona; species Annona squamosa. The sequence continues at coordinate 19,559,504 of JAXCLR010000063.1, read as the reverse complement.
CCTCTACCTCTTGGGAGGACGCCGCCGGCACATAGCCCATACGACTCGACAATAGTGAAGGGGGACCCTCTAATCTGCTTTCTACCTCCACTAAAGCCTCTTCATTATGCATCATACATGTGCACATGTCGATGAACATCACATGATATCAATATGCCGGCATGACTTTTCATAAAAACTCATAAACATTCATCATTTCAAAACATTATAAGAATGGCCACCCTTAAACACATTTCATAAATACTTAAGAATAAAACATATTTTCAAAAGGGTTTTCTTGCTTACCTCCTCAGTCCGTGCCCTCCATCTTTTCCTATCCAAGGAAAAATGATATTTTATCTATATCATTCCATGTCTTAGATTGCTTTCCATGCATGCTTTATAATCATTCATTACCTCATTTCTATAGAGGTTAATCTTATAAAGATACTTGGTCATTACCTCCTTACATGGATTTTTATCCTTAAATCCTATAAAAATTCCATCCATATATCCTCGTAAAATATAAAAAATAAATCTCTAATTTTTTCCCTAGAATCACATTGTTCACTGTTCATAGCTATTGTTCACGTTTATTGTTCACCCGAGGTTATTGTTCACAGCGACGTGGGTTACTGTTCATGGGTTCCAAAAATAAAAAAAAAACTATGACATAGCTTATGTTTAGTATATTATGGAAAAATTCATAAATTCTGAATTCATCATCATTTACTTGGCCAAATAAATTATTTTCTCCATATACTAAAAATCAATATAATTTCACTTAAGCATAATCCTTAATTTCAAAATTATGAGATTAATATATCATTATTCGAACATCATAATTATCATAATTATTCATCCCAAATCATCATTTATCAATATTGGAGCATTATTTATACATATCATATGCTATCTTCTCGAATGCTCTATCTTTGCTCTAAACTTTTTATGTTTTGGCATAATTCTAATTAAGCATTATAAATTTACTTATTTTCTCATGCTTAGGCACTATCTAAGCATGGTTTTACCCTCCTTAACATCCAAAAGAAATTTGGGAAGAATTCGTTTACCCAAAGTAAAGATATCATTCCTCCTTTCTCACTTTCTATCTCTAACCTTCTCTTTCTCTCTCAGAAAGGAATTTTGGAGTAGGAAAGGCTTGAATTTCTCAAGCTTGAGCTGGAATGGTGTGCCCTTTGATGTACCATGCATCCCCTATTTACAGTATTTGAGTTTTCATGAAATTGCAATTTACCCCCTTTCTCAAGGTATTAAATTTAAATATATTTTTTTCTAATTTCGAAAAGGTGCATTGCGCCATGTGCAGCCACCCTACAGTAGCACAAGGCCCTCTTATGGTAGCCCTATTTAATTATGATTTTTAATTTATTAAAATTAATTTTTTAAAGCTAATTCAATCTCATCCATTGATCTTTGATGAGGATGAATTTTGGCCATTGAATTTTGGTCAAAATTTCACAGCCCTTGCACGCCCCTACCCCCTTGCAGATTTATATTAATTATTTTTTATTTTTAATTAAAAGTCAAAGGAAATTAATGAAAAAGTAAAGCTATTTTTTTTATCTTCAAATGACATTTAATCTTGACCTTGAAATCATAATTTTCATCACATCTTAAGCTATTCATCATGATCATCATAAATATTTTGCTATCCATAAAAAATTTTATCTAAATCCGACAATCGGATTGTAAATTATGAATTTTTCTTCAATTTTTCACTAAAATCCGAAATTCTATTAAAATATCAAAAAATATTGCTATTTTGTCCTGTAGTGAGAAATCTCCCTTTTTGGTCATTTTGTGATTACGTTATCTAAGTGATTAACTCTTAATCACATTGATTACTATTCACGTGGTTTAATCCCACAATTGCATTTCTTTAACCTCTAATACACATGTTTTCATACTCATGAATATATATTTCATTAATAAATTACCTAGGGTTTGCAACCCTAGAGTTTTGTACACGTGTCTAAGATTAGGGTTTCACAAAGTAGGAGTCGATATATTATTCCAGAAGGCCTGAAGTTCTCTAACATTAAACTTATCTGTAGGAACAGGTGAGAACGGTCGTGGGTTAGGCCGAGGACCCAGTATGACATCAATTCTAGGAGCCCTGCTAGTGGACTCTCCTGGAGATAGGGTTCAATGTCATTTTCGTTCTTTATGGGTGGTGGAGGGTGTGTATGGTGGTACTTTAATGGGATAGGAGCTCTAAAAGATACACCCTACTGTGATGCCCACCACCTAGGACAATCTCCTTTATTCTACGCCTTTTTTCCTCCTCCTATGTCTCCCTCCTTATCTCCTTAGGACTCACTGAAGCTTTCCCTTTGTCTGCCATCTACATTTTAAAACATAGCAAGTTAGCTATATTTACAATCATAACAATACAGCTATCTTCACATAGCACAACAATTTGCAATATATATTTCAAAAGCATTTAAACATCCATTTGCATCATAATCATAACACTTTGAGAAAGCAAGTTTCGAAAAGTTTTCTTGCTTACCCGTACTCACTTTAATCCTTTTCTTCAACTTTTTCGTTGCCTTTGCCTAGATGCATGCAAATGATATTTCATTTATATAAATAAAATATTTCATGCTTGCACATCTTATAGTTTTCCAACCCACATAAATTCCATCAACTTTACTTAGCCCACTTGTGTTTCAAGTTGGGTGTCAATTTTTCCAATTCACACATTGGTGTGATTCGTTCTTTCATTTTGACCATTTTTTCATTTTAATACCCTTATATAGGGTAAGCTTTCACATTGATTATAATCTTTAAGTTTAGCTTAACATATGGAGATTTAGCCTCTCCCATTTATCATTTAACACCCATACTTTTGCATTTTCATATTGGTGCTCATTCATGGAACTTGTTTATGAATCAGGGCAACTAATTTCAATTTTAAAATTTTGAGATTGTATAATTTTCTCAAAACAGCCCTATCTTTTCTTATTTTGCCATATTTTTCTTTCGTTTTTGCACTTACGCTAATTATACATGATCATTCCCTATCATTGCCAATCCATACCCTTCATGTGCACCTTCTAATTACACATACATTATGTGTTAATTAAGTTCATATGAAACAGAATTTTCCCTTCAATTAGAGCTTAGCCTAGACACATATTTGCATATTAATTAGGGTATAATCATGACATTGAAATCCTTTAATTAAATCACGTAAAACAGCAACTTTCCCCCTCATTTTCTCCACCATGGACGTCCCCATCATATGTGCCATATAAACAGATTTTTAATTTTCCTTTCCAACCCATTTGGACGTCCATATTACTACATTAATGGGGTATTTTACCCCTATAATTTCCCATATATCTTGTTGTTTAAGTCATGCACCAATTCTACCCTAAATGAATAGAATTTGCATCAAGTTGTCAATCTTAAGTTTCACTCTTCTAAGGTCCATCATATAAGCTTGATTTATCATAAATTAAACATGGAAACATCTCACATAATTAACACATATCACATGCTCAAAACAGCAACATTAATTTGAAATTAATAATAATTCTAGCATGGTGCACTTGTCGTAAACAACTTCAAATTCATACATAACCTTCTTGAATGCTTGAATTGAAGTTCCTAATTTATTTAACATTTAATAACCCTATCAAGGGCTCCATAAATCATCACTTAATGTTCATAATTAATCAAATTTATGACTCATTGATTAAGCTAGAAAACTTTCAATTTAACAAAACCAAAACTTGGTTAACCACCTACTTATGATATGTGGTTATGCCTTTTCTTGCTTGACTTGGTTTCTCCTCTTCACCCCTTTTTTTTTCTCTTCTTTTTCCTTCTCCTTTTCTACCTTTCTACTTGGACATCCCTTCTGCCTCTTTTCTTCTTTTTTTTTCTCTTCTTTTTGTTGCCCAAAAAATGGACATGCAACTGTCCCTTCTCTCTCCTCTTATAATGGGGTTTTTAGCCCTCATTTTGCACCTCATTTTGAGGTTAATTAAATTCATATTTATTCCTAATGAGTTTTCATGTTTATCCCATATAATTTCCATTTTATATATGTATTTAACACAAAATAATTTTTCCAACCAGATCCTTGATCATGCCCACAATTGCCCATCATTTTCGCATGTTGTGGCATCAAAAATTTGTCCACAATCACAGCCATAAACATCCCTGATCAACAACATCTTTTGATGCATTTTTTTGATTTATAAAAATTGCAAAAACTGCCCAAAATCCCCTCCTTAAGGCACCTCCATTGCACCATTAAATTGCATTGAATTTTCATTAAATGTAAAACCACTTTTTCAATGGCAAAAGTCAACGGTTTTAATCCATATGTGTTTTAACATTTTCAAATGATAATTAGCTTAAACAAAGCCACCCATATGATAGGCCACCTTGTTTTTTCCATCCATAAAATTTTTTTTTATCTCAAAATGAGTTTTCCAGTGTAACATATGATCATTTTAAAATGTCATATGGAATTTGATAAAATTAAATCATTATCACCACAATTAAATCATGATTATTATAATCCATACTATTCATGAGGTAGAGCACATTAACACGTGCTTACCCTCCAAATTTCACATCAATCTGCCTTATGGGCGTCAAGTTGTGAATTTTCTAAGTAATAACCTATTTAATCCCATAGTTATCATCAATTTAACATAATAAATGGAATAATTAACCACGCCACATCATCATTCCCTACACTTTTTTTTCTTAATCACAATCATCTAATTCAATCATATAATTAACAATAATTAAATGTCAAAATTACATGTATGACCTTAACCCTTGTTGAAATCTCTGTGCCTTATTTTCGGGCACATTCATGATCCAGGGCACATACCTAACGAAGACATTAAACTTGGTCACATACTCAGTGATGGTCATTCTGCCATGATTTAATTATTCAAACTCAATTACCTTCTGGCTTTGAAGGCCTGCGGGAAGGTATTCCTTGTTAAATTCTTCCATAAAGGTTTGCCAGGTTACTTGCTCTAGCTAGAGCATGGTCGTCAATAAAGTTTCCCACCATTCGTGGGCATCCTTGATCAATTGGTAGGTAGCACATGAGACCTTCTGGTTCTCATTGCAGGGTGAGATCCTAAATAACTTCTTGATCCCGGTCATCCACCAGTCAGCTTGGATGGGGTTGGGTTCCCTTGAGAAATTGGGAGGATGCTAAGCTAGAAAGGCATTGATGGCCTTCCGATCTACTTTTAAAATGTTTTCCTCATCTCCCCTTGGTCTTTCTGCTGAATTGGGGATAGTTGTTTGAGCTAGTTTTTCCCCTTCATTCCCTCCCCTATCGACCTTTTGTGTTCTTTTCTAAAGGCCTTGGGTTATATCGGCCATTTGGGTAGCCAATTTCAGGTGGCTTGCTGCATTGCTTTTTTTGCGGTCGTAGCTACCCGTTCTTCTATCCTCCTAGCCTGCCTTGTGTCAGTAACACTCTTAACATTGGGCTCAGGGTTTTCATCTCCTAATCTTTGACAAGTCCTTAGGTTTGGTTGCTCCCCTTGCGTGGGTCGCTTAGCCTTATTGCTGGTTTCTCTTGCCTCCTGTTAGCTCACGAGTTCCTCATCAGCAACTGCCTTTCCCTTATTGAACCTAGCCCTTGATCTTGTGTTAGGCATGATGGCTTCTATACATGAGAAAACCATATTAATGCATATACATGAAAATCATATTAATTCAATCTTTCATTTATCACCAGATCAAGACATCACATACACAATCATTCATATCATGAGAAAAGTGAGTGATAACTATCTCTTTTTCATACATTCATGTAACACATGTACAAACAAGCTTAACTTGTCCATTAAAAGCACATACTTTCATGTCAGTATATAATACATGCATTTTTCATCAAAACAAAAAGAGGCTTCTACTACCTCTATTTACTCAACCTCGCTTCATGGTTTCTACGTACGGGTCGCACCATTGCAGGATCCTTTATGAGAGTGTTGGTACTAGACTAGTCGAGTAGGTTCTCATTTCCTCCTCATTTTCATTTTCTCCTTCATCATCTATAGACCCTTTGCTGGGGTCTTCATTGTCATTCTCAATTTCCTCTCCGATGAACTCACCATCGCTATATATGTGATACCTAGACCAAAATAAGTATCATACATGTGAATTTGACATGTAAATATGATTTATGTATCATTTCATTGATTTGTGAGTAATTTCAATAATTTGATGAATTTATTGAAATTAGGGCTAATGATTAAGAATGGTGATTAAACTAATCGTCATAGCTCAATGTGGGTCAATATGATTAAAGTGGCCTAATGAGGATTGGAAAATGTGAATATGATATGAAAAAGTATTGCATTTATTATGATTTAATTAGTGGAGATTAAAATGTTAATTATGGAATTAAGGTAATAAATGTTAAAAAATTCATAACTTGACGTCAATAAGGTGGATTGATATGAGATTTGAAAGGTAAGCACAAGATCATGTGCCCAATCTTATGGATGGATTGGATTATAAAAATTATAATGAGATTAAGGTGATAATTATTTATTTTCATCCCAAATCCACAGGATAAACTCAAATGACCATAACTTGAGATAGAATGTTCATTTTGAGATGAAATTTGACATGAACGGATAAAACTATATGGCTAACATTATGGAAGGATTTGATTAAGCTGATTATCATAAGAAAATACTTAATCATAAAAGGACAGTTGACGTTTGTCCCATAAAGAGACATGTCTACTACCTCTATTTACTCAACTTCACTTCATGGTTTCTACGTACGGGTCGTACCATTGTAGGATCCTTTATGAGAGTGTTGGTACTAGACTAGTTGGGTAGGTTCTCATTCCCATTTCCCTCCTCATTTTCATTTTCTCATTCATCATCTAAATGTTGGAAATATGTGAAAAATAAGCTAAATCTATGTTTTGATCATTAACAAATCAATTTGAGTAAGTCTTGGTTACTAACATGTTTGTGAAAAGGATTAAAGGTAATAAATTTGAAGAATATGAAGCTGGGTAAGTCAAGTCGATTTCCAAGTCGACTCAGGCATCGACTTAGGCCAAGTCGATCCCCAAGTCGACTCCAGCATCGACTTCGAGACGTCCTTTCCTTCCAGAGTTGAAAACGAGGAGCAGAGCTGCCGAAGTCGCAAACGAAGTCGACTCTGCATGCGACTTGGGTGAAGTCGTAGACCAAGTCGACTCCAGCATCGACTTTGAAATGACATTTCCTTCTAGACTTGAAGTCAAGACTACGAAGTACCGAAGTCAACCCCAAGTTGACTCCAGTTGTGACTTGAGGTGAAGTCGCAGACCAAGTCGACTTTGGTAGCGACTTGGAGGCGTCTTTTTTGTCAAAGTTGAAACCAAGAACTGGGGTTGCCGAAATCGCATCCCAAGTCGACTCAACATGCAACTTGGGTGAAGTCGCAAACTAAGTTGACTCCGGCGTCGACTTCAATCGGACAGAGCAGAAGTTTTAGAAGACAAATTGGGATTAGATCGACTTCAAAGTAGACTTGAATGAAGTTGAAGATCAAGTCAACTTAGATGTTCAAATTGAAGCATATGAAGACTAATCCAAGTCTAAAGAAAGCAAGTTGCATAAACTCAACTCTTCTAAACAAGATATACTGAACTTGCTCATGAATACAAGATTCAAGACTCAAGGACTCAAGGCTTGCAAATCATGGAGCTAAAGGAAACAAGCTAAAATGAAGACACAATGGTTCAAAGAGAACTAACTCAAGGAAAAACAACAAAGACATGAAGAAACCCAAGCAAATCAAAAGCATTCCAAAGATTTTAAGTTCGTCAAGCAACCTGCCAAGGTGAAGTCGCACCCGAAGTCGACTCCACTTGCAACTTGGGTCAAGTTGAGGACCAAGTCGACCCAGTTAGGAACTTGAAGTTGTTGCGAACAGGCGAAGTCACACCCGAAGTCGACTCCATCTGCGACTTTGGCGAAGTCGCACCCGAAGTCGACTCCACCTACGACTTGGGTCGCAACGGTCGGAAACTATTCGAACGTTGGCGCATTAAATGCGTGCCACCTACCTTCAAACGTTCAGATTCCCTCCACAATTATAAAAGACATTCAATATGAACAAGGAGGGTAGCTGAGATTCATTAACTGTTCATAACTCCTATCCCTAAAGAGCTTCAAGTGATTAACACAATCTTTAGAAGAAGAACTTTGCTTCAAACTGCTAGAGCTCAACTGCTGATTCTTCAAAGCCAACATTATAAGTTCTTCTCTGCGCCAAAACTGCCTCTACACAACAGTAACGTGTAGATTCTTTCTGTTATTATTATTGCTGTATTGAACTTGATTTAGTTAGAGTAACTAAGATCAAGTGTAAGCAA
>JAXCLR010000063.1:19519509-19533200 GCA_035584095.1 Annona squamosa | reverse complement strand
ACTTTAGGATCGACTTCACCCTAAGTCGAAGTCCAAGTCGACTTGGATATCGACTTGGCTATTTCAATTCCTTAAATAATTCAACATAGGCATTAGTATTCACAACATACAGAAATTAGATTTTGTTAATCATCAAAACTCATGCTTTGGTCAATTTTGTTTTATTTTAAACATTGTTTCCAACAGATTGTTCTTGAGTCCTTCAACAAATAAAACATCCTCCATACATGCATTTGAAATACTATAAATATTTCTTTTACCTTTAATTTTACCTTTCTCGTTGTTTCCAAAAGCAACAATTCCATTGTTGTAAGGCTTGAGTTTATGAAATAGACTTCTTTTTCCAATCATATGCCTTGAGCAACCACTATCCATGATCCAAACGTTGCTTGCCTTTGCCTTGAGACATATCTAAAAAATGAATAAATAAATCTTATCTCTTTGGTACCCATTTTATAGGTCCATTTGGGTTATTAACCTGATTTAATATTTGTTGTTCTATTCTTGAAAGCCCAAATCTTGTTTTTCTTGGAACCCAAACTAATTTTGCACTATGGTCATACAATTTTTTAAAATTGCATTTATAGACTTTATGACCCATCTTATTGCAAAAAGTTGCAAGCCATTGGTAATTGCCTTGTTTGCTATAAATCATCCCTAAGATGGGGATTATGAAAAAGATTTATATCCAACTTGGTTCTGGGCATGAGAATGTCCATTTCAAAAGGCTTAAATTGAAAAGTGTTTAGGACGAATGTCCATTGCCAAAGAAAAATATGTCAAAAATGTTTTGAGACATCAAATGTCTCTTGGCTGAAAGAATTTAAGTTGAAAAATATTTTTGGACATAGAGATGTCCTTTGCCGAGAAAGGCTTATGTGTATGATGTTTTTAAGACATGATAATGTCCTTCTCTAAAAAGGAGTTATGAGAAAAAATATTTTGGACATAAAACGTCCACTAATGAAAGATGATTTTATGTAAATGTCTTTGAACATTAGAAATGTTCTTATAAGAAGAAAGGAAATTAATTAAAGATGGTAAAATGTATAAGTTTTCCCTTAACAAGCTGACACGGGGCTTGTAAATGCTTTTAAGAATAATGTTTATGAAAATTGTTCAAGGACACGAAACTGTCCTTATGAACAAGGATTTCATGATAATGTTTTAGGATATATATATATGTCCTCAAATAAAAAGATGTTCAAGATGTTTAAGAAAAAGATTTTAAAAGAAGCCTTGCCATTAAAACATAAAATGCTTGCTTACTGAGTTGTCACTCACGTTTTGTTTTTCTAAACCTTAGACAGGTATCGGGAAACTCAAGAGGATTCAAATTTAAGCAACAAAGGAAAGGTACATGATGGTAGCCATGTGGGCTATAAGGAATGGAATGTGATAATCTGGTTAAAGATCCAAGGCACGTTGAAGTGTATGTAAACTTATGTAGAATTATAATTTCTATGTGATCCAATGCTTGTATGGATGTATGTATGAAATGTAAATGTTATTGTAGAATAACATTATAAGACATTATAAATGAAATATGAAATATATTACAAGTGTATTGCCACTTGTATGATGTTGATTATAAAGAAAAGATTGATGAATAAGTTGGATAAAAAATGTAGTGAGGAATGATTAGATACGATTATGAACCAAAAAAATTTGGATGAAATTCAATTTAGAAACTGCCGCATGATCAGGGCTACCATCCTGATTCACATTTACCAATCAATAAGGTCTTGCGGTAAGGAAGTGACGTCTTGATTTAGGGCGCCACAATTTAGGAGGTCGTTGAGTGAGGAATGCATTGATAGCTCTTTTATGTTCTTCCATCAACCGAGCCTCATCTCTTGTAAGTGCCATTGTGGGGGTCAGATTAGCCGTCAGAGCAGGTCCTTCTCTTTCAGTGTTTCCCATCTGTCCTTACTGGGCCTTTTCCCACAAGCCTTGAATAGTATTTACGACTTGGGCTGCCCAATCTTGAGTAGCTTGCTGCATGACTTCCTTTATTCCGAAAGCTACTCCTTATTCAATCAATCTAGCCTGTCTAGGCTCAAGTTCTTCTTCTGTATTTCTTTCGGGGCTTAAGTTTTCTCATCTTTGACGAGTCCTTGGGTTCTGCCCATGTGACTTTGGTCTATCCTTCTTGGGTCTACTAGTTTCTCCAACCTCATACTCGCTGGGAACTTCTATAGCAACTTCCTTTCCCTTATTTTTTCTAACCCTTGATCTTGTATCAACCATAATGCTTTTCTGAATATCAAAAGCACATAACTTTCATTCATAGTTAGGGTTAGGTCATAACATATGCATCTCATCATTATATAATGAGTAGCTAATTCACATAATCATGATCATGTGATGTTATCCATTATCATGAACATCACTACTATCATTATCATAAATATTCACAGTCATTGTTTCATTTCATATAAACAACTATTCATTTACAAGCCATAACTATTAACTTAACAAAGGATAATGCACAAATGTCACGCACATCACACTTATCTATATTCATCATAATTGTATACACATTCCATCACAATGAAGTGTCATCATTTCATAGCTATACATACTCATGTTTATAAAAATAAGAAAAATCATCGTCTACCCGGTCCCCTCCTTAAGTAGCGATAATGCTTACGCCTAGGTGACATCTGGGTAAATTCTTCAGTGATAGTGCTAGTATTTGACTAGGTAGGATTGTTTTCCTCTTTGCCATCATTATTACCATTGCTACCGTCAGCACTACTATCACTTTCATTGTTTTCATCTTCTTCATCCCTAACTGGTGTGAGGTATCTTAAAGGGTCATTGAGTGTAAACAGATCACGAGTACTCTTGTCTACATGTATCATAACCTCATCAAGGCAAGGAATAGGAGTAAGTGAGCCTATAAATCCTCATACACGACCTTCAATGATGAAGGGGGCCATTTCTTTCTCCCTTTGTCGTATACTTTCCCAACTCATCCTATATTGGAATTGAGTGTACCCATATTCAAACCAATACCATTGTCCTAGGTTAGGAGGTATGGGTGCTGGAGTATTATTCCAAAATCGTTGGAGATCCAATAGGTATATAAAGTTTGTGGAAGTCCGAGAGGTCCAACTGCTAGACTTCTCAACATTAGGCTTCTCCAGACAGCTATTTTGCATATGGGGTGGAGGACACCAAGGGGAAGATCCTGCAAAAACTGGTGGGTAAGGGCTTATATCATGCTGGGAGGCTAACCACCTATTGACATTTTCCTTCGCCTTTCGTCTCTTTTCTTCATCCATTTCTTTCTTCAATTCCTCAAAACTCATAATCTTTTTCCCTTTATCAGCCATCTGTTCAAACATAACAATCAAATTGCATTGCAAAAATAATTTATCATCATATGAGATGCATTTCATCATGTTATAAACATACCTAATCATCATATAATCATATCTAATTTATCACAAAATCATATATAGTCATGCATAATCATGCATATCTCGTCATATTCTTTCAATTTTCTATACTTGGAAATTTGCCTCGCCTATTTACCAATCCATGCTCTGATACCAAGCTCTGTGGCACCCCAAATTGAGCTTTACAACTTAACCCTTTCCTCGGGATCGTATTGATTGGTAAATGTGATCAGGATTGTTCCCCTGTCATACAATGGGTTTTAACGGATATTTATCTGCTTAATTTTCATTCTCATAAGAGTTTAATTTCTCATGTTTTCATCTCAAACATATCTAGGTCATTTCCGACCCATTATCACATATAAAGCATGCTAATTAAAAACATTTCATCATCTACATAAATTAGATGTCACAGCATGTATTAACAATAGTCGTCAACATAAACATTCAAATGGTCATAACCATTCCATAATTGTTTTTCTCATAACATAAGAATTCTAAAATTTTCCACTTATTTATCCGGCTTGCACTTGCTCCTTTGTCATATCTTGTCTTTCACCTGTCTTTGGATTTGGAAAACAAAATCATGAGTCGAAATTCAATAAGCAAGCTATTTGGATTTTATAGGCAATTCATTTTAGGCAACATTTCACATTTAAAATCATCGTGGAAAGCAACTTATACATTATCAAAAGGTATATATTAAAAACATAAATCATGTACCCATCACCAGTAGATATGTAGAATGCCATATAAAAACATAAACATAATCCATCATATCTCCCTTAGGATGGAAGCAAGCCTGGCGGCCATCCATCCACGTTATCTCCTATTTCAGAGAGGGCACCGCCGACCTTGGGCCTATTTAAGTGACTAGGCCGCACCAAGGGATCCGCTTATACCCTTCAAGTGGACCTAGTACCCTGTGCACATGAGCTTTTCATAAATCCATCTTTAACATGATAACATGATTTTTCAATTAGAAACATAGAATCACATCATTTTTCTATAGCATTTATCAAAGAAAATTTCATAACATCACGTTTGAAGTAAAAACATCATTTCAACATCATTTAACTAAGGAATGACCATCCTTGAATATCTCTAAAATATTTTAAATATTTACATCAAACAATTAGTACAAAATCACATTTAATCAAAGTAATATAGAAAAGCAAAAATCATTTAGAAAATTTGCTTGCTTACCTGTATCCCTTGACTTTCCGAATCCATTTTTCTTTGCCTTTGCCTACATGAGAATAATGTATTTTTTCATATTTTTTTTTTGCTCATATCTCATTTAGCTTTCAACCCATTTCATTCACATATATTATTTATTTCACTTCTCAAGTCATTATGCACATATATAGCATATATTGCACATATTAGCACATTTTTACATATTTTATCGGCTAACACATAACATATATAACCCCATAAATAGGGTATCCATTCAATCATATAAAATTTCTTCAATAATTAACATTTATAGGCTCATAAACCTCCATTTTCTATTTTTCACTCCTTTTCCACAATACATACATCAGTGCCTATTTTAGCATACGTTATCGCCTTAGGCTTTATTAATCAATTTCAAAATTTGGAATTAACATTATAAAATTCTAAACGGATATATAATCATGAAATTCATCATATTTTTATGCATTTTTGCACAAAATCATATTTCACAAGTCACTTATCACCCATACATATCTATCGATTCACATACGCCCATTTGGCAACACATATATAATATATTTCATGAAATTTTCTAAGTCAGAAATTTAATCCCTATTTTAGTGTTTTAATTACCCTTAATTACCACTGCATTTAGGATATTTTTATGAGATTTAAAACCACTTATCATAGGTTCCAAAATAGCAACTTCGGAACCCGTTTTTCACCCATTTAACGTGTTTTTTGACACATAACCCTAAGTAGTTTAATAAATCTTAATTTTCAGCAAATAATTCTATTTTTCCTAATATAAATTTAGGGAATTAACACATTTTTAACATTCATAAATAATTTTATCTCAAAACAGCAAGTTACTAACCCATTTTGGGTCATGTTTTCACTTCATTTATACATCATTTCATAAATCCATAAAAATCAGATTTTGAGCTTGTTTTCCAAAATCCTTTCGGGAATCAATAATTCATTAACCCTAGGGTATTTTACCCTATATATAATTCACAAATCACGTAAACCCATTTCCATAGCATTTTTAACCTAAAAATGAAGAGCTCGGGTCATAAACGTCGCTTTACATTCCGTAGTTGCTAAAATTCATTCCTTAAGCTCAAATTAACATATATATATTTCATTAAAACATGATTCATAACCTAAACATGATATTAATCCAAAAAAGCAACTTTTTATGTAAATTTGGAATTCATCAAGTTGAGTTTTCAACTCAATACCCACCTAAACTTCATTTCTGCCATCCAAAACATGGAAATTCATGCACATATCTTAATACTCATTCCATATTCAATCTAAGGGAATATTATACCATTACTTGAAGATTATTTAATCATCAATTTCATAGTCAAATTTTGGAGTTTAAAACTCAAGATGAACAACTCAAATCAACACATGAACTTACTTGATTTATGAGCACCAAACCATAAACACTTTCGATAGATTTTTCTCCCCCAATTTCCTTGTCTTTTTTCCTTCTTTTTCTTCTATTTTCCTTCCTCCTTGCTGGCCAAAATGGACGTGAGAATTGCTGTTACTTGGGGAAGAATTTTTAGCAATTACCTAATTTTTCAAAGTCCCTTCTATGTGAACGTGCATGGGTTTTATAGGGTTGGATAAGGTCCATCTGTGGGCCCCACTTACTGAGTTTTTTCCACACATATAAATGCTCACTTATCCTCCTCATGTGTTGGCTATTTTACAGCCAAGTAAAATGGGTTTTGACCATTTAAAAACTTGCCCTTATCTTGACCCGCAATTTGCCTCCACCATAATGTCCAGCTGCTGCCCATTTTTCCACCAATTTTTCATTTTTTTATCAATCCCATTTAAGGTTAAAATATTCACCTAATTACCCTTTAATTCAAGAATTAATTTGGTATTAAAATAATACCAAAAATTGCAGAGATCACACTTAGCATTGCACGCCAATTGCCCATCCTGTTGTCCACAAAATCACGTCCCTAGTTGCTATCCATTTTGGAATTTTTCTATTTTTAAACCCTAATTTAAGGGTAAATTATACACCTAATTAAAATTTAATTTATTCATAAATTTGGTATAAAAAAAACAGCAGCATTACATCAATCTATTGCACGTCATTTGCATGCAACAAGCTGTCCACTTCTTTACCTTTCATAACAGCTGCAATTTACACTACTTGGATTTTTTTCACATAATTAAATGCTCATTTATGTATCCAAACATGTCAACTATATGTGTGCATTATTTATAAAATAAAAAAATTAAAAATAAATAGCAATGCAGCCCATGGACGTCCCTTCTTGCCACCTTACCTATGCTTAGGTTGCTCACTTTGTAGCTCATCATGGTGGGCATTTAATGGATGGATAATTCTTGTATTTTTACATTTCACATTAATACATGAAATACCCTAGAAATGGGCTGCATTTGGCACCTCAACTCCCATTAAATTCATGCAATTATTTCAAATACTCTAGCATTAAATGCAAGGTACTCTTGAGGTGCATTAGTCAACCAAGCTCACCTTTTTCAATGCAGGTATTTTTCTAACATTTTAAGCTTAATATAAGCCATCCAAAATAAATATCTCATAATTTCATTCAACCGTTTCGAATTTCATCTCAATCCGATTTTCCTATCTCCCGTTATAGTCGTTTAAAGTTAACGATTGAAATTGAGATGTGATCAATAATCATTATACTCATTTCATCAAGAATTTTCATAACCCAATAATTCCATAATACCAAGCCCAACATCATCAACTACCATATCAAATTTCACTTGAATCCGCCTTACGAGCGTTGAGTTATGAATTTTCTAGTATTTTTTCCACTTAACTTGTCAATTATCATATAAGTGCTTATAATTCATATTAAATGAATTAAAATGATTTTCCATGATGTATTTGCACATTTAAATCAATAACAATTTATTCTAATCCCATTGTCCCATATCAGCTTATACTAATCACTCAAATCATCATTGTTAATCCTTAGCCTGATTGCCATAATTTAGCAAATCACAAAAAATCTAAAAACTCCATTTAATCATATATAAGTCACATGTACATGTTCAATGCACACATTAAATCCTCCTTAGGTTGGAGTTTCACAGAATTGGGGATCGACTTGACTTATCATACTTCATATTTTTCATTTTTATATCCTTAAATATTGCACAGAACATATTAGTAGCAAAAACTTACTCAAATTGAGTTGTTAATATCAAAACATATACTTTGGGTATTTTGCCTTTGATTTCAACACTTGTTTCCAACAAAAGGAATTAGGTATGTTAATGAAAATGAGTTGGAAAACTAAGTTGGATGCAAGCAAAAGAAATATATGAATGCTATATCATTCTCATGTAGGCAACGGCAAAAAAAAGGTGAACTCGGAAAGCTAACGTGAGATAGGTAAGCAAGAAAATTTAGGGTGTATTTGGGAATGAATAAAACTTTGGATGAAAAGTTTGGAAGAATAAAAGTTGTCAAATGATGTGATATAATAGGGGTAATGATGAAGAGTAAATAGAATAAAGTTAAAATAGATAGGTTAGTTGCATAGGAAATTATGTAGAAATGATTGAAAAGTAGGATTGTTTGTGTTGGAAGATGTAAAAAAATAATTAAAAATAGAAAAGTTGTAGAGAATGAAAAGTTTTAGATGAAAACTTTTTGTAATTGCCAAACGCCCCCTTTCTTAATAATTTTGGTTTTCATTACAAGGTATTTAAGGATGGTTATTCTTTTATCTCAATGTGTTATGAAGTATTATTTTAATTATGATGATGAATTGCTTATCGTTTCGCAATTATTCATGAAAAGTGATGATGTATGAATTTGAAACGATGTTTCAAAGGGATGGTACAAAGAATTCTCTACATGAAAATGCTAAATTTCCATGTGTAAGGGGTATATAATGTCGAGGTGATGATTGTCATGCATGGAATGGAGACCAAGTAGGCTAGTCAGGGCATAAAGCAGGACAAGGAGTCCGCTCTTGACATTGCTAAGTCGGAAGGTCCAACGCTAGGGACGGAAAGAATCATGTCATGGAAAAATATTCCCCGTGCTAGCATACCCTTACATGAAGGATAATGTCATCAATGGAAATGATGCATTTGCATATCCAATGTTTATGAAATATTTTTTAAATGTCCATGAAAGTTTTATGAAAAGATTTTTGCTCCGCAGATAGTTAATCACTTGCTAAGTGTCTATACTAAATGGAGAGAAATGTTTTAAACATGGTCTCCTAAAAATGTCTATAGCTTGCTTATTAAGTTTTCACTCACATTTTCATTTTCCAAACCTATAGACAGGTGAAAAAAGAGGCCTGGCAAAGGAGCAAGAGCTGACCATTAAAGAAATGAGAAAACATTATAAATTTTCATGTCTGTGAAAAACTTATTTTGGTTGGTTGCAAAATAATATAATGTTTTATGTTGACATCTATGAATGATATATGCAGTGACATCTAATTTATGAGATGGTTTGAAATATATTATGAAAATCATGTCTAGTTATGACATTATTGGATGGAAATGAACTAAATATGCATGAGATGGAAAAATCAAAGGAAATAAATATCTAACAAAACATATTTAATTAGATAAATATCCATTAAAACCTGTCGTGCGACAGGGCAACAATCCTGATCACGTTTACCGGTCGATAGATCTCAAGGTAAGGTTGTGATGCTCGGACTGGGGTACTACAAAAAGACTATGCTTCTAGTATTTAGAGGGCTAAGGCATTGAAAATGGAGTTAATGAGGACTTTAGAGCTTATGCGAGCTCAAAATAGTTCTTTATAGCCTCCAAGGAAGGCAAGGCTAATAATGGAAAAGATAGAAGGGTAATCATCGGGAGGAAGAGGATCGACGACAAGGCAAAAAGCACCCCGACTTGCAAAACTGTCACAGACACCATTAAGGTAAATGTTTACAAGGATTGGGGAAATGCTAAAAGTGTGGCCAAGTTGGTCACATGGCCCAGGACTACGGGATTGCCAAAGCCAAAATAATAAAGTGCTTCATCTATGGTCAAGTTGGACACATTTCACTGAACTATCCAAATAAGCCATAAGGAGCACCTGCCAGAGGTAGGCCGGCCTAGCAAAAGGTCCCCACCATCGCCAATCGGCCTGGTACTGTATCAACACAATGCATGTCCCAACCCTCACCCGAATAGAGTCACAGGAGATGGAGGAAAAAGTGATTATAGGTATGATTTACATTTTAGGAAATCTTACAGTAGCTTTATTTGATTCTGGAGCTGCGCATTCATTTATATCATACCAATTCGTAACCACACACGCACTCCAGCTAGAAGAAACTAGTGGTACCATACATGTAGAATCCTCAGTATATCGATTGACAAGCATAAATCAAGTATGTAAAGGATGCCCTATCAGGATAGGATCAAAAATATTAGAAGTAGATCTTATCCTATTGCCAACAATAGAATTTGATCTCATAGTAGGGATGGATTGGCTAAGTCATTGGGGTGTAACAATTAACTGCAGAAATAAAAAGGTGCAATTTGAAACATCAAACAATGAAATAGAAATCAATAAAATAAGACAGCTAGAAAACATAATAAGGATGATATCAGCTATGAAGACAGCCAAGCTGATACGCCAACAATGTACAGCCTATCTGGTCTCTATAAACACAATAAAAAGAGATGGGGTACCTATGGAACAAATTCTAGCGGTAAAGGAATTTTAAGATATTTTTCCAAAAGAGCTATGAAATTTACCACCAGAAAGAGAGATGGATATGAAAATAGAAATTATCCCAAGGACAGCTCCAATATTTAAGGCCTCATATAGGATGGCACCAGCTGAATTGGCTGAGTTGAAAATACAAATCCAAGATTTATTAAATAAATGGTTTATTAGGCCCAGTGCATCACCTTGGGGAGCTCCAGTACTATTTATAAGAAAAAAAGGATGGGAGTTTAAGACTCTGTATTAATTACAGAGAATTAACAGTAAAAAATAAGTACACACTCCCAAGAATAGATGATCTCTTTGATCAGTTAAAAGGAGCTTCTACATTTTCAAAAATTGATTTACAGTTAGGGTACCACTAGTTGAGAATATGTTCAAAAGACATCCATAAAACAACATTCAGAACAAGATATGAGCATTGTGAATTCTTAGTCATGCCATTTGGACTAACGAATGCCCTAGTTGTGTTTATGGATATGATGAACAAAATTTTTCTAGAATTTTTGGATCCATTTGTGGTGGCATTCATCGATGACGTATTGATTTATTCAAAGACAGAAGCAGATCATGAGAAACATCTAAGGATAGTGTTAGAAATTTTCCGAAGGGAGAAATTATATGCTAAATTCAAGAAATGTGAATTTTTGTTGAAATAGGTAGCCTTTCTCGGCCACATTATATCTGAGAAGGAAGTACAGGTAGATCTTCAAAAGATTAAGGCAATAACAAAGTAGCCACAACCAAAAAATATCATAGAAATAAGAAGCTTTCTAAGGTTAGTTAGCTACTTCAGGAGATTTGTGGAAGGATTCTCACAATTGTCAACTCCACTCACAAAGCTGACAAAAAAAGAGTTAGGTATGAATGGACACAGGAATGTGAGAATAGCTTCCAAGAGTTAAAGAAAAGATTGGTAAAAGCGCCAATTTGAACACTACCTACAGAAAAAGAAGGGTTTGTGAACTATAGTGATGCCTTAAAGAAAATATTAGGATGTGTATTAATGCAATATGGAAAAGTTATATCATACGCATCCAAGCAACTCAAACGTAAACTATGCAACCCATGACTTAGAATTGGCAGCAGTAGTTTTTGCCTTGAAAATTTGGAGAAATTATTTGTATGGAGTTAAATATGAGGTCTATACTGATCACAAAAGTCTCAAGTACATTTTTACTCAAAAGGAGTTAAATATGAGGCCAAGAAGATGACTCGAGTTATTTAAGGATTATGACTTCAACATTTTATATCATCCAGGCAAAGCTAATGTAGTCGTCGATACACTAAGTAGAAATATTAACTTAGCACATCTTGTCACAAAGGAAGAAGGGCTACTATCAGAATTGAGACAACTAGAATTAATTGTAAGCCCACCTGGGGTACAAGTTAGATTGTCTCAATTACAAATCCAGTTAAATTTATATGAGCAAATTAAAATAACTCAACAAAAAAATGAGGATTTAAAAAGTTATGTTGAGAAAATGATCAAGAAAAATCCCAATGAATATATATAAGATGAACATGGAATGTATAGATATAGGCGTCGCCTGTGTATACCCAATCACGAAGAAATCAAGGATCAGATATTGAAAGAAGCACATTTCTGTCCATTTTCGATGTATCCAGGTAGCACGAAGATATATTAAGACATCAAAAAAACCTATTGGTGGAATAACATGAAGAGAGAAATTGTTGAGTATATGGCTAAGTGCTTAACATGCTAAAGGATTAAGGCTGATCACCAAAAGGCCCCTAGAAAGTTATAGTTGCTAGAAGTCCTAGAATGGAAATGGGTTGGTATCACCATGGATTTTATTGAAGGGTTGCCAAGAATCCAAAATGGGAATGATGCTATATGGGTAGTAGTTGATAGATTATCAAAGGTAGCTCATTTCCTAGTCATCAAGAAAAATTTTACTGCTAACCGATTGGCTAAGATTTATTATAAAGAGATAGTAAGACTGCATGGAGTACCTAAGTCAATAGTTTTCGATCGAGATTCTAGTTTTACGTCTCGATTTTAGAAAAGTTTTACATCAAACCTTAGGTACACAACTAAAGTTCAGTATGGCGTTTCATCCTCAAACTGATGGGCAAACAAAAAGAGTAAATCAAATAGTTGAAGATATGCTAAGGATGTGCACAATAGAATTTAGAGGATCATGGGATGAATACTTAGCAAAGAAAAAATTTGCTTATAACAACAATTGTCAAGCAAGCATTCAAATGGCCCTATTTGAAGCATTGTATAAACGAAAATGCAGAACTCCTCTAAACTGGGATGAAGTTGGAGAAAAAAAGTTAGCTCCAGACCTATCAAAAAGAATGGTAGAAAAGGTCCAAGTGATTCACCAGTGTATAATCACAGCCCAGAGCAGGCAAAAGAGTTACACTGATTGCAAAAGAAGATATTTGAATATCCGAGTTGGGGATCACGTGTTTGTCAAGGGAGCGCCATTCATAGGAGTCACCCGGTTTGGAAAAAGAGAAAAACTGAACCCAAGAAACGTCGGGCCCTTTGAAGTTCTGGAAAAGATAGACAACCTAGCCTATAGAATAGCCCTGCCTCCTGCTCTAAGTGTCATCCACAATGTGTTTCACATCTCCATGCGAAGAAAATATGTTTATGATCCTACCCATGTGTTGATAGCAGAAAATTTGCCAATCCAAAAACATTTGAATTATGAGGAAAGGCCGATCAAAATATTTGATTTCAAAATCAAGAAGCTTCGAAATAGAGAAATTGAGTATGTAAAGGTACAATGGAATCGATATTCAGAGTCCAAAGCCACTTGGGAACTATAAGAAGAGGTCGAAAAGAAATATCCTCAATTTTAAGATGTATGGTTTCTCAAACGTTTCAAATGTTTATCAAAATATTTTAATCAAAAACGTTTTTAAAAGAATTTAAGGAAGGTCATCTTAAAACTGGATTTCAAATAACAACTTGTTAAAGTGGGTGCGCTCGCTTACAAGTTGACACGGACTGCGGTATTTGATGTGTTTTTGAAAGTAATTGTTAAATATAGACTTCGGTCTAAGATTTTTGTGCATATAGATGCAGGCTACGGTCTGTGATCCCGGTTGAAAAGAACATAAGCTACGGTCTGTGGTTCTTCAAACCAAAACGGACTGCGGTTCATCAGGATAACGTACGGTGCACCGGTACAAGGAATAGACTAGTTGTAGAGCACTGTTTGGATGACCGGGGCCCACTCTACATAAGTTCAAGTCGCTAAGGGATGGCAGGAGTGCCAGCGGCGCCTTCCTTGAGATGGGCGCAGGATGAATAAACAGCCGCTGGGCTAGCGTGTTGTTAAGGATTCTCTTCCAAAAGGTAGCATGATCACTTGCTAAGT
>JAXCLR010000063.1:19486223-19498559 GCA_035584095.1 Annona squamosa | reverse complement strand
ATAAAATCAATCATAATTCAATAAATTCACTTATAAATCACATGTAAATATCCAATGCATATATCGAATCCTACTTATGTTGGGGTTTCACACCTCCCATGTGGCCTTTGATTTTGGCATTTTATACCATCAAAAGGTTACCCAAATCCATGCCATTAATGTGCCTATCCAGGCCGCTTACACGTCCATGCTATGCCCTCCTTAGCCACCTTGTTTCGGCATTTTGTGGGTACAAATATTTGCCTAATTTGCAAGTCATTAAACACCCATTAAGGTTCAACCCCTTTAGCATACATTTTTGAATTTTTAGAATTATGAAAATGCTCCAAAATTTGCTCTTTAAACCACCTGAAATCCTTCATTAAACCATTAACTTTTTGTGACACCCCAACCTGAGCGTCATGACATTAGCCTTACTCTGAGACTGAAATTAATTGGTAAATGTGATAAGGATTGTTGCCTTGTCACACAGCGGGATTTATCGAATATTTATCTACTTAATCTTGACTCCTTAAGAGTAAATGTCATTTAACACATTTACAATTTTCATCCAGTGCCCATTTAGGCCATTATTAAACCTGAATATACACATGTTGTATCATATAACTCATATTCATTCATAATATGATTAAATCATACCTTAGCATTTATCCAAAAAAAAATATTCTCCATCTATAGCCATATATCATGGAATATTTTTCATACAAGACATCAAGATAGTCATATAAATTCATCGTACAATCACTCCTTCCAATTCATAAACAGGCATTCATAAACTTCACCATTCTTCAAAACTGAACCTATGCTCCTTGCCTCCTTCTTCCTTTTACCTTTCTTTGGATTTAGAAAAGAAAAAATGATTCGAAACTAAATAAGCAAGCTATAGGTTTTCAAGTAATTCATTTTGAATGCAACATTTTTCATTTAAGGGTGTGTTTGTCAATTTGCAAAAGTTTTCAAGTTAAAACTTTTCAATCTAAAACTTTTCACTCTTCGTAACTACTCTTTTTTTAATTATTTTTTACACATCTTTCTATATAACAATCCTACTTTTCAATTATTTATACACAAATACCAATACAACTAATCTATTTATTTTAAATTTACTTTCTTTACTCCTCATCATTACCCCTACAATATCACATCATTTGACAACTTTTATTCTTTAAAAGTTTTCATCAAAAGTTTTATTCATTACCAAACAAACCCTAAAACATCATAGAAAGCAATGGTATACCCTCTCGAGGGTATATCATGAAAACATGATCCTTATACCCATCATGGGTATATCATAAATAATGCAATGCATTATGACATCATAGGATGGAAGCTAGTTAAGCAATCATCCATCTCCAACGTCTCTCCCAATCCAGGGAGGCGCTGCCGACCTTAGGCCTCTCTTAACGGCTTGGCCGCACCAAAGGGGGACAATCGGTCCTCTTACACCTTTGAGGTGGACCTCATGCTTTATGCACATGAACCTTTCATAAACATGATCCTTGACATGCTAGCATGATTTTTTATTCATAAATTCATATTTCATCACTTGGCATAAGAAATTGAGAAAAAATTGTAAAAATCATTTAACATATTGGAAGTATCATTTCAATAAACATCAAGATAAAGGAATGGTTATCCTTAAACACCTTAGAAAGAATTTAAATCAATCATTTTCTAAACCATTCAAATAGTTAGAACATCATTAGCAAACATTTTATCATATTTTGATAAAATAAGAAGCATTTAGAAAATCGCTTGCTTACCTATTTTACCTTAGCTTTCCGAATCAACTTTCTCTTTGTCTTTGCCTATACATAAAAATGGAATTGCATTCATAAAACTTTCGTTTGATTGCATACACTTAGTTTTCCAACCAACAATTCATTACATGCACAACCAGCTTGAATGCCAAGTCGGGTATACATTCATAGTACATACTTGTGCATCATACCACTTAATCCTTATCATTTTCTAAACCCATATGTAGGGTATTCATTCATACATAAAATAACCATTCATTTATCATCATATGGAGGTTCATACCTCCCATTTATCATTTTTTATCCATTTTTCACATTTCACACGTCAGTGCTCATTTTAAGCACATATTCGACGTCTTAGGATTTATATATTAATGTTAAAATTTGATATTATTATTAATCATCAAAATAGTAACATAATCATGCATTTTAATTTTATTTCATTCATTTTTTCGTTTTAGCAAATCACATAAGTCATTCATCACTTGTCCATACAAATCCTTCTATATACACCCATCTTATGACACATAACTTATGTGTTTCTTAAAATGTTTCAAAACAACAACTTGTATCTTATTTCAGCATGATTAAAACCTCTAATTAACATCTAATTTAGGATTTATTTCTATATTTTTAATCCATTTATCATAGGGTTCCAAAACAGCAACTTTGGAACCCTTTTTTCATCCTTTCAACGTCTCTTTTGATACTTAAATCAAAACAGATTTTTAATCCATAAATTTCAGCAATTAATCATGCTTTTATTAATCCAAATTTAGTTTAATATAATATATTTAAAATCCATAAATTGGTTGCTTCCAAAACAACAACTTCCACACATGTTTTGGGTACCTTTTTCACCCCTCTTTGGATACCCCTTTACATACCCTAAAAAATCAGATTTAGGGTATACCTTCCCAACATTTTTTTAGCTGTCAAAAGTAATCTAATCCTATGGTATTTTACCCTCTAAATCATCCACAATTTAATTTTTTACAAAACAGCAACATGTTACGTATGCAGGGTACCATTTTAGCCCCATTTCGACGTCCCTTTGTACATGCACATAAAATCAGATTTATGGCCATCGCTTCCACCCTATGTAGGACATCCCAAGGGTCTTTAATTTAGGTTACTTTACCTTACAATTCATCCATATATCATTTAGGCTAATCCTTGCATCATATTTAACATAAAAAGTAGAAAATTTGCTCAAATATGAAAACCTAAGTTCTATCTGTTCTAAAATCTTTAGCTTATGCTCAAATTAACATATATAATACAAAATAACATGAGTTGTATCCTAATCATGGTTCTTAAACAAAATAGCAACTTATCTTAGGGATTTAAGAAAATTCAAGATAGGTTCTTCACGCATAAACAACCCTAGACTTCCATTTAGCCCTCTTGAACCCTTGATTTCATTCATATCATTTAAACTTCATTCAATACCAATCAAGGGCATCATGAATCATCCTTCAAGGGTTCATTATGAATCAAATTCATGACTCATAATTTGAGGGGAAAAACTTAAGATTAAAGAACTCAAAACATGAAGTATACTTGAATCAAATCAAACTTGAATCCAAACTTTCCTAGCTTGAATCCCTTTCTATCTTCCTCCTTTTCCTTTTCTTTTTATCCTCTTTTTCCCTTCCTTTCTTTTTGGTCTTGGGCGTGCAAGGGCTGCCGTTGTTAATTTTTGGATGATTTCTCTCTCCTCACTTGCATATGGACGTCTCATGTACGTGCTCCCATATATTTTATATTTTTGGATTTTTTCCCATCTTATGGGGCCCAATTTGACACATCATAGATATGGTAATTTATATCCCACTTATCCATTTATGAGTTGGCACATTCACATCCAAGTAAAATGGGTAATTATCATTTATATAAATATCAAATCTTTAGCTCATAAGTGAGCTACTTAGCTACTCCCCGCTTGAAGTCCACATGGCAAGCTCTTATGAATTTTCTTGGCCACCAATTCATTCCCTATTTATGAGCATTTAAATGCCCCATCCATATACATCATGTAGGTTTTGACTTTAGTGTAAAAAAAATCAAAAAATCCAAGTACATGATCCCTTGGACGTCCACATGATGCCTCCTTCCATGGCCTTTCCTAGCTAGCTCATCAGCCTCTTAAATCATGCATTAATCACTTGGTCTCATGACATTTATTCACCTTAGCTTCCAAGGTATCATAGGTGCTCATTTAATATAATAAAAAATCAAAAAAAATCAAAGGGTAAAACCCCTTGGACGCCCATGCTTAGGCCACATAGATGGCCTCTTCTAGTTAGCCTTTTTAGCCCCTTATCCAAGCATTAATCCATGGCATATTATCATGGATTTTATGATTTAAAGTAATCCACAAAATCAATCCAAAATCACCCTTGTTTGACACCTCATATGAAGAATTAACTCATGCATTTAATCTCTTGCTTTTTCATAAATGCATGTTACTTTTTGGATCAAAAGTGAAAGCCATTTTGTCATTTTGTGTTGTGACTTCCCAAACCGAGATGTTACTTCTTTACCTCAAGGCCTTATTGATTAGTAAATGTGAATCAGGATTGTTGCCCTGATTACGCGGCGGGTTCTTAATTGGAACTCGTCTAAATTTTTTTCCCAATTCATTTCTTTTATCTATCATCATTCCCTTCATTCCACACTACATCTTTCATCATACAAGCATCATTACACCTGTAATAAAATTTTATAATTCTTTCATAGCATTCATCATGCTTTTCTACAATAACATTTACATTTTGTACAAGCATTGGATCACATAAAACTTATAATTCTACATAAGTTCACATAAACATCAACATACCTTAAATCTTTAACCAAGCTATCACATTTCATTCCTTATAACCCACATGGCTACCATCATGTACCTTTCTTTTATTGCTAAAATTTGCATCCTTTTGAGTCTCTCGGCACCTGTCTAAGGTTTGAAAAAACAAAATGTGAGTGACAACTCAGTAAGCAAGCATTTTATCTTTTAGGGCAAGACTTCCTTTAAATCATTTTTCTTAAACATCTTGAACACCTTTTTACTTAAGGACATTTATATGTCCTAAAACATTATCATAAAATCCTTGTTTATAAGGACAGTTCCATGTCTTTGAACATTCTTCTAAAACATCATTCTTAAAATCATTTACAAGCCCCGTGTGGGCTTGTTAATGCAAAACATAAACATTTTACCCTTTTTAATTAATTTTGTTTAATCTTATATGAACATTTCTAATGTTCAAAGATATTTACATAAAATCATTTCATAACTCCTTCGGCAAAGGAGGACATTATCATGTCCTGAAAACAGCATACACATAAGCCTTTCTCCTCAAAGGACATTTCTATGTCCAAAAATATTTTTCATCTTAAACTCCTTTAGCCAAGAGACATTTGATGTCTCAAAACATTTTTGACATAACTTTTTGACAATGGACATTTATATGTCCTAAAACACATTCCATCAAAATACTTAAGCATCGGACATTCTCATGTCCATAAACATTTATCATTTAGGCTCTTTAGAAATAGACATTCTTATATCCAAAAACTAAGTTTCACATAAATCTTTTTCATAATCCCCATCTCGAGGCTTGTTTATAACAAATAAGACATATAGCATACATAAACCATTTTCACATATGCATTTGTACAAAAATATTTCCTTTCATTCCTGTTATTTACACTTTTGTGTAAAACACCCTATTTAAGGGTAATCATTTCATGAGAATCCCTTTAGGATAACTTTCATAAAAACATACTTTAATGTCCTAATCTTTGGGCTTTTTAAAAGCAAAACAAAGCAAATGTATTTCTCTCTATCTAGTAGTGACACTTAGCAAGTGATCACTCTACCTTTTGAAAGAGAATCCATACTTAACAGCACACTATCCAAGCGGCTACTCTTTCATCCTGTTCCCACTTAGGGAGGGCATAACTGGCCTCCTGCCATCTCTTAGCGACTTGGCCCTATGTAGAGTGGGCCCCGACCATCCTAACCGTGCTCTACAACCGACTTATTCCATGTACTGGTGCACCATACATCATCCTAATAGTCGCAGTCCATTTGGTTTAAAATATCACAGACCGCAGCCCATGACCTTTTAAACCGGGATCACAAACCGCAGCCTGTATTCATACTCACAAAATATCATAAACCAAAGTCTACATCTTTAAAAATCATTTCAAAAATACATCACAGACCGCAGTCCGTGTCAACTGATAAAGTGAGAATACCCACTTTAATCAAGTTGTTATTTGAAATTTAGTTTTAGGATGACCTTCCTTAAATTCTTTTAAAACCATTTTGAGTAAAATATTTTGAAAACATTTGAAATGTTTGATAAACAATACATTTTAAAAACCCTTATAATAAAAGAATTTCAAAAGTTTTGGATTTTCAACAATAAACCATATATTTCTTTAATATTTTTTGGATTTCCATTTTAGGGCCTTTTGCTTATAAAAGTTATGCAATTATACTATCTCCTTCTCCACAACCTAAAAATTAAATTATTATCCACATATCTATTATACTATTTTACATAAAAGGGAATTGTACAGTCTTTTGCATGTCATTTAGCAACCTGAAATTAAACCATTTTAGGAAATCACCTATTAGGTTGGTCATCCTGAAACCCCATTCAACAACATTCGTATAAATATTTTTGAAGATATTTTTATCATAGATTTCCTTATCGAAAGAAAATCAAAACTTTTTGAATATCATTTCAAGATATATGGACTCTGTCCAAATTATCGTTTATATCTAAATAATCTAGCATAGAAAAATCAATCTTATTCTATAAATCAAATCACTTTTTCTTTTCTTTCATAAACCTAGCGATTTATCATAAAATATCATAAGAGAAAACCCAAATCTTATATGCTAAAATTTCTTTGTGAATACTTTTGAAATAACATTATAAAGAACTTGCTTGCTTAAAAGCAAATTCTTAAAACCATTGGCATAAGTCAATAAAATCCTTTAAAATAATCATCATGGAGAACTTGCATACTCATAAGCAAATTTATCAATTCCATTAACATAAAGCATTCCCATCCTTGGAAACACTTGTGATAAATTATTTATCTTAAAAAGTGTCGCTTGTTTTCCATGAAGTAAACCTTAGGACTTTTCATTAAAGTCATTATTTTCCAAAACTTGTGGCTTTGTATTAAAGCCGTCATTGCTCATTCGTCAAAACATAATCATAAACATTTCATTCACATATCATCATATAGATAGAAAACAACATTTTAGAAAGTTCGCTTGCTTACCTGAGGTCGCCATAATCCCTTTCTTCCATTCTTTTCCTTTCCTTTGCTTAGATAAATGAAAACAACATTTCATTTATATGCATCACTTCAAATGCTTGCATCCCTTAGAATTTTCCAACCTACATAAATCCATTTGGATGTACATTATACTTACTTAATCCTCTTGTCTTTCGAGTCGGGTGTTCATACATATCAACATAGCCTATACATCACATTATCCATTCATTCCTTTCCTTTTAAATACCCTTATGTAGGGTAAACGTTTTAACATATTATAAACTTTTATGTAATCCAAATATGGGGGTTCCTTGCCTCCCATTTATCATTTAACATCCCTTCTTTACATTTTTCATATTGGTGCTTATATAAGACACCTATTCATGAGTTAGGGCTACTAATCTAAATTTTAAATTTTTGAGACTTTATAATTTTCTCAAAGCAGCCCTATACTTCCTCATTTAACCATGTTTTCCTTTCATTTTTGCGTCTTAGGTACTCATACATGTTCATCCTCCCTTCTTACCATCCATATTTCTCATATTTACTCTCTTGAAGAAGCATATATTATATGTAATTCAAGTTAATATAAAACAGCACTTTGTTTTCACATTTTATCACATTTTCATCCATTTTTGTATTTTATCAAATCTTATTTAGTCATTTCTCATCTTTGTCATACATACGCTTTATGTGCTTCCCATTTCTTATACATAGATTATGTGTTTCTTAATTTTTTTCAAAACAACCACTTTTCCTTCTATTTGGCATAATTAATCCACTTAATTATCACATGATTTAAGGTATTTTCATGAAATCTTAAAGTCTTAATCATAGGGTTCCAAAACAGCAACTTTAGCACCCTCCTTTGATGCTTTCAACGTCTAACTTGACGCATTGTTCATAACAGATTTTTAATTTATTAATTCCTGCATTGAATCATGCTTTTCTCATCCCATATTTAGGTTATTTCTGTATATTTAAAACCCATATTTTGGTCGCCTCAAAACAGTAACTTTCCATATCCGTTTTGTGTACCCGTATGGATGTTCACAACATGGTCCCTTAAAAATCATATTTTGACAAATCTCTTACATCCAAGGTTGGATGTCCCCCGTACCCTAACTTTAGGGTATTTTACACTTTAATTCACCCACATATTAATTGGATTTAATCCATGCATCATACCCATCTCAAGTGTGAGAATCCAACCCGTAGACAACTCTAAGTTCCACCCGTCCAAGGGTCCTTAATCCATACCCAAATCAACGTATGGAAAGCATAAACTCATGAATGATAAGCTAATTATGAAAGATGATTAAAACAACAACATAATAAGGGAATTTCATAAAATTCCAACTAGGATTATTCCCCCTGATCATGCTTAACACGTTACTTAGACTCCTTGAATTCCTTGGATTCATTACTTTCATTCAATGCTCATTTAATACCCTAATTAAGGGCATCAAGTGGAACTCTAAATTTTAGGACCACATATGAAATCCTAAGGTCATGAACCCTAGGTAATGTATTATTTGTTTTAAATATATGATTTTTGTACTATATAATTAATTTAATAAATAGAAAACATGAATAGTTATCATGTGATTAAGATAAAGGGATAAGTTAATTACTTTGGATTAACTTAATCACAAAAGACAAAAAAGGAAGCTTCTCACAATAGAACAAAATAGGAGTGGAGACAAAAAGGAACTTAATTGAAGTCTACAAAGGTTATATTTGGAATTTATAAGGAAATGAAGTGTAATTTATGATTTCATAAAGATTGGATATGAAAATGAATTTTTACAATTTTTTTGGGAAAGAATTTCTAAATTCTGAATTATACCAAGTGAAATTGTTTAAATTTACAAACCTTATGCAAAAATAAAAATAAATGAAAATTTTTTGGCCAATTAGGGGTCCTAACTAAGGGCTTATTTTCATCCTCACTGTTTTCATTAGATCTAAGCATGCATAACTCAGAATCACATAAGAATTTAATAAAAAGTACTAAATTATGTGCTCTCTAATCTAGACGGATCAGATTATGAAAAGTAATTGACTAAATTGCCTAACTTGAGTGCATCAAAAAGCGTGCCCAAGAGCAATTCATGCACAACCATGCATGTACAAGAGTTGACGTTGATATTTTGTTAGTTTTATATAATTACTTAGTTAATTAATATCTTAAAGTATATAAGGCTGTTTGAGATGAAATTTTAGAAGTAAGCCTATTTTAATACGCCCTACACAATAAATGGATTAAATTTCGAAAAACATATCCACAAGTTTTTAAAATGAAATTTTATGCCAAAATACGATTTTAATTAAATTAAAAAATATGTACTTCGCTCTAATTGAGGTGAAATTTTATGGGTAAGCCAATTTTAAAAAAAAGAAAAGAAAAGAAAAGCAGCGCTAGCAATAAAAGGGAGTGCCAGTGCATGAAAGGAGCTTAGATGGACAACTATTAGATATTAACATAAAGTAACTAATTGTTAAAAATATTGAAAAGCAATAGCTGAAAAAATTTGAGCGGTAACCATGGGTTAGAATCAATTGCTAACTATGGTGAACCGATCAATGTATAATATATAAAGAGCAGCAGCATATTGCTACGAGTGTTGTTGCTGGCATTTGAAAAAAGTAATTCAGCAATAGTTAAAGGGATTGCTAAATAAGTTGCTGGACTTTCAATTGGCAGCAACATTTTTATTTTTCTTCCAACAAAACTAAAAGACGCTCCAAGTCAGGTTCTATTTAATTCCTTTCTTTCATTTTTAATTGAATTTTTATTGTTGGAATGGATTACTGTCCCCAACAGATTTATTCATACATAAAATTAATAGATGGATTTATGAAAATTCAGCAGCTATATTATTATATATATAATTGCTGGAATTATAAAATAATGGCAGTTGTATTTTATTTAAGTTATTTAATGGATGAATACGTGATGTTAGAAACCAAAATATGAATGAGATGATAAACGAAGGATTTTAGCCATGAACATTTTTGTACAAGCTTATGATATGATCATTAAGGAACGACCATGGTTTTAGCTTAAAATATTAAGCAGGTTGTGAATAAGATTAACTTAAACAGGATAAAATGGGTGACAGAATCAGCTTTAGTAAATGATTTTTAATAGTTTTTGTAGATGGATTTTTTATATGAAATTTTAATATGATGTAAAATACGTCATGATTATCTTTTGACAAAAATCAAATAGTATTTTTGGAAGGCATAAGTATGGTTTAAAAATAATGTGATTAGGGTTATTCCTAATTTCACAACACTATCTAGCATAGTAAAAATGCCAAAATAAATATATAATATTAACATTTCTTGCTGAATTTTTTGTGAAGGTTAATTCATGTAGTTAATGATGTATGATGGAAAGTTTAGAGTTAAATACCTTGATTTAATTATAAATTAAGATTTTAAAAAATTAGTATGCCTGATTTCAGCAAATGTGGATAGTTTGAGAAATAATCAAAAAGAAATATGAAACCTTAGTGAAAATGACCTGAATTGATATATATATGTTAGTCAGGAGTATAATAAAGGATTAAGGATAGCAAGAATGATTAATAATTGATGTTATAATATGTATATGGAATTAATGGGTAAATAAGAAGATGAAACTTAGTGAAAATAAGAAAACAAAGGCTGTTTTGGAATTTAGTAATAAGTTTTCGAAATTTTAAATGCAATTTATTTTCATTATAATGTGTAAAAAGGTTTACAAAGAAGGTACAAATTTATGATCACTAAGTAAGTGATTAAGTACCTAAGATGTGATTTTAGAAAATATAGATGACAGTAAAATGTAATATATAGGGCTGTTTGAGGGAAATTACAAAAATTATAAAATGTTTAGACCCAAATTATAAGCCCTTACCCTTTAGCAAATATCTTGAGAGATTTTCTCAAATAATATGTCAATTATAGGAAATATATGCTAAGTATAAAATGCTAAAATCCAAGATGTTGGATTTAGGTAAGTATTACAAATCCTAAGTAAGATTTGGAAAATTAAGTCTTAAATAATAATGTCAAAATAAATGGAATGGTTAGACCTTGAAATAAGTTCAACCAAATGAGGATAAGAGTGGTTGGTATTGGCCAAATTTGAAAATGTGGTTAGAAGATAATTATATTGAATTTATAGAAAGAGGAAGATAAATGGCTTATTTGAATTGGTGACATCAAATGACTTAGGAAGTTCATAAGCAATTTCCTTAAGAAGTTGACTAAAGGAAAGAAAACAAGTGTTGAAGATGGAATTGATAAGTGAGAGATGGTTAAACATAAGTGAATTGGAATAGGGTGATGACAATATTGAACTAAAGGTAGAAATGTGTCAAAGTTAATATGAAAAACACGTGGGTTAGAAAACCCTATGATAGATTTAGAGTTAATAGTAGAAATGTGCAAGCATGGGATATTAAGTTTATATGAGAAAAAAATGGTCATTTTCATTTGTATAGGAAAAGAAAAGAAAAAAGTGGAAAGTACAAGTTGACTACATAATTAAGCAAGCACAACTTTGAAAATGATATTTTATATGCTTTCTAAATTATTTCAAAATGTTTGCAAATTATTTGCTTACATGTTCTTAAGAAATATATTTAAGGATAGTCATTCTTATAATGCTTTACATGAAATGATTGCTAATTTCTTGTTAAATGCTTT
Source organism: Annona squamosa (assembly GCA_035584095.1). Taxonomy (NCBI): domain Eukaryota; kingdom Viridiplantae; phylum Streptophyta; class Magnoliopsida; order Magnoliales; family Annonaceae; genus Annona; species Annona squamosa. The sequence continues at coordinate 19,486,794 of JAXCLR010000063.1, read as the reverse complement.
TGTAAAATGTTTATGATTTATAAATGTCATGCCAGCATATGTATGTGAATGATCATGGTGCACAAGGATTAGGTCATAGCTAAGGTAGTAAGCCAACCAGATGTCCCCCTCACTATTGCTAAGTCGCTTATACAGGCCCAGGTCGGCTGCGACCTCCCTGAAATGAGAGCAAGATCAAGTAGTGGACGCTTAACTAGCGATCCATTTGGAAAAAGGTCATATATGCTTGAACGCATTGTATTCTCATAATACACATAAGGATGACATGGTTTCTAATTTATTGGTAGTTGATCACTTGATAAGTGTCTTTTACCCAATAGAAAGAAATGCATTTTGTGAAACTCCGATCTTAGACACGTGTATAAAACCCTAGGGTTGTAAACCCTAGCAAATATATTTGGAAAATATACATTCATGAGTATGAAATATGTGAGAATAGAGGTTAAAATAATTATGTATGAAATTTGGATGAATAGTGCACGTGAATAATAAATGTGGGATTAAAGAATATGTTAAGTTAATCACTTTGGATTAACTTAATCATAAAAGACGAAAAAGGAAGCTTCCCACT
>JAXCLR010000063.1:19413071-19435877 GCA_035584095.1 Annona squamosa | reverse complement strand
TTTAACATAATAAAATAGTTTGATATAAATAACAATTTTAAAGTGATTTTTTCAACATTAAACTACTTGCTACAAAATTTATATGTGGATAAATGCTTGTATAAAGTTTTATTGCATTCTAATCTGTGTGGGGGCCTACTTTTGGGCAAACGTACCATTGTTCCAGTGTAGTTATGCTGCACCGGAACAACCCTCTATATATATATATCTATATCTTAGCAATAAAAATAATAGAAGCTTAAGTTTTGAGTGTATTGAATTGCTCTCTTGGAGGGTTGGTTATGTCTTATTATAAATGACGAATCAAAACAAAATCAAATGTTACGGCTGCTAGATGATTATTCGAAGTCACGTAGGAAGATCACCCACTGATTTTATACATAATATTGGTGGTCTATTGGCCAATCAAATTACAATTACAGGCATTGTGTATTGAACTCCTTGCATAGGACTTGAAAGTTCAATGATTAATAATAAGGGTTGATTCATAACTGGCAATTCAGAATCTAAGACAGGAGGCGACCGTATTACATTAGTACGAAATAGTGTTTAGAGAGTGTAAAGCCTTGCTTGGCAGAAATTAGCAGATCAAACTTCACCATACTTACACAAAAGTTAATCAAGGAACCAATTTAATAGCAAATATTGCTTTCTTTTGACCTTTTGAGTGCTATAAATTTTTGTAAGTTTTATGATATTGGGTATTTATGATATTTTATTTCGTGATAAAAAGAAACATTAGCTCACTTAGATTTGTATTTGTATAATTTCGTTTCTTTTCTAATAAAGTTTTAGAAATTTAGCCTCTTTTCCAACAAAAAATGGCAGTGGATAACAGTCACTTTCATACTTTTTCATATTTCTTATGTTAGTCATTTTAGTCGTACAACAACTTACGAAGCTGAGCAAAAGAGTACAACTAATTAGTTGTATTTTTCCCCAAAAGGCCGCACTTTCTAAGACAAATACATCGTTTAGCCTAAACATAGACGCAGTTTGTTTAAGCGGAGAAGCTTTTATGGATGCTTTGGTGCTTATGATCCGAGAATAGAAGAAATCGAGGCTCGTATTTAAACTTTCAACCTCACCACCAATTATTTATCCAGACAAATTTCTTACAATTAAGTTGGGGAGTTACACTCTATCAAAAAAAAAAGGGGAATTAGACGAATATCAACGGTAATTTTACTTGATGGAGCTGGGTCCACCCGATGAGCGGCCCTGATTTCGGTGTTGCTTTTTGGGTTTTCTGGCCAGTATATATCCGCTCGCCTGCATTGTACTGTGTCCTGGTTACTTAACATTCACCTGGCAATTTTTATCAATCCTTCGCCATTCTTTCCTTCTCCTCTAAATGTCATCCTCTGTTAAGAAGAGATCTGCCTTACCTCCGTGGGTCGTACTACCCTAAAAGAGTATGGTATGAGAGTATTCAATACAATACATGAATCTTCAGCAGAAACAAATGATCACATCATGAGTACCTCTTTTGAACCTCGATAAGAAACTGAATATTCATTAATTTACGGTCCATTCTGAGATTTTTTTCCCCCTTGTTTGCGGGTACAAGCTAAATACATGCAGTGTACATGGGGATGGCTTGCATGAGCGTCATTCCCTGTGGCGAGCAGGGACTTGAAGAAATAGATTGAAATTAAGCATGTGGCTTAACGTAGCAAGACCCGGGAATGAACATATAGATCTGGATACGTAAAATCATGCAAGTTACGGAAAAACATGCAAAGAACAAAATCACCCACTAAGAGGAAAAAATAAATAAATGAATGAAAAGAAGACATGGTCCGCTGTTCTCATCTTCCGCATATATCATCAACATTTCATCCTTCTTCATTCAAATAAATCAAAAAATAGCAAACGCAGAACCAAAACATCTTAGATTACAGCAAATTAAAACACTCCGTTAATTAATCACAAAACCCCAAAAAGAGCACAAAAAGGAGAGAGATATAATTACAGAAGCGCTTCCTCAGTAGAGTGATCTGTCATTGTGGGCCATCTTGATCCGACGGTTCCGTTCATCGTTCTCAACTTCTCCCTCCGTCGTCACAGCCGAGGACATGTGGCTCATGACCAGCGAGTTCTCATCGGGAGGCAGTAAGACGGCAGTGGGGGCCGGCGCCGACTGGAAGCGCTGCTTGCATGTGTGACAAGTGATTTGGAGGAGGATGGCGTTAATCTGCTTCGTCGCATGCTCTTTCAGAATCTGCGCCTTCTCCAGCTCCGCCTGCGCGTGCTGCCGGATTCTCTTCGAGTTCGCGAATTCCTGCTCCGCCAGCTCCATCTGCCGCTTCGCTTGCTGCCGGGCCTCGTCTGCGAAGGCCTTTTCCGCCACCGCCAGCCGCAGCTGCTCCCTTGCTTGGTCTTTCAGCTCTTCCACGACGGACTTCTTTGCGCTATCATTTGGGTCGCCGTCGGAATTCAAAAGGGGGGAGGTGCCGATGGAGAGCTGGAGTTTGGTGGCGTCGGTCTCGTCGAAATTGGGACGGATGGACGACAGGAAGAAAGCGCTTGGGTATTGGCGGTTGGCAGAGGGAAGGAGCTGAAGCTCGAGTTTGTGGTTGTGGTGGCCATCCAGCGGCGCTGCTGGTGTTGTTGGGGGGCCGGCACGATCCGAGCATAAGAAGATTGGCGCGGTTGTGGTTGCAATATGCTTATGCTGCTGCATTCTTAGACCGGCAACAGCAGGCCATGTTGCTGCGCTGAAATTCGTTTCGCTGGAAGGGCTTGGGCTGGAAGCAGTTCTTGACAGGCACGCAGGCTGAGGAGTCTGTAATTCCGATCGCAGACGGCTAGCATTGCAAGCATCTTGATGCTCGATGAAACTTTCCACCCTGACTCAAACGAAATAAATGTATAAATAAACAAATATTTTATAATTGAGGTTTGATCATAGTTTGGTATCAGTATATTTTGGAGCATTTGGAAAAAAAAAAAAAAAGTATCCGATCTAATATTGGAAATTGTGTAAAGCTACAATTAGAGTCGAATGGAGAAGAAGGAGCGCAGTGAAGACTTTAAATTCGGTTTGTCCACGGAAAATGGTAGAGAGAGAGAGAGAGGATAACTGCTTTAATAGGGCACATAAAAGGGACCTTGACCTTGGGGCTTGAGTCTTAGGAAGTCTCTAAAAAGAAACAGAAAAAAAAAAAAAAAAAAAAAAAATCAAAACAAACATTGGCTGGTAGTCTGCTGGGCCAGAATAGAACCAGCTAGCCGTATTGGATGTGATTATTCACTTGGGCTTGTGGGTTCATTTGCAACGACTAATTAACTATATACATTAAAAATCATTGTTACTGATTAAAGCCATGAAAACTTAATTAGGGATTACAGAAAATAAAATCATCAAACTCAAAACCCATTTGATGCAACAGTTTCCCAATTGGAGCGAGCGAGAGCGAGAGAGAGAGAGAGAGAGAGAGAGAGAGGAAGTAATTACCTTGAGAAAACGCGACCACAATCGCAGGAATGCCCTCTGGTGCCGCAGGTCTTGAGGTGGGCCTTGTAGTCGGATTGAACGGCGTAGCCTTTGGAGCACTTATCGCAGACCCACTGCTTGTGATTGCTGTGCTTACGGCGGAAATGTTTCTTGATCCCCACGAGGTCTCCGAGGGCGTGGCAAGGGTCGTGGTGCAGACAGCTCGGTTCCGGGCACACGAACACCCGTTTCCGCACCTCCGGCGTCTCCCTCTTCAGCAACTTCCAAGGCACCTTGTGCCGCCGGCGATGCATCTGCAGGTTCTGATCTCTTTGGAACCCTTGATTGCAGATCTCGCAGATATATCGATCGGATTCCAGAAGCGTCTTCGGGGAGAGAGACACCACTTCGGCGTCCGGATCTGTGCAGCGAAAGAAAGAGAAACGGGACTTGATTATCCAAGGCCGCGGCGCGGCGTTGAGATACACATATATATGTAGGCTGGAAATTAGAAATGCATGTGAGAGTTGAAAGGAGGATTTTTGTTTACCTGGAGTGCCAGCAGGCCTTCGCTTTCGTTTGCTGCTGCTGTTTTCCATGCCGGAGAAGGGCTGTTGCGAGGGGATGGTGGAGGTGGCATTGGTGCCTTGGGATGGAGATGGGGAGCCGAACATGGGCCGATTTTTTGATTTGGGTGAGAGGTCAGGTTTTAATTCTGTATTTGAGATCTCAAAGAAGGGGAGAAATTAACTATCAAGGAACTAATCAGAATTCTCTCTTCCAACTCCTCAAAGCCGTATGACCAAAAATCTTGGAGAACCAACTACTATCTCTTCTCCCAAACATCCAGAAATTAACAAGAAGCTGAGCTTCGATCAAAACAAAACAAAAACAAAAATAGAAAAACAAAAAAAAAAAAAAAAGGGAAAAAAGAAGCTGCGCTGGACTGAGCTAGCTGCTCCACCCTCTAACCTCCCTATTTCGGTTGCTATCTTTAGAGAAGGAAACACGCTAGTTGCTTTAGAGGTGGGGGAAAGCAGACCGATGCCTTGTTACTGATCATAATATGAGCAGTGGGGGAGATAAATACAGCTAGAGAAGAACATGAAGGAAAAGCTCTTTCGGCTCGTCCACAGCTTTCTTTCAGCTTTTAAGCTTTCCTGCTCAGCTTTTAAGCTTTCCCCAACTCTCTCTCTCTCTCTTATTTGGAAATACGAAAGGGAGAGAGTGAGGGAGGCAGAGGGAGGTGTTAATAAAATGTTTGCACAGGGCCGGGAGAGCTCTGACCCAATCACATTACTCGAAACTTGAGCTCACACATACAATCGCACTCTTCCGATAACAGCAAAAAAATAATAATAATAAATTAAAAAAATCCTCGCGAAGAAACAAATCCGTCATAATTCATGGTAACTATTATTTTGCATGCATAAATGGATGTCTGCTCTACTCTCTCAAATACATGTAAGAGCGCTCTCTGATATTCACACGGCAACAAAATTTCTTAAATGGGGCCACCTTTTTGCATCTAAATTAAATTCGGCTGTACTCGGTACCAAAATGTAATCAAGTTTTACATTAATTGTCTATTTGCAACTAAATTTTAATAATTCCATTAAATATTACTTTTGAAGCATAAAATTAGCTGCATTTAACTATATGACATCACTCTAGCAAACCAGCGTTTGTAACTAAATAATGAAATGTTCCCAAAATACTTCTAATGCATCCAAATATATATTATATGCCCATAAAAAAATTAGCTACATTTGAGGAAATTTATTGTGGCATGGCACATCCATATAATTGGGTTATCTGCTACAGCCTAGTGTGCATGCTGATGCTTATGGAGCATTTTGCATTTCCTGAAATAAGTTGATATTGTTGAGATTGACAAGCCAAACATAATCTTAAACAGTATATATGAATGGGGTTGTCGAACAAAAGCACGTTTGCTTTCAGTCACCACATGTTTCTTGAAAAATGTTGTACTGGAGGCCCCTGATTTAGATAGTTTAATTCGATTTTCAGGTTTGTTGCATGGAAAAAAAAAGGAAGAAGAGATGTGCATCTTTTTACTGAAGCCATGAGGACAATTAAGAGCATCAGATTCACATGAACTTTCTTCTGATTACCCATCCTTGATGGGCCCATGCAACGAATGGCCTAGATCTTTTACCATTAATTCATGCCATCTGCATGGAAAGAGATTGCTGTACCTCGGTTGGAGGGGTAGGCTCTTCCGCACCAAAAGGATGTTTCCGCATAAGGGTATGCATACAACATGATTGGAAAAAACAAAAGAAAACTACAAATGTATATAAATGATTGTGTATTGCATTAGAAGAAATTCTAGGTGATGGGGAGTGCGTCACTGACCATAGAATGGCATGAAGATTCAGGAATTACTTTGGGACGGGGTTTATTGCATGCATCTTTTGGGCTTCTGGTTTGTTCAGGGTGGGACCTACTCCTTGATGGGTTAGATCTTTGATTTGATTGGCACCATGCATGATTTGGTTTGCCAATAGATATGGTCGGTCCAACCCATATATCTGACCAGGCCTAATAGTGACTGGGCCTTTCGCTTTAGAATCTTCATTCGAGACCCAATCTGTAATTTCGAAAGACTCAATCAAAGCATGCTTAATAGCGAAAATCACAGACTTAGGGCATGAACTAATACACTACAAAAATCATTTGGATGCTTGATGCAGTTTGGTATTTAAATTTTGGATGTGTTATAAAAAGGTGCTATAAGTAGGAAGATGGTGTGATAAAATATAGCACGTCCATTATAACAGATTTCATTTTTGTTAATATTATTATTTACTTGCGGATGTATGTCTTCTTATCGATGGATGTTAGAAAAATTCATAGAGGTCGGGCACCGACAGTGACATTGACAAATATTTTTTCATTGACATACATTTATTTTCATCTCAATTTCTATTACAATCAAGCGCTCAGACATTTTTACAGATTTTTTTTTTTTAATTTTTTCCAAGAGCGAGATAAACCACATGCTCCCATCCATCAACTTGGAGAACACTCTCATCTAATACACAAGAAGACAACACCCCATCCATTCAAATGCATATATGTTGCATGTTAGCCAGACGGTTACCAACCAGACACTGCTCGATTGGCGGCATCAACAAATATTGATTGTCCAGTATTGTTATCGGAAATAAAAGTTATTTTTAGTTGGTTATGATGTCGATAAAAAAGGTTTTACCTTAAAAAAGAAAAAGAAATAATTGAATTATTAATATCACTAAAGGTAACAAAAGTATCCATTTGAGTCTCAGATGACTTGTAAAAGGAGCTGGTTTTTATTACATGCCCAGCCAAACAAATGAACAAGTAAACGGTTTGGATCGTCGCTTAACTCAGGTTGCCTGGTGGTGGTGGAGGGTAAGAGTAGCTCCCGATGAAGAGAGATGACATTTGTGACGTGGGGGCAGAGAGATGGAAAATATCAAGGTAATTACGAGCAAGAGCTTCTTTAGAAATGAATGGAAATGAATGAATTAGTAAGGACAAAAAGCAGAAAAGAAAGTGGAGAAGGAATCTTTTGAAGTTGTCATTGTATGGGTGTTATGATAGATGGAGATATAAAAGGTCAAATTACCAAAACCTCCCTCTCCCAACGTCCATCCAAGAAAAGGAATCATGTTAGACAAATACACTCCAATACAGTATGATCTGGTCATAGAAATCCAGCCGGAAGTGGACCGAATCAGACCCATCTATGCCACACAATCAATGCCTTCCATTTGCAGGATTGTCTGTCAATCTTTGGTCGTGAAGTTTTCAACCCTCTTTTTATCTGTAGTACGTGGTTAGAAACCGCTCATCCATATTATGGGTAGCATTGAATGGTTGAGATCAAAATCAACTTCCGCATTTTTTTATTTTTTATTTTGAAGTATAACTTCCACATAATAATACTGCCGGATTTAACCCACCTGTTAAATCGAATCAATTAGCTAGACCCACCTGAGTTTTGGACCATTAACAGGTGATTTTAACAAGTTACAAGTCGATCTGCGAAAGTATTAGGAAACCCACTTTACAGATAAGATAAAATCCTGCTAAAAACAAATTATTATAAAGATATTGGAAGGTAATAGCAAAAGCTTTCTAAGAAGAAAGGAGAAAAGACATCCGACACCGAAACTGCAGCCTCTTGTTTGGTGGCTGCCGGGCAGAAAAAGCAGTGGGTCCTACGCCATAATTCCTCCACCTCATCATCCCCACCTTACGATTAACTTAATAACCAGCCTTCGGTGCTCCGCCGGAACACGGATTGTGGACCATTACTACTACCAATTACCAAATTTGAAGATGGTGGACCATACTCCCAACAGTTCTCCTGTTAGATCTCAAATTGCAATTTGGAATTTGCGTTGAGATTTTGCGTAATTTGGTAATTCCCCTACAAGAAGCCAAACTTAGCTGTTATACTCTCCAGATTAAAAAAGTACATCGATCGCAATTTAGGCCGTCCAACTTTGGGGACTTTGAATTGAGAGTGTGGTCACAAATCCCACTCCGATCCGTTCAATGAAACAAGTTTTGTTTCTGACTGTGTGTGACTGATGGGCATCAGAAACCACAATAAACCGTTAGCAACAATTATGCATATAAATTATTACCAATTTTCTTTAAAATAAAATTTCCAGTAGTGATTACAGAGTGTATTTGGTGAATATGATAGGAAAAATTAAGGCATCTATATAGCCAATTATTTAATTTGGGAGAGAAGAAGCGTATTTAATATGATTATAGAGTCGGTCCTTAAGTCCAATTCATTAAATTTCGGAGAGAGAGAGAGATTGTTTAAGGCAATGGGAATATAATAAGGAGAGGAAGGCACGGAGGGGATGATGGGAGTAGGATTCTCAACACATGCAGCATCCAAAGAGAATGTCATGTGCAATCATCGTTCCCAGCCTCTTCTCGATTCCGAATCTAATCATCCCTCGCTCCCTTTCTTAAATTAAGCCACCTCTTAACATTTTCTCTCTCTGTTTCCTCTTTTTTAAACTTATTGCATATATGATACGCCGACCCTGACTTAAAATGCTCAATTGCCATTAATAATAAACTCAGGTAAGTGCCCACATGCTTGCTTTCGTAGCTCCCACTTCATACTAACCTTTACAAGCATGCATGACTCAGTAACCACATTAATTGCAAGGACTAATACAAAAATGTTGGAATCAATTGTTATTACCAGCTTGATACTTATCTTTTTTTGGGATTTTTACATCATACCTACATAATTTCATCAAAATTGCTGATACGTCACTAGTTCCCAAAAAATTGCAACGATACCTAAATTGTCTATGCATCGCATGCTACCAATCCCCTGACACTGATGTTTTAGCAAAGTATAAAAAGACAAAATTACTCAAAAAATTCTATTGAATTTTTCGAGTCGATTTTCTAGCCCATTTTTCCCCCAAAAAGGAATAACTAGATAGGGATGTATGAAACCCAAGTTATTTGAAACTTATTAAATGTGATGTATACTGAAAGCTTATACACAATATATATATTATTACTGTAAAGTTATAAAAAAGCATACATATTTACAAAAAGATTAAATTGCAATTTAAAAAAAAGAGATTAAATAGCAAATTTAGAAAATGAGATTAATTGGTAAATTTGAAAAGAGTAGAGACAAAAGAAGGACTTATTTAGAATTCATAAAAGTTACATTTGAGAATTATAAGAAAAATGTAGGGTAATTATGATTTTATAAACCTTAGATATGAAAATAAATTTTTACAAATTTTTCGGGTAGGAATTTTAAATTTTTGAATTATACCAATTTAAACGGTTTAAATTCACGGATCTTATGGAAAAATAAAAATAAGGAGAAAAATTTAGGCCAATTAGGAATCCTAATTAAGGGCTTATATTCGTCCGCACTATTTTTATTAAATCTAAGCATGTATAACTTGGATTGACATGAGAATTTAATGGGAAGTATTAAATTATGTGTTTTTTAATCTGGATGGATAAGATTATGAAAAATAAGTGACTAAAGTACTTAACTTAAGTGCATTAGAAAACGTGTCCAAAAGTCAAAGTCATGCAAGGCAATTCATGTCCAGCAACCCTTTCACATTTTTATATATTTCAATTAATTACTTATTAAATTTAATATCATGATATGTACAAGGCGGTTTTATATGAAATTTAATTGTTTTACCTATTCTAACATACCCTACATAATGAATGGACTAGATCATGAAAATTAGGTTTAGAAGATTTTTAAACAACAAAAATTGAATGAGATTTTAAGAACTAATTTTAAATGCTAATATCTTAATCCATACAAATTATTTTGATTTGAAAATTGAGATGGATGGTTAAATCATGTGCTTTACAATATAAATGAATTAAATTATACCAAACCTCCTTATCAAATCCTAAATAGCATTGTATTTATTAATGACTACATGCCATTTGTGAACTTTTCAACACATTCACTAATGGGCATCGAGGGTACAGTTTGCATGATGGAAAAAAAAAGGGAAGTTGACATTTTTAGCCCAAATTTAATGTGTCCAGCAAGGAAAATTTGGGCAGAATTTTTTTAAAAAAAGAATGAATAAAACAGTGAAAATACAGCTAATGACGGTGGGAAAAAATTGAGGTGGCAGCAATAAGGATGAGGTGGATGGTGGAGAATTGGGCAGCAATAAATTGGAAAAAAAAATTTTAATCATAATAATTAGGTGGCGTTAAGGTGTTAATCTTAGCAACATATAAATAGAGAAGAGTAGGCAACATGAGAAGTTATAGACCAACATAGGAGAAAAAAAGAAGGGAGAAAAAAAAGAAGAAAAAGGTGGGGCAGCCTTGGACGCTCCAAGCAGCAACAATAAGCAAAAAGAAGAAAAGTTTCAATCAAGGACAAGAGAATAGTAGCCTTGAATGTCCAGCAACAGGTTCAATTATAATTTTTCTGATTTTGTTATTTATCCCATTTTATGTTCAAGTGACATCTAGCTACATGTGAGAATGAATTATATACATTTTAGATATAGTTCGGACGTCCAAACAAGGTGGTATTTGGAAAATTTTTCAGCTTAAATCCTCCTTTGATCGTTACATGGCACATGTGCTAGGAAAGGGTGCGATTAGGGTAATTGTATGAGTGATAATTAATGAATATATGTATACGCTTAACTGTTAGGGAAGGTGGATGTGAATTTTGAAATTGTTGGTTTGAACGCATGGTTTCCATTAAAAGTCTATATATATATCATAGGTATGTACATTTTTCTTGATGGACCAAATAAAATTCTAAAATTTTCTGTTAACTAGCACATTTTAGGGTGAATTGCTGTTAATTAATTTTTTAGAAAAATTATTAATTTTTGTATAGTTTTAAGGAATTGATGATGTTAAAATGATATTCATTATCTGCACATTTGATTTTTTTATTAACCTCTAAATCTAAAATTCTCTAACTAATCATGTATTAGGTATGGCTATCATCAATGTTCAAAGGAATATCAAGTATGCTCCCAATAACATCCAAACCACATCTTGTAATTTTGTTGTTTTGAATGTTTTTAATATAATTATTGCTATTAATAAAAAAGAGAAAAATGAGATAGGGCGGAAGGACGAGCTGGGAAGACAAACCAAAGAAAAAAAAAACGGTGAAGGAGAAGTAGGAAAGCTGGACGTCTGGACAGGTTAGGCAAAGAAAAAATTTTCCCCTTACATATTGATGTCGTTCATAGCTTTATGTTTTAACTTATTATTATTAATATTTTGTATAGTGTGCACATGTTGTTGATTGATTTAAAAAAATATATTATTAAATTGGGAAAGGTCCCTATTAAGAGTTAAAGGACGTCCGGACATTAGGTTATTTTCACCTTATATAAAATGAAAAGCCCCACGTTAGTATTATGAGTATTATCATTATTATGATTATTTTCTGGTTGATAGTTATAGGGTACCCTGTTCATTATTAATGGATCCTATCATTAAATAATAATGAATAATATACTTATAAGTATAGCAGAATTTAATTTACTGTTGTGTTATTGAGAAATATAAATAACAAGTCGAGATTAAAAGAAAAATGGTAACATGAATTGGACTTTATCTTGCTATAAACCAAATACAAGTGAACCATAACACATTAATAGTGTACATGGTCTAACAAAGAAATAAGTATGCAAAATAAAAGCATAGTGAAAATATGCAAGATAATCCTTTTCACTTGTTTAGGAAAAGGAAAGGAAAAGATTGAGGAGGCAAGCTGATATTCTAAGGTAAGCAAATATCGCCTTAGAATGATTTATTTTTAAAATGATTGAATAACTTGCAATTCATTTCTTGTTGACATTTTTCAATATTATTTAAGGATAGCCATCCCCATAATGTGATTTGAAAAATGTATTTATTAAGTTGTTTTATGAATGATTATGCCATTTTCTCAATTTGAAAAGAGAGCAAAATGATGAATGCGATTATTTCTTGAAGTCATGCTAGTATGTGTATGATGCATGGTGCACAAAGGTAAAAGTCCATTTTAGAAGTGTAAGCGGACCGAAGTCCCCTTCTAATGTGACCGAGGCGTTGATATAGGCCTAAAGGTCGGCGGTGTTGTGATACCCAGACCCAAGTACATCTTATACATGTTCATTTGACATAAAAATATGACACATATATTATTTAAATAATTGATGAATGATTTTAAAGATTTGATGAATTGTTGCAATTAGGGTTAATGATTAAAGATGATGATTAAATTAATCCCGAAGGCCCTTTTTCGAGAGGCTAAAGAGAGAAAATTAAAAGGAGAAAAAGATCTCCAAAGGGGGCAGCAGCAAGGTCGTCCAAGGGGGGAAGGAAGAAGGAAGAAAAAGAAGAAGAAAAAAGGAGGAAAAGAAGGACGGAAAGATGAAAAACTAATTTAGGAAAACTTGGATTCAAAGTTACCTAGAATCAAGTAAGTATATTTAAAGTTTCGGATTCTTAAAACCTAAGTTTTTTCCCTCTAATTATGGGTCATGAATATGATTCATAAAGAACTCTTAAAAGATGATTTATGATGCCCTTAATTAGGGTATTGAATGAGGATTCAAGGGTTCAAGAAGGTTAAATTGAAGGCTAGGGTTGATTATGGATGAATAACCTAGCTTAAAATTTCTTAAATTCACACGATAAATTGCTGTTTTGATTAGTTAACATGATTAGATTATAATTCATTCTTTTATGAATTATATATGTTGATTTGGGCATAAATTAAGGATTTTAGAAAGGATAGAACTTAGGGTTACGTATATAACTCGATTTTCATCTTTTTATAGTACGTATGAAGCTTGAATTATGGTAATGAGTTTATGAATTATTTAGAGGGTAAAATAACCTAAATTAAGGGTACTTTGATGTCCAGAAAGGGTTAGGAAGGTTTGCCCTAGATCTGATTTTTAAGGGTATGCATAGGAACGTCCAAAGAGGGGTGCAAAAGGTACCCAAAATGTGTATGAAAGTTGCTGTTTTGGAAGCAACCAATTCATGGATTTTGGATATGAGATATTACCCTAAATTTGGGTTAAGAAAACCGTAATTAATTTCTAAATTTATGAATTAAAAATATATTTTGATTTAAATATCAAAAGAGGCATTGAAAGGATGTAAAACGGGTCCTAAAGTTGCTGATTTGGAACCCTATGATAAATGAATCAAAATTCCATAAATATACCCTAAATTATGTGTTAATTAAGGGGTTTAATCATGCTAAATTAGGATGCAAGTTTTTATTTTGAAAAATGTTAAGAAATACATAAGATATGTGTTGTAAGATGGGTATATATGAAAGGATATGTATGAATAAGTGATAAATGACTTATGTGATTTGCTCAAATGAAAAAATGAATGAAATTATGATAAAATGCATGTTTATGTTGCTGTATTGATGATTAATGATAATCTCAAATATTAAAGTTAATATATGAAGCGTGAGACATCAAATCGTGCTTAAAATGAGCATCGACGTAGGAAATATGAAAAATATGTGAAAAATGATAAATGGAAGGTAACAAACCTCCATATGATAATTAATGAAAGATTATTATGTGTATGAAAATTTACTCTACATACGGGTTTAGAACATGGTATGGAATGGATGGTATGATGCAAAGGTACGTACTATGTATGTGTACCCGACTTCGAATTTAAGTGGGTTATGTATGTTAATGATTTATGGATTGGAAATCTAAGTTGTATGCAAGCAAATGAGAATTTTATGAATGCGATGTCATTTTTATGTTTATAGGCAAAGGCAAAGAAAATGTAAACTTGGAAAGCTAAGGCGAAGCAGGTAAGCAAACAACTTTCTAAATAATTTTTGCTTTCTCAAAATTATGATAAAATAATTGCCAATGATATTCTAATTGTTTTGAACCATTTTGCAATTGATTCTTGAAATTATTTCCAAGTTGTTTAAGGATGACCATTCCTTTAGTTCAATATGTGTCGAAATGCTATTTCAATTGTGATAAATGAGTTATGTCATGTTTTTCAAATGTTGATGAAAAATAATGCTTTAAGAGTTTATGAATGAAAAATCATGCTAGCATGTGAAGGATTATATTTATGACAAGTCATGTGCACAAAGCATGAGGTCCACTTCAAAGATATAAGCGGACCGATTGTTCTCCTTTTTTGCGGCCAAGTCGCTAAGATAGGCTAAGGTCGGCGATGCCTCCCCGAGATGGGAAATGGAGACGGATGGTTGCCTAGCTAGCTTCCATCCTATGATGTTCATGTTTAAAAATGATGCATTGCATTATTTATGATATACCAATGATGGGTATAAGAATTATGTTTTCATAATATACCCATGCGTGGGTATAATATTGTTTTCAATGATGTTTCCTTCGAAATGAATTGCCTGAAAATCTTATAGCTTGCTTATTGAGTTTCGATTCACATTTTGTTTTCCAAACCCGAAGACAAGTGGAAGGAAGGACGTGGCAAGGAGTAAAGGTTGAGCATCGAAGAATGACAATTTTATGAATACTTATGTATGACTTGATGAACGAACATATGTATAATGATTTTATATGACTGTTTTAATGATCGTATGAGATTAACATTATGACATGTGATTTATGGATTAAAAAAATTGTATGGAAAAATGTTAGGGTATGTTTTATTATATTATGAATGAATATGATTTTCAGGATATGACATGTATTTATAAGGATTTAATGATGGCCTGATTGGGCAAAATGATGAAATTGAAATATGTATAATGACATTAACTCCTAAGGAACCAAGATTAAATGGATAAATATCCAATAAATCTTACCGTGTGATAGAACAATAATCCTGATTATGTTTACCAATCAACAACATTCCTAGAGTAAGGCTAATGATGTTACACTCAGGTTGGGCGCCATAGATGTTGGTATCAGAGCATGGATTGGTAAATAGGCATGGATAACATACTAAGTATGACGAGTGATAGCATATGATGCTAGATATGTGATTATATGATGAGTTATGTATGATTATAATGATTTGCACTATAATGTTTTGAATATAGTTGACATGCTATGTTTAAATTGTAGATGACAGACAAAAGAGAAAAGGTTATGAGTAATGATGAATTGAAGAGGGAAATGGAGGAGGAGGAGAGTAGACAAAGGTTAAAGGAAAGTATGAATAGGTGGTGGATATCACAGCAAAATGTAGCACACTTTCCACCAGTCCCTTCAGGATTTGAACCCATGCGCCCTCACCCACAAACACGAGGAGATTATTATGGTGACCCTCTTCAGTACAGGCAGAGTCTAGAAGAGTCCACAAGTCAGGCTCCTAGAGCATAAGTTCTGTCAGCACCTCGTTCCGAGCTCCCAGTTCCCACTGACCATATTACAACACAGGATCTCCAACACTTTCGGGATTACATTCCAGCATCCACACCCCCGGGCCTAGGTCCCTGGTATAGACTTGCCAATGGTGTGTCCAATTCAAACATAGGGTAAGTTGGTAACGAATACATCAAAGGGAGAAGGAGGTAGCACTAATTATAGAGTAGGGGCATGCTCTGGGGATAATAGAAACACCTATCTCACTTGGCCCTGATAAGGTAGTGTTGCATGTAAAGGAAAGTGATAGTGAACCCATTTAGTTTGATGGCGATGATGATAATGAGGATCCTGTAGAGGAATTTCTCGAACCTAATGAGGAAGAGGAAAGTGATGATGATGATGATGACGACAACGATAATGTTGACCCCCCTGCATGGTCCGACACTAGTACCATTACCGAAGAATCCACACAAGTCCCGCCTAGTATTAAGCGTTATATAAGGAGGGGTCCCGGTAGATGATGATTTTTCCTATGTTTTCGTGAATGTATATGTATGTATAAATGTATGTATTAAGTGTGGTTGATGATACTATGGTTTGTTATGATGTTCTGGCATGTACAAATGTGTGATCTGTATATAAATGTGCTATGCCATGATGTGTTGGAATTTTAGTTTCATGATGGAATGCCTAAATTATGTGAATGATATTAATGCATGAATGATTGATTATGAATGGTTATGATAACATAACTATGTTGGAGAGTTTTTAATGCATGAAGTAACTATGAATGACTATAAGTGTGAATATTTATGAATGATTATTAAAGTCTATGAATGTCTATGTTGATGAATAATGGGATGTGACATGATTAAGATTGTGTGATTTGGTTAAGTTAAAATTAACCATATGATGAGATATGTATGTTATGACCTAACCCTAACTATGAATGAAAGTTATGTGCTTTTTATATAAATTCAGAAAAGTACTATGGTGGACACAAGGTCAATGGTAAGACAGAATAAAGGAAAAAGGATTGCTAATAAGGAAGTCCCTAGCCAACATGAGGTTGGAGAGACAAGTGGCAGAACCAAGAGGTCTGGATCGGACTAAGTGGGCAAAACCTAAGGACTCATCAAAGACAAGAAAATTTAAGCTCAGAACCAAATATGGAAGAAGAACAGGAATCGAGGCAAGCCCGAATAATTGAGGAAAGGGTAGCTATGGCAGTAAAAGAAGCCATGCACCAAGCTACTCGAGACTGGGTAGCCCAAACTGTAGATATCATTCAAGGCTTGTGGGAAAGGACCTAGCAAGCACAGTTGGGTAGTGCCGAGAAAGAAGGACCCACTTTGATAGATAACCCGACCCCCACGATGGCACCTACAAGAGATGAGAATCAGTTATGGAGGCAGATAGAAGGGCTATCAATGCATTCCTCGCTCAACGACCTCCTAAATTTTCAGGAGAACCTGACCCCGTACAAGCTAAACAATGGATGAAAGAGATTCGGAAGTTGTCTAGGATATCTCTATGCAATGACAGGTAAAAAGTTTTTTGTGCCACTCATTTATTGGCAAAGGATGCCCATGAGTGGTAAGAAATTATGCTAATCACCATGCCACACCCGGAGGAGGTATCATCATAGATTGCGGAGTTCAACAAGGAATACCTTCTAGTGGGATTGCAAAGCTAAAAGGTGGTTGAATTAGAAAGGCTATAACAAGGAAGGATGTTTGTCACGAAGTATGCTACCAAGTTCAATGCCTTGGTAAGGTATGTGCCTTAGATTGCTAACATGCTAGAAAACGAGGCACAAAGATTTCAATAGGGATTGAAGCCATACCTAAGGGAGAGCCTTGTGCCATTGTTAATTAAGGACTGTGTATCAAGTTTATAAAGAGCAAGGGCATTAGAGATCGAGGCATTGAGAACTTTGGAGTTAGGACAAGAATAAGAGTTGTTTAGACCGGGTGTCAAGAAAGAGGAAACAGGGACAGAAAAGAGTAAGAAAGGAGGAATGGAAAAGGGTAAAGATACCTCTATAAAAAGTTCTCCACTACGTAAAATGTGCCAAAAGCATCGCCTAGGTGAATGTTTGAAAGGATCGAATAGATGCTACAAGTGTGGATAGACAGGTCATATAGCCAAGGAGTGCGGAACGGGAGAGGTGAAGGTTATTAAGTGCTATGTTTGTGATCAAGTAGGGCACATTGCCCCAAATTGTCCTTTTAAGGCACAAACGTCGCAAGGGTACGGAAGACTAGCCTAACCAAGGATAACTGAAGCAGTTAATTGACAGGGTACCTCTACAAACCCGGTACACATGCATGTCCTAACTCAAACAGAGTCATAGGAGCAAGAGGAAAAGGTCATTACATGTATGGATTAAATTTTAGGAAGTCTGACAATAACTTTGTTTCGTTTTAGTGATAGTCATTCATTCATAGCTTGTCAATGTGTAACCACGCATGCACTGCTTGTGGAGGAAACAAATAAGAAAATATAGATGGAATTCCCTGTACATAGGTTAGCTAGTACTAGCAAAGTATGGAGGATGCGTCCGATTAGGATAAGGATTTTGGTATCATAAGGTACAAAAGTTTCGGAATAGAGAAATTGAAAATGTTAAGATTTAATAGAACCAATATTCCGAAAGTTAGGCTACTTGGGAACTGAAGGAAGAAGTAAAAAGAAAGTATCCCTAATTATTTTAAAAGTAAACAGTTTTGTGACAAAACTTATTATAAGGGGAGAGGATTGTGATACCCATACCCAAATAGGGTTCATACATGTGAATTTGGCGCATAAATATGACACATATATTATTTAAATGATTTATGAATGATTTTAAAAATTTGATGAATTATTGTAATTAGGGTTAATGATTAAAGATGGTAATTAAATTAATCACCAAGGTCCACTATGGGTTAATATGACCAAGGTGACTTTATAAGAATTAGAAAATGTCAATGGGTAATGAATAATTAATTAATTAATTATGATTTAATTAATAGAGATTATGATGATAATTATGGAATTAAGGTGAAAAATATTAGAAAATTCATAACTTGACGCCTATTAGGCAGATTGAGATGAAATTTGAAAGGTATGCACAAGATTTTGTGCCCAATATTATGGATGGATTGGATTATAAAAAGGATGATGGAATTAGGAAGATAACTATTTATTTTCATCCCAAATCAAAAAATTAAATTCAAATAGCTATAACTCAAGATAGAAAAGTCGTTTTGAGATGAAATTTGAAATGAATGGATAAAATGATATGATAAATATTATGGAAAGATTTAATTAAGCTAATTATTATAAGAACGTGCTTAATCACAAAAGGGTGAATAGCTTCGACTTTATGCTCCATAAAGTAGCATGCATTTATGTAGAAGTAAAGAGATTAAATGCATGAGTTATGGCCCCATATGAGGTGTCAAGTGAGGAGGATTTTGGGTTGATTTCTTAATTTCCTAAAATGGAAAAATCCAAGATAATATCAAGGGATTAAATGTTGGTTTAAGAGGCATAGAGATGTGGCACATGCATGAGACGCCTAAGCTTGATATAAGCTTGATTTTTTGATTTTTTAATTCACTAGAATCATACCTAGATGAGCTATGTGAATGTTGTACGTAAATGGCCACAAATCATAGGTGAATTTTGTGGATAGCTAGGAGCTAAGTATTAGCCTTGATTTGATGAATTTCTACTTGAGATAAAAATCCAATTTACTTGGACACGAATGGGTCATGTCATCAAGGGATAAGCTTACTTTTGGATGCACAAAAGTCAAAAGTATACACCCCTTTTTCATGAAACCATTATTCTCAAATCACATAGCTTAATTTAAGCCTCTCATTGCATATATCTCATGATTTTAACTATCCATTTCAAATTTTATCTCAATTCGACGTTTCTATCTTCGGTTATGACCATTTGAATTCATTTTTGGATATTGGATGGTAATGATCGATTTTCACACTAATCCCATCCAAATTTTCATAATTCATCATTTCCATAAGATTAAGCATGAAATTATATGCTTCCCTGTCAATTTTCATCTTAATCCGCCTTCCCGGTGTCAACTGATGGATTTTCTAGCATTTGCTAACTTAAACCCATAATTATCAATTTAATCTCCATTAGTTAATCCATAATATATATGGTAATTATTAACATTCCCTAATCGTCATTAAGCCTCTTTAATCCCATTGACCCATATTGACTTATAATCATCATCATAATCACTTACCTTAATTGCAATAAATCATCAATATTGCAAAGGAAATCATTCATAATTCTATTAAATCATATATGATCCATATTTATATGTCAATTGCATATACATAAACCTTACTTGGGTTCAGGTATCACACCATCTAATGAAGGTTTAAGGCATAAATGTGAAATGTGCATTTGAATGTGCATTTGAATGTGCATTATTTATGACATGCCAAACTTTGGAGTGAAAATGTTTACTTAAATGAAAATACTTGCTTATTGAGTTTAGCACTCACGTTTTTTTTCCAACCTTAGACAGGTACAGAAAGTTCAAGGAAAAAAGTCTCAATTTGAAGACTCTTAAGGTTATAATGTTCTCATATTGTGGCGCCCGAAACCGAGTGCCACATCTTGAGCTTTACTCCGGGACCGTTATTGATTGGTAAACATGATCAAGATTGTTGCTGATGCATACCAAGTGCTTGTTATTAAGAGCACTATGATCATCAATTTAATTAAAATTAACCGAAGTATATTAAAACTACCACTATGCGGGTTATGGTGTAGAATAACGCTGAGTCGGCCGAATCCACAGAGAAGCAATGTAGTTTTGAATTATTCAAAGAGAGAACGAGGGTATAGAGAAGAGAGGGAAAGAAATTAGAGAGAAAGGAGAAGAAATTAGAGGGGAGAGAGAGAAAGGGGAATGAGAGATAAGAAAGAGGAGAGAGAAGAAATTAGAGAGAGAAAAGATTATAAGAGTTGGAGAAAAAGAAAGAGAGAGATAAGAAGCTAAAAAGAAAGAAATTACAATTAACTAACAACTTAATTAAACTATTCTAAGAAAGCAATTAAAATCTATGAAATTCAACTATGAAAACAGGAAAGAAAATTATATTAAATTTAATCTAACAATTATAAAGCAAAAAATAAAGTAGTAAATCTAATATAGGAATTAAAACTATAAATTAAAAATTAACAACTATAAAGCATTAAAAACTATAAAGCAAAAAATAAAATTTATATCACACAAATATGAAGAGCAAATCTCCATTTAGTGGAAATTTTATTGTTTGGCCCCACCTCCTTGCTAGGGGTCCCACAAAAAGGGGTCCCACCTCCAGAGAGAGAGAATTGTTTTTGGGATGTGTGGAGGGACCCTCCTTATATAGAGTGTGGGGGCACCCCTTAGAAAGTTGTCCTAGCGATGTGGGATTCCTTGCTTTGGATGTAATATAGTTGCCTTTTGTCATTTGCCTCTGGTTGTTTGTTGCTTGGACGATTTGCAGCTGTAATCGATGGAGAGGATGGTGGAAGTTGTTAGTTGTTAGGAAGTTTACTGCTGCTATGCTGTCGTTGATTTTTGGTGGACCATGGTTGAAATCGGCGTTTAAGAAGGGTGCTGATTTAGATAAGGGGATGAGCTGGATTTTAAGGGCAATCGTTGATTTTCCACTGCCGCATCTAGAAAAATAGGTTGCTACTATGTGCTGTGGGTTTAGGGAAGATGATGGAGAAGTGGAGTTGGTTGGTGATATGAGTTGCTGCCTAAATGGTCCTCGTCTGCTAGGCCATTAATGCTGATGGGAAGCTTTCATGGCTGCTACTTATATTTGACGAAGAGAATCAGAGTTGTTGTTTGATAGGCGAGTGAGCAGTTGAGCACAGTCATAGAGAGGAGACGATTATTGCGATTGGCTGATAAGATGAGGGCAAGATGGGTTACTGGAGTAGGGAGCTATGGCACTGAGGTTTTCCTATGCCTGATTTTGGATTTTAGGGCAAAATTGATTTGTGTGGGATTGCTGGGTGGTAAACATTTTGTTTTTTTTTTAAAACTTGATGAAGGCGTGGATCGGCCAGAGAAATGGCTGCCAGATGCGGATGGCTATGGCTGGACAAATATGGAAGTTTTACTAGCATGAATGGGCTTTTGCTTACGACTGAAGACGAATGGCTGTCAAGCTGCTGAAATTAACAATGCAGGTTGGATCGCTGCAATTAAGAGAGACGGTGTTGAATCAAGCTGGTCATTTTCCTGTTTTGGCTGAATGCGAGCTTGCTGGTTTGAAGGAAATGGATTGCCAGTTGAGGGAGCGGGCATTTGGGGAAGATGGAGCACGAGAATATGGTGCTCCAATGGTGTATGATTGCCTGTACTCATGCAGAAAATGAAAACATGGATTTAAGCATTTAATTTCTATCAAAATAATTTTAATAAGTTCGCAAAGATTTTACTTTACTTTTCAGCCCCTTTTGAATTTATTTTATGAAATTTTATCTTAAGATTTCATAATGGTTTACTTTATACCCATATTTCAAAGTTAGCCTATTTAATCCCATTTAGCATGTGTAATTATTTTTATAATTTTATATTTTCAAAAATATTACGAAATGATCCATTTTATACCAAAATAAAAGATTTTATAAAAAATATAATTTTCATAAAATTTCACTTAAAACATGTATTTAATTAACATTTTAATATTTAATTGTTTGAATTTAATATGAAATTAAATGAAAATTTTGAGATTTATCACACCCCAACTTAAACATTGCTAGTTCCTTAGCAATGTAAATAGTTTAAAATATAATTCTTTTTTTAAAAAAATCATAGTGTACTACTACTTTTTATAAAAATTTTGGTGCATTGCTAATAATGATAGCAAACTTTAGAAGTAAATTTTATTAGTTGATATAAGTAAAAATTTCTTATGATGCATATAAAAGATTATAACACGTGTATATGTGTACTAATGAGCAAATGGGCATTAAATAAATAAATTATTTTTAGGTTAGCCAAGCTAAGCAACAGTCGTATCAAAATTACGATAGTGACATTTAATATATATATATATATATATATAATTTCATTTTCATTTTTTCCTCCCCTCACTATATTTCAGGGTATCTAGGGAATTTTATCTTTTTTTTCCTTCATATCACCATATTTTAGGGTATCTGGGGATATATTTTCTTTTCTTTTTTTTCTTTTTTTTTCAATTCTCTCATCACTATATTTCAAGGTTTCTGCGAAATTTTTTAATATATATTTTTAACCCTTTTTTTTCAAAACAACTATCAATTGCAATGGTATTAAAGGTTACTTGCTCGGATGAGAGAGAAAAGTTATGTTATCATAGTGCCCACAAGGTTCATTGGCGTGTCAGTGCAATTAGTGCTAATAGAATTTTAGAAACAATATAAAAATATTTTTACAAATATAACTAATTACAGTTTGCTTCTTCATTTCTATCATGCATAGCAAGT
>JAXCLR010000063.1:19391377-19404813 GCA_035584095.1 Annona squamosa | reverse complement strand
AAGGAATCCAAAGGTTCTCTATGTAAATGATCACACAGTGTTCCAAAGAGATATAAATCAAGGGAGAACAATCAATACGAAGAAAATCAAGTAATCAGAGTCATCTCTGAAGATTTTAAGTTCATCAAGCAAGCTGCCGACGTGAAGTCACACCTGAAGTTGACTCCACCTGCGACTTGGGTCAAGTCGAGGACCAAGTCGACCCAAACCGAAACTTGAAGAAGTTGTGAATAGGTGAAGTCGCACCCAAAGTCGACTCCATTTGCGACTTGAGTCGCAATGGGCAAAAAAATTTTGAATGTTGGCGCATTAAATGTGCTCCACCTACCTCCAAACATTCGGATTCCCTCCACAATTATAAAAGGCATTCAATATGAACGAGGAGTGTAGCTGAAAATTCATTTAGAGAGCATAACTCCTATCTTCAAGAGCTTTAAGTGTTCAAGCCAATATTTAGAAAAAGAACCTTGCTTCCAAACTGCTAAGATCTGCTTGCTGAATCTCTAAGCCTACACTACAAGTTCTTCTCTGCGCCAAAACTGCCTCTACACAATAGTAACATGTAGAAATTTTCTTTTATTTTTATTGTTGTATTGAACTTGATTTCGCTTTGGTAGCTAAGATCAAGTGTAAGCAAAGTAGTGTACGATTGGAATAGAACTCGTCACCTACTTGTGTTGTGTATTGTTGATGCCCCCTAGAGCTAGAATCTAGAAGAGAGCAAAGGCTCTGGTTGTATATGCCCCCTAGAGCTAGAATCTAGAAGAGAGTGGAGACTCTAGTTGTATTCGCGGAATACATAGTGGAACCCAAGTCACAAGGGGTGTGAGCTTGGAAGAGTGGAGTAGGGAGGTTGCCCGAACCACTATAAAATCTTGTGTGTTCATTTTTATTTATGCTTTCTACACTATTGCTTTCTTTTT
Source organism: Annona squamosa (assembly GCA_035584095.1). NCBI lineage: Eukaryota > Viridiplantae > Streptophyta > Magnoliopsida > Magnoliales > Annonaceae > Annona > Annona squamosa. Next base: position 19,403,890 of record JAXCLR010000063.1, on the reverse strand, counting down.
GTTTCTTTATAAAGGGGACTAGATTAATCTAGGGTAAAGTTTCTGTTTAAGTTGAAAATTTTTTAAATAACCAATTCACCCCTCCCCTCTTGGGTAATCGCCATTAACTCAGGACCAACAAGAGAGAGAGGGAAAGAAATTAGAAAAGGGAGAGAAAGAAGAGAGAGAAAAGATTAGAAGAGTTGGAGAAAAGAAAGGGAGAGATAAGAAGCTAAAAAGAAAGAAATTATAATTAACTAACAACTTGATTAAAACTATTCTAAGAAAACAATTAAAATCTATAAATTCAATTATGAAAGAAGGAAAGAAAATTATATTAAATTTAATCTAACAATTACAAAGCAGTAAATCTAATCTAGGAATTAAAACTACAAATTAAAAATTAATAACTATAAAGCATTAAAAACTATAAAGCAAAAAATAAAATTTACATCACCCAAATATGAAGAGCAAATCTCCACTTAATGAAAATTTTATTGCTTGGCTCCACCTCCTTGCTAGGGGTCCAACAAGAAGGGGTCCCACCTTTAGGGAGAGAGAATTGTTTTTGGGATGTGTGGAGGGACCCTCCTTATATAGAGTGTGGGGGCACCCCTTGGAAAGTTGTCCTAGTGATGTGGGAGTCCTTGCTTTGGATGTACTGTAGCTGCCCTTTGTCATTTGCCTCCGGTTGTTTGCTGCTTAGACGATATGCAGCTGGAATCGATGGAGAAGATGGTGGAAGTTGTCGATTGTTGGGAAGTTTATTGCTACTATGTTGTTGTCGATTTTCGATGTATCATGGTTGAAATCGGTTTTGAAGAAGGGGGTTGATTTAAAGAAGGGGACGACCTGAATTTTAGGGGCAGCTATTGATTTTCCACTACTGCATCTAGAAAAATAGGCTGCTATTGTGTGCTGTGGGTTTAGGGAAGAGGATGCAAAGTGGAGTCGGCTGGTTCTATGAGTTGCTGCCCAAATGGTCCCTGTTTGCTAGGCAGTTAATGTTGATGGGAAGCTTGCTCGGCTGCTACCTGTATTAAGTGAAGAGAATCAGAGTTGTTGTTTGAGGGGCGAGTGAGCAGTTGAGCACGACCATAGAGAGGAGACGATTGTTGCGATTAGCCGATGAGATGAGGGCAAGATGGGTGGCTGGAGCAGGGAGCTTTGGCACCGAGGTTTTCCTGTGCTTGATTTGAGATTTTAGGGCAAAAAGTCAATTTGTGCAGGATGACTGGGTAGTAAACATTTTGTTTTTTTTTTAAACCTGAAGTGGGCATGGATCGGCTAGAAAAATGGCTGCCAAATGATGTGCTTGATGGCCGATTTTCTCTATTTGGTTGCACGGTGGTAAGGAGTTAATGGGCTTCCCTACTGCTTGAATCAGGGGAGAGGTTTGCATCATTGTTGTTGAAAGGGCAGTGTAGTTGGTTGAACACCATGGCTGCCGTTCATTTGTTTGGGTTGTGCGGACGACTATGGTTGGACAAATATGGAAGTTTTGCTGGCATGAATGGGTTCTTGTTGATGACCGAAGAGGAATGGCTGTCAAGCTGCTAAATTTAATGATGCAGGCTGGATCACTGCAATTAGGAGAGACGGTGTTGAATCCAGCAGGTCATTTTCTTGTTTTGGCTAAACGCGAGCTTGTAGGTTTGAATGAAATGGATTGCCAGTTGAAAGAGGGGGCATTTGGGGAAGATGGAACATGAGAATATGGTGTTTCGGTGGTGTACGATCGCTTGTACTCATGCAGAAAATGAAAACGTGGATTTAAACATTTAATTTCTATCAAAATAATTTTAATAAGTTCGTAGAGATTTTTAATATACTTTTTATCCCCTTTTGAATTTTTTAATGAAAGTTTATCTTAAGATTTCATAACAGTTTACTTTATACCCACATTTCAAAATTAGACTATTTAATCCTTTTTAGCATGTGTATTTATTTTTATAATTTTATAGTTTTCAAAAATATTGCAAAATGACCCATTTTATAGGAAAATAAAAGATTTTATGAAAAATATAATTTTCACAAAATTTCACTTGAAACATGTATTTAATTAACATTTTAATATTTAATTATGTGAATTTAATATCTAATTAAATGAAAATTTTGAGATTTATCTGTTGTCTTGTCACACAGCGGGTTCTATTGGATATTTCCATTAATCTTTACTCCTTAGGAGTTAATATTATCATGCATATTCCATTTTTAATCATTTTTCCCACTTAGGCCATCATTAAGATTTAGTATACTCATGTCATATCATAGAAGCCATATTTATTCAAAATATGGCAAAACATTCGTCTAACATTTGTTCATAAAATTTTTCCATCAATACATCGTAAACCATAGTGTAAATCCATACATTCATCAAAACAGCCATATAAACCATCATACATTCATTCATAATTAAAGTCATACACAGGCAATCATAAAGTTATCTTTCTTCATTGTTTAACCAGTGTTCCTTTGTCATCTCCATCCTTTCATCTGTCTGAGGGTTTGAAAAACAAAATGTGAGTCGAAACTTAATAAGCAAGCTGCATAATTTTCAGGAAATTCATTTTGCAGGTATATCATAGGTATGTCATGAAAACATGAACCTTATACCCACTCGAGGGTATGTCATGAAAACATGAACCTTATAACCATCACGGGTACATCATGAATAATGCAATGCGTTATCATGAACATGAACATCATACGATGGAAGCTAGCTAGGTGACCATCCGTCCTCGTCTTTTCCCATCTCAGGGAGGGTGCCGCTAGCCTGGGGCCTATTTTAGCGACTTGGTCACATTAAAGGGGACAATCAGTTCACTTATACCTGTAAGGTAAACCTAATGCCTTGTGCACATGAACTCATCATAAACATGATCTTTAGTATGCTAGCATGATTTTTCATAAACATCATATGAACCATAAATTGGCTCAACATATTTAATAAATCATTAATAAATCATTAATAAATCATTTGACATAGTTAAACAACATTTCAATAATATATTGAGATAAGGAATGACCCTCCTCAAATAAGATTTAGAAATAATTTAAACAACCATTTGCTAAATAATCCAAAGCATTTATAATACCATTAGCAAACATTTTATCATAATTTTGAGAAAGCAAAACTCCTTTAGAAAATTGCTTGTTTATCTACTTCTTATTAGCTTTCCGAATCAACCATTTTTTCCCTTTTCCTATACATATAAGAATAACATTGCATTCATATAATTCTCATTTGCTTGCATACAACTTAGTTTTCCAACCCACATATCATTAACATACATGACCCACTTGAATTTTCAAGTCGGCTATACATAACACGCACTTGTGAATCATACCATCCATTCATTCCATACCATTTTCAATACAAGTATGTAGGGTAAATTTTCAATTCATTCATTAATTCATCATCTGGAGGTTCATTGCCTCCTATTCATCATTTTTCACATATTTTTCACCTTTCATGTATTGGTGCTGATTTTAGGCACATATTTCACATCTTAGGCCTCATATGTTAATCTTAATTTCTAAGATTATAATTAATTAATAAAACAGCACCATAATCATGCATTTTTGCATTTTAGTAAATTGTATAAGTCATTTTTCATTTAACCATACAAACCCTTTCTATGTGCACCCATCTTACTACACGTATGTGTTTCTTCATCTTTTTCAAAAAAAAATCTTGCACTCAAATTTGGCATGATTAATCTACTTAATTAGCACATAATTTAGGGTATATTTATGAAATTTTAATCCATTAATCATAGGGTTCAAAAATAGCAACTTTGGTACCTCTTTTTCACACTTTCAATGTCTCTTTCGACACTTAAACCTTAACAGATTTTTAATCCGTTAATTCCAGCCATTAATCATGCTTTTCTTATCTAAAATTTAGGGTAATGTCACAAATTTAAAATTCATAAATTGGTTGCTTACAAAATAGCAACTTTACACGTATGTTAGGTACCCTTTGCACTCCTTTTTGGACATCCCCTACATATGCCCTAAAATTTCAGATTTTGAGCAATCCTTCTCAATCCATTTTGGATGTCCCAAGTATCCTTAATTTAGGGTACTTTACCCTCTAATCATTCCATGTATTATTTGGGCTAATTCATGCATCATACATATCATAAAAAGTGAAAATCGGGTCATATTGACAACCCTAAGTTCTATCCTTTCTAGGTAGGGTTCATAACTTACACCCAAATTAACATATATAATTCATTTAATCATGAATCATAATTCAATCATGAGAATGAATCAAAACAGCAAGTTTACATGAGGAATTAAGAAAATTCCAGCTAAGTATAAGGACCCATAATCAATCCTAGCATCCACTTAACCTCTTTAAACTGTTAAATTCATTCCCATCATTCAATTCTTATTCAATACTCTATTTAAGAGCATCATAAATTATCCTTTAAGGGTTCATTATGGATCAAATTCATGACACATGAATAGAGGGAAGAAACTTAGAATTAAAGGATCCAAAACTTAAATCATACTTACTTGAATCTAAGAAACTTTGAATCCAAGCTTTCCTAATTTGGTTTCCCTTTTCTTCCTTATTTTCCCTTATCTTTTTCTTCCTTCTTCCTTTCCCCTTGGATGACCTTGCTGCTGCCCCCTTTGGAGATCTTTTTCTCCTTTAAAATTTCTCTCTCTAGCCTCTCCAAATGGGACGTCCAAGGCAAGCTCGCCATACTTATAGATTTCTAATTTTTGGGCCCACATTTGACACATCATATAGAGGGTAATTTAATGCCCTCTTATCCCTTGATGAGTTGGCTTAATTTTACTCATGTAAAAATGCCTAATTATCATCTATATTAATTATCAAATCTTAGCTCAACTTAGCACTCATAGCTGTCCACTATTCACGTTCCACATGGCATGGGCTTTGTGGCATTTTTTGCCACAAAAATCAACCCCATTTATTAACCATTACTCACCTTAGATTCTTAGGTTAATTAGATTCATATTTTACATTTTTGAAAAATCAAAAATCAAGCCATATCCCCCCTTAGGCGTCACTTGGCATTCCACATATATGGCCTACCGTGGCTACTCCCCTTAGCCATTAAGCCATGCATTTAAACCATGGATAATTCATGAATTTTTGGTATTTTTGATAATTCACAAAATCCACTCCAATTTACCCTTTCTTAACACCTCCTATAAGCCATTAAACATGCCATTAATCCATTTGCTTTATCATAAATACACATGTCACTTTATGGAACAAAAGTCAACTCTTCTTGTCCTTTTGTGATTAAGTATTTCGTTATGATAATTATCTTAATCAAATCCTCCTATAACGTTGGCCATATATTTTTATTTATTCATGTCAAATTTCATTTCAAAATGACTTTTCTATCTCAAGTTATTGTCATTTGAGTTTATCTTGTAACTTTAGGATGAAAATAAATAATTATCACCCTAATTCTATCATAATTTTCATAATCCAATCCATCCAAAATATTGAGCATAAAATCTTGTACTTACCTTTCAAATTTCATCTCGTTCTGCCTTATAGGCATCAAGTTATGAATTTTCTAACATTTACCACCTTAATTCCATAATTAACATTATAATTTCCACTAATTAAATCATGATAAATGAAATAATTATTCATTTCATATTGAAAATTTTCAATCCTCATCAGGCCACTTTAATCATATTGACCCATATTGGGCTTTGGCGATTAATTCAATCAACATTCTTAATCATTAGCCTTAATTTCAATAAATCATCAAATCATTGAAAATTTTCATAAATAAATCAAATAATACATAAATCATGTTTAAATGCCAAATGCACATGTATGATTCCTACTTTAGTTTGGGTATCATAATCCTCCCCCCTTATAAAAGGTTTCATCCTGAAACCGTTTACATTTGGAATAGCTGGGGATATTTCCTTTCAACCTCTTCTTTTAATTCCCATGTAGCCTTGCTTTCGGAATACTAGTTCTATTGAACCTTAACATATTCAATTTCTCTACTTAGAAGCTTTTGTATCTTATGATCTAAGATCCTAATTGGTCTTTCCTCATAGTTCGAATGTTCTTGAATCGATAGGTTCTCTGCTACCAGTATATGGTCAGGGTTTGGGATATATTTCCCAAGCAAGGAAATATGGAACACATTATGCACTAGGGCTAAGGCTGGGGGTAAAGCTACCCTGTATGCCAACTTCTTAATCCTTTCTAGTACTTCAAATGGTCCAATATACTTGGGATTTAGTTGCTCCTTTTCCTAAATGTTGTAACTCCTTTGAATGACGTGACCTTTATGAAAACATGTTCGCCAACTTGGATGTTCAAATCCTTTCTCTTGCAATATGTGTAATTCTTTTGCCGACTTTGGGCTATGAGTATACACTGGCGTATAACCTATACCTTATCTACCATTTTTCAAGACAAGTTTAGGGGTAGCTTTTTCTCTCAAACTTCATCCCAGTTCAATGGTGTTCGACAACGTCGTCCATATAACGTTTCAAATGGAGCCATTTGAATACTAGCCTGATAATTGTTGTTGTACGCAAATTCTGCTATCGGTGCATATTCATCCCACGATCCTCCAAATTCTAATGTACACATACGGAGCATGTCCTCAATAATTTGATTTACTCGCTTCGTCTATCCATCTGTCTGGGGATGAAATGTCGTACTGAACTTGAGCTGAGTCCTTAAGGTTTCATGCAATCTCTTCCAAAATTGAGACGTGAACGTCACATCTCGATCGGATACTATCGACTTAGGCAATCTGGGAAGTCGTGCTATCTCCTTAACTATGAAAAACCCTCAACAAATCTTCTGTAGTAGCTAGCCAATCTTAAAAAACTTTTGATTTTCATAATGGTCATCGGCCTTGGCCACTTTAGTATCGCCTCAATCTTCTGAGGGTCGATTTGAATTCCTCTTCTTGATATTATATGCCCTAGAAATGACACTTGTTTTAGCCAAAAATTGCATTTCTTCAACTTGGCATATAACTTTTCTTTCTTTAACCTTTTGAGTACCCTTCATAAGTGAATTTCATGTTCCTCCTCCGACTTTGAGTAAATCAGGATATCATCAATGAACACAACCATAAATTGGTGTAGATAATCCCAAAATATCTGATTCATTATATCCATAAATACAGTAGGGGCATTAGTGAGTCCGAAAGGCATCACTAAAAACTCATAATGTCCATACCTCGTTCAGAAAGCTGTTTTGTGAACATCAGTAGGACTTATCCTCAACTGATGATACCTTAACTATAAATCTATCTCAGAGAATGTCGTAGCTCCCTTCAATTGATCGAATAGATTGTCAATCCTTTGCAAAGGGTATTTATTCTTCACCATAACCCTGTTCAACTCTCTGTAGTCAATGCATAACCTTAAATTCCATCCTTTTTCCTGACAAATAGCATCGGAGCTCCCTAGGGTGATACACCGGGTTTGATAAAATCTTTATCCAACAGCTCCTGTATTTTCATTCTAAATTCATTCATCTCAGCTGGTGCCATTCAATAGGGAGTCTTAGTGTGGTACCCCAAACCGAGACGTCACTTTCTTACCTCAAGACCTTATAGATTGGTACTGTGAATTAGGCTTGTTGCCCTGATCATGCGGCGGGATTTTAATTGGAACTCATCCAAATTTTTTTTCGTTCATCATCGTTCATATCTTTACATTTCACATCATTCATCAAACAAGTGGTGATATGCTTGTAATAAAATTTCAAAATTCTATTTCATAGCATCTCATCCTGCTTTTCTACAATGAAAGTTTTCATGACTAAATCATCACATTTTACATCTCATAATTCTTTCATAGCGTTCATCACGCTTTTTTAAAATAACATTTACATTTCATACATAGATCCATACACACATTGGATCCCATAAAATTTATAATTCAACATAATTCACGTATATATCAACACACCTTGGATCTTTAATCAGGCTACCACATTCCATTCTCTATAGCCCACATGACTACCATCACGTACCTTTCCTTCATTGTTTAGGTCTATCGACCCCTTGAGTTTCCTGGTACTTGTCTAAGGTTTGGGAAAACAAAATGTGTGTGACAATTTAGTAAGCAAGCATCTTATCTTTTAGGGCGAGACTTCCTTGAAGATCATTTCATTAAACATCTTGAACACCTTTTTCTTGAGGACATTTATATGTCTCAAAATATTATCATGAAACCTTTTGTTCATGAGGACAATTCTATATCCTTGAACATTATCATAAAACATTCATTCTTAAAATCATTTACAAGCCAAGTTTGGGCTTGTTAAGGCAAAACATACATGTTTTACTCTCTTTAATTAATTCCCTTTTGTCTTGAGTGAACATTTCCAATGTTCCAAGACATTTACATAAAACCATCTTTTGCCAGTGGACATATCACGTCCAAGACATTTTTCTCATAAATCTTTTGGCAAGGGAGACATTTAGTGTCTCAAAACATTTTTCATATAACTTCGTTTGACAATAGACATTCATATGTCCTAAAACACCTTTCATTAAAACACTTTAGCATTAGACATTCTCATGTTCATAAACACTTTTCATTTAGGCTCTTTAATAATGAATATTCTTAGGTCCAAAAACAAGTTTGACATAAATCCTTCTCATATTCCCCATCTTGGGGCTTGTTTATAGTAAATAAGACAAATAAAATGTATAAACTATTTTCATAAATTCATTTGCATAAAATATTTTCTTTCATTTCCGTTATTTACACTTTTGTGTAAAACACCTTATCTTTAGGGTAATCATTTCATAAAAATTCTTTTTAGGATAACTTTTCTTAAAAATGCATTCATGTCCCAATCTTTGAGTTTTTCAAAAGAAAAATCAAGCAAATGCGTTTCTCTCCATCCAGTAGTGACACTTAATAAGTGATCATGCTATCTTTTGAAAGAGAATCCTTAATAGCACGCTAGCTAGGCGGCTGTTCATTCATCCTACTCCCATCTTAGGCAGGGCGCCGCTGGCACTCCTGTCATCCCTTAACGACTTGGCCTTATGTAAAGTGGGCCCCATTTATCCCAACCATGCTCTACAACCTGCCTATTCTGTGTACTGGTGTACCATACATATTCTAACAGACTACAGTCCGTTTGGTTTAAAATATCATAGACTACAGCCCATGACCTTTTAAACCGGAATCATAAACTGCAGTCTGTAACCATACTCACAAAACATTATAGACCAAAGTCTATATCTTTAAAAATTATTTTCAAAAACACATCACAGATTTGTGTCAACTTGTAAAGCAAGCACACTCACTTTAAACATGTTGTCGTTTGAAATTTAGTTTTAGGATGACCTTCCTGAAATTCTTTTATAACCATTTTGAGTAAAATATTTTGATAAATATTAGAAACGTTTGAGAAACAATACATCTTAAGAACTCCTATAATAAAAAAATTTCAAACCCTTTGAAATTTACAAGAATAAACCATATATTTTTTTAATATTTTTTAGGTTCCCATTTGAGGGCCTTTTGTTACAAAAGTTATGCAATTATACTATCCCCTTCTCTATAACTTAAAAATTAAATTACTGTCCACATATTTGTTATATTATTTTTACCTAAAGGGGAATTGCACAGTCTTTTGCATTTCATTTAGGAACCCGAAATTAAACCACTCTATAAAATCACTTATTAGGTTGGTCGTCTTTAAATCCCATTCAACAACATTCGTATAAACATTTTTGAAGACATTTCCATCCTAGATTTCCTTATCTAAAGGAAATCAAAACTTTTCGAATATCATTTCAAGACGTTTGGACTTTTTCCAAATAACTGTTTATATTTAAATAATCTAGCATAGAAAATCAATCTTTTTTCATAAATCCAATCACTTTTTCTTTTCTTTCATAAACCTATATATTTATCATAAAACATCATAAGAAAAACACCAAATCTTATCTGCTAAAATTTCTTCATGAAAAAGGGAAAATTTTCTTTTTCTTATAAAATACTTTTGAAACAACATTACCAAGAACTTACTTGCTTAAAAGCAAATTTTTAAAAATCATCAGCATAAAACATAAAGTTCTTTAAAATTATCATCATGTAGAACTTGCTTACTCGTAGCAACATTCTCACTTCCATTAACATAAAGCGTCGCCACCCCATGGCAACACTTGAGATAAATTATTTATCTTAAAAATTGACGCTTGCTTCCCATGAAGCAAACCTTAAGACTTTTTATTAAAGTTATCATTTTTCAAAACTTGTGGCTTTGCATTAAAGCCGTTATTTCAAAACTTGTGCTTGCCCATTCATGAAAACATAATCATAAAAGCATTTATATAATCATCATTTCAATCATATAGAGAAAAATCAATAATTTCAAAAGTTTACTTGCTTACCTGAGATTGCTATAATCTCTTTCTTTCATTTTTTTTTCTTGCCTTTACCTAGATAAATGAAAATAATATTTCATTTATTTGCATCAACCTCAAATACTTATTTTCCTTAGGTTTTCCAACATACATAAGTTCATCTAGCTTAACCTACTTATCTTTCAAGTCAGTTATTCATACGTATCGAGATAGCCTATGCATATCAAGTCATCCATTCATTTTTAATACCCTTATGTAGGGTAAACTTACATACATATAAAAATCCTTCATTAAATCATTATTTGGAGGTTCATTACCTCCATTTATCATTTTTCATACAATGGTGCTCATTTTAAGCACTTAGTTACTAACCTAGACATCATATAATAATCTCAAGATTTGAAATTATCATTATTTACTTAAATAGTAACCTAATCCATGTTTTTCATCAATTTTTTATGCATTTTTTCATTTTAACAACTTCCATAATCCATATATCATTTATTCATACCCATCCTTCCATACAAGTTCATTTTTCAACGCATACTTACGTGTTTCTTACACTTTTTCAAAATAGCAACTTGTCTCTAATTTTAGCATGATTAAACCCCTTAATTAACACATAATTTAGAGTTTATTTTTGAATTATAATCCATTTATCATAGGGTTTCCAAAACATCAATTTTAGAACCTGTTTTTCGTCATTTTAATGTTGTCTTTAGCAACATGGTTTAAACAGATTTTTGATCCAAATTTTCCAACCTTAAACCATACTTTTCTTAACCCAAATTTATGGTATTAACACATATTTAAATCCCATAATTAAATGGTTTCCAGACAACAACTTACTCATCCATTTTGGGTACTATTTTCACCCCATTTGGACATCTTTTCATAAAATTCATAAAAATCAGATTTTGGGCTCATCTTCCCAAATCCTTTTGGGCATCTAAAGTGTTGGAAACAATTATTGAAATCAAATGAAAAATATCCAAAGCATGTGTTTTGATGATTAACAACACAATTTGAGTGAGTTTCAGCTACTAGTATGTTTTGTGCAATGTTTAAGAATATAAAAATGAAAAATATGAAGCATGGCAAGTCAAGTCGATCTCCAATTCGACTCTGGCATCAACTTAGGCGAAGTCGATCCCCAAGTCGACTCCAGCAATGACTTCAAGGCCCATTTTTTGTCTAGCGTTGAAATTATGGACCAAAAGCTGCCGAAGTCGCAAACAAAATCAACTCCCCTTGTGACTTGGGCAAAGTCGCAGACCAAGTGGACTCCAACTTTGACTTCAGATTGACAATGTAGAAATTGAAGAGCTAAGTCGCAGATCAAGTCGACTCCATGCCAGACTTGAGTAAAGTTGAAGACCAAATCGACTCAAGCATTCGACTTAGATCAAATGAAGATCAAAACAAGTCCAAAGTAAGCAAGGTTGCATGCATTCAACATGTTGGATCATAAACACAAATTTGGACAGCTTTCATGCATTCCAAAACTCAAGTACTTAAGAATTCAAGATAAGAAATCCAATGGCTTTCGAGATAAATAATAATACAAAGTTCTAAGAAATATAAAACAATGGAAGGATAATTAAACATGAAGAAGTTAAGCAAACAAAGTCATTTCAAAAGAGTTTAAGCTCACTTGGCAAGATAAGGAGGTAAAGTCACGAACGAAGTTGACTCTTGCATCAACTTGGGTCAAGTCTCATACTAAGTCGACCTAAAAGACAGACTTGAAAATTAGAAGAATTTGAAGTCGCACCCAAAGTCGACTCCAACAGCGACTTGAGTCAAGTCCAAGTCCAAGTCAACCCGAGGAAGAACTTGAATAGCATGATCACGACCAAAATCGCACCGGAAGTTGACTCCACCAGCTACTTGGATCGTAACATTCAAATTTTTGAACGTTGGCTCAATTATTACGTGCCAACCAACTCCATAACGTTCAAAATTCTCCCTCCACTATATATAGACACTCAAGCAAACGTGGAAACATATGAGATAGAGCACAGAAAGAGGAAAGAAGACCTACTAAGAATTATATTCTACTTTTTTCTACATTTGTGGCGCCCCGAACCGAGGCGTCCACATAGTCCTTACTCCAAGATCTTATCAATTGGTAAGTGTGAATCAGGATTGTTGCCCT
>JAXCLR010000063.1:19331140-19344362 GCA_035584095.1 Annona squamosa | reverse complement strand
TTAGAATGAATTATTTGTGATTTAAGTGTGCAATTATATCATGAAAAATCATTTTCCATGATTTAAAATGAATTATGTCACTAGTCATTCTCTTGTAGGCAATTATTTACACCATCATTTTAAACATTGCTTCAATGAAACATCATTTAAATCTATGTCGGCATGCCATTTCCAAATACAAAAGAATTTAATCAATGATTTTAACTAGAGAAGTAATCAAAAAATTTATGAACTAAAGGGATGAAAGAATGGTTACCCTTAAATAACTTTAGAAACATTCAAGTAAAACAACTTGAAAGAATTTTAGCTTTTACGAATAAAATATCATTTTCGAAAATCTTGCTTACTTAACTGTGGTGATCTTTTTGCGCCTTCCATTCTTTCCTTGCTTTTTTCTAGACAAGTAAACATGATTATCTTATACATTTTCATCATATGTTGTGCTTGCATGTCTTGTTTTTTTTTCAATTCACATATACATGTCATATGGTTTTTAATCCCATATAGTCCATAACACATTAACTTTTAAATCATTCTTTCCTTGGGATTAACACTTCTATTTCCCAATAACTTCATACCCATATAAATTTAATACATTGATTGTTTTTTTGCTTCCATACTTATGTCTTGTATATCAATCTCTTGAAATTATTCAAAATACACCTTCATACTTTTGTAGCAAGTTAATTTCTTATCAATTCTTTCTTTAAAATGATTATCCACATTTCTTAAATCACAAGTCTATGGCATATGATTTCAACTCACTCTTTAGCAAGTTAATTTTAACCAACCCTTTCTAATTTCACCATTGACCTTTCTTCAAAATCATGTATATGTATAAACATATTACCTTAATAGTACACTATTCATTCCATTTGACACTCATGCCTAGGGTTTTATCTTTTGAAATCTTTCATAGCTTTTATCTATAACTTATAACAAGTCATATTCCAATCAATTTTTTAAAATTCAAATCTACCTTTACTAATGGTCATATATATGTTTATATATATGTTTATACATATTTTTATGACCTTAGTGATTGGTTACTCGTTTTCATTTAATACCCAAGCCTAGGGTATTCACTCTCTTGAAAATTTCAAGAGACTTAATCCATGTTTAATTCTTGAATTATATCTTATTTTTCTAACAATCACATATTTATATAACCTTTGTGATTGTTCATCATTTCATTCAATCCTTATGTTTAGATTCCTAAACTTTTTGAAATCATTTCAAATGCTTGTTTTTAACTTATAACAAGTTAAATTTTCATAATACCTTTTTTTAAAAAACAAATACCCATCCTTCTTCGTTCTTTCCTCATTCATTTTGTTCGATACCCAAATCTAGGATATTAAACCCTTTTGTAATCATTCAAGTGGCTTACTTAGGATCTATTACAATCCAATTCATATCAAATTTTTGGAATTAACCATCTTTTTCTCAAAACAGCCGCATATATGTGCTATTATCCATATAACTTAGATTTATTCACTTATTTTATTCAATACCCGCATCTAGAGTATAAACCTTTTTGTGATCATTCAAGGTGCTTATTTACACCTTATATAAGCTAATTTCCAAATCATATTTCCAAAATTAGTCATCCATTTCCAAACAACCCCTTATGGCCTCATTTTGCTGAATTTTGCTAAATTTCACTTTTGCAATTACACCTTAATGGCACATACTTAGGGTGCTACTTATTAACCCTTCTTGTGGTCATTTTAAAGGCTTATTTATGATCTATAATACACTAAATTTCATATGAAAAATTTGGAAATTTCGTCCCTTATTGTAACAGTTCCATTTTGCTCCATTTTTGTTAGGTTTTACCCTGATACTTGCATCTTAGCTTAATACATGTGTCAAATCCTTATTCATTAGCTTTTAATTCCAAAATTCCACATATAACCTCTGCTTGTTCATAAAATTGACATATAAACAAAATTGTTCTTCCCATATACTCAAGTGTGGACGTTCCATAGATATGAGCATAATATTTCATTTCAATGACTTACAACTATACATATATGGCTTACATGAAAGCTTACTTACTTGAATCTTCATGTAACATTCCAAAAAGCTATTAAATCATAACTTGTACATTTATAATCCCTCATATTGTTGGGCATTAACTAATCTTAGCTTCGCAACTTGAATGAAATTTTCAGAAATTTGCTGACAACTTTATTCATGGGTCGTCATACCCAATTTAATGCCCGTAAACATATGATTTAAATATGCATACTTATGTATCATGAAAGGCCAATACTTGATTTGGGTGATGAATTTTCCTCCTCTTAAACTCGTCCAATCTGCCTCCTTCTTCCTTCTTCTCTTTTTCTTTTATTTTCTATTTTTATCTTTCTTTTCTGCTCCTTTTTCCTCTTCTTTGGACGTCCCTTTGCTACCCCCTTTTGTCTCTTTTTTTTTTCTAATCAAAATGCCCTAATTCCCATGGTTAGGACATGTCCAAAGGGGTTGTCCTTTAATTAATCTTTCATCTTTTTTTTTTGACTTATACCTTGAAAATGCACCCTTGTTTGACACATCCCATGGGATTGCAAATGTTAACTCTAGTATTAATTTGGTTGACTTTAATTTTGCCTAATCAATCCCATCTTGCAACATGTCCTTTGATGCATTTAATTCAATGACAATTCACCTTTTAATGCCCATAAGTCAATGTTGGAAATAGGTTCATAAATGCATGTAATCATTGCTAATTACAATGTCATGTTAATCATTGCTAATTACAACGTTAATTGCATGGTTAATTAGGACTTTATCAGGTGATTTGATATAATCAAATCCCCATTTAATTTAGGGCGCCTTAGTTTACCCATCCATAAAAATTATTCTCTCAAAATTATGAACATTGGCTAATATATTAGTCATTCAATTAAATTCATGAAATCTTCGGAATTTCTAATTTTTTAACCCATTTTCAATCATATTTTTTCATAATCCACCCCATTCATCATGTAGGGCATGTCAACTTAAGTTTTCCCTTCAAGTTTCATCCCAATCTAATTTATGTATCATAAGATATGAGTTAATCAAACAATTAATCAATTATAAAATAAAAATGATTAATTGTCATGCCACCTCATCATCTCTATCATGCTACCTCATCACCTAGCTTATCACTTGCCATTAATCCTTTCGCCACCTCATCTCATTCTCAACACCCCTTTTTGTCATTTTGTAGATGTCATCATTTTTTTCCTATAGTGCTCATTCAATAATTGCAAATTGCCCTCATTATTTCTTGCAATTTCAAATTCACCCTTCTTAAATTCCATCTTAGTCTCCCCTTTCCCAAAATTATCATTTAACCATGTTTATCGTAATCGGGGTTTAACAATCCACCCCTCTATAAAAGATTTCATCCTAAAACCTTTACACTTGAAATATCTAGGGTACTTCCTCTAAATTTTCTTCCCATTTATATATTAAACGGGACCATCACGCTTCTGCTGCGCAACTCTGATAACATTTATCATCTTATCATAAAATAAGCCATAGCATACATCATTAACCATATCTAATACAGAGGTTAGTATCAACCACTTTCTTTTCATATACACATAACATATATGTGTAAATAAATTTAATTCTATAGCAAAGAACATCTTTGCATCAAAATATTATACATTCATTTACCTTTCAAAAGTCAAAAGAGACTTTTGCTAATTTCATCTATCCCATTCTCACTAGGTAACTCCTACATCTAAATTTCACAAGTGTAGGCTCTTCAGTGAGCGTACTGGTGTTAAACCAGTCTAAAGCATTTCATTTCTCTTCCTCATTTCCATTTTCTATAGACCAGTGAAGGGTCTTCATCATCATTTCTACCCCCATTTTTCATGGGCTTATCATTTGTAGCCCCTAACCCAAGACATCACATCCAGAGCCTTACTCCAAGATTTTATCGATTGATAAATGTGAATCAGGATTGTTGCCTTGATCACGAGGCGGGTTCTTAATTGGATCTCGTCCAAATTATTTTTGTTTTATTCCTTTTATCTATCATCATTTCATTTCTTTACAATTCACTTCATTCATCTTACAAGCGACAATACACTTGCAATTAATTGCACATATCAAGTGCGCATTTTATTCATAACATCTCAACTTGCACTTCTACATTAAAGGTCATCTTGACCTAATCATGTTATTTTCAGTCTATGCTTGTATACATTCTTTCAATTGTTAGTTCACATAGAACTTAGAACTTTAAATAAATTCACATACATCAACTTAAAACATTAAGGCATATCATATCATTCATCATGGCTAATCATTTTAGCCCACATTTGCATATCATCTCGTACCTTTCCTTAGATGCTCTGGTCCACGGCCTCTTGAGCTTCCTGGTACCTGTCTAAGGTTTGAAAAAATAAAATGTGAGGTACAAGTCTGTAAGCAAGCATTTTATGGCAAGATTTCCTTTAAAATATTTTCATAAACATCTTTAAATCCTTTTGAATGCCAAGTTTGGGCTTTCAAAGATAAAATATTTTAGGTAATTTATTTGGTCTTGTGTGAACATTTATAATGTTCCAAGATATTTTTCATAAAACCTTCTTTTGCCAATGGAAGCTTTTAGATCCAAATCATTTTTCTCAAAAATCCGTTTAGTCAGGAGACATTTTATGTTCCAAAACATCTTTGGCGTAAACCATCTTTGGCAATGGACATTTATATGTTCAAAAACATCTTTCCACATAAATCTTTTTGGAAACAGACATTCATATTCCTAAAATATATTTTACATAAGCACTTCAGGAGTCCAAAAATATTTCTACATGAGCCTTTTTGGTAATGGACATCCTCATGTTCGGAAACACTTTTTTTCACCTAAGCCTTTTTTGGTAATGGACGTTTATCATCCAAAAACCTTTCTCCATATAAATTTTGTTCGTAATCCCCATCTTGGGACTTGTTTATAACAAACAAAATATATAAAACATTTTTCACGTAAAGCCTCTTTTCATAATCCCCCTCTTGGGCTTGTTGTACATTTCCTTTTATCATCCTTCATTTTCCTCTTTCCACCCCTATTTACTAATCCTTGCTCTAATACCAAGCTCTGTGGTAGTAAATCTTTTCTTTCCACGCCTATTTACAAATCCTTGCTCTCATACCATCTCTAATGCCCCTAACCCGAGGTGTCGGAGTCTTACTCCGGGATCGTTATCGATTGGTAAATATGAGTCAGGATTGTTGCCCTGATCACGCGAGGGTTCTTGAATTGAATCTCGTTCAATTTTTTTCTTTTCTTTATTTCAACATAAAAATTCATACATTTGGAATCAATCGCATTTATCATTTTACACCATACCACTTACTCATTTTCATCAAAGGTCCTGTCGACCTGATCATGACATTTTCACTCAATACGTACTTAATTTAACCATTTCAGGTTCAATACAATCTTTTCATCCATTCACAGCATACAAGCACATAAAATTTTCCTTTTTCTGCCTCAGTTACATCATATCTATAAAAGATATCCCATAAAATATTCATAGGTAAATCAACCTGATTTTTCCATCACTTGGCCTTCCCTACACTTTTTTAAGGTTAAGAAAACAAAAGATGAGTCAAAACTCAATATGTAAGCATTTTTCATTTTCATGTAAATGCATTTCTCTCCATTTGACAGTGTTGGAAATAATTGTTGAAATCAAATGCAAAATATCCAAAGCATGCATTTTGATGATTAACAACACAATTTGAGTAAAGTCTTAGCTACTAATATATTTTGTGCAATGGTTAAGGTTATAAAAATGAAAAATACAAAACAAAATAGGTCAAGTCGCAACCCACGTTGACTTAGACATCGACTTGGGCCAAGTCGATTTCTCAAGTCAACTACATCTTCGACTTCAAGAGACGTCCTTTGTCCAGCATTGAAATTACGAGCAAGAATTCTCAAAGTCGTAGACAAAGTCGACTCCACTTGCGACTTGGGCGAAGTTGCAGACCAAGTCGACTCCAGTATCGACTTCAAGTGACACTTTCCTTCCAAAGTTGAAATTGGACGACAAAACTGTCGAAGTCGCACATGAAGTCGACTCCACTTGCGACTTAGGTGAAGTCATAGGCAAGTCGACTCTAGCATCGACTTCAGGTTCACAGTGCAGATTTTCAGAAAGTCAAGTCGAAGAATAAGTCAACTTCAAGATTGACTTGAGTCAAGTTGAAGACCAAGTCGACTTAAATATTTGACTTGGAGCATATAAAGATTAATCCAAATCCAAAGCAAGCAAGATATGTGAATTCAACCAATCTAATCAATATATATATATATATTGATCTTGTTCATGCATACAAAGATTCAAGCTTTCTAAACATAAAGCTAAAGAACTTTTATACAAACGAACTCCTAGTATTGAAAATCAAAAGAAGAACACTTATGAAGAAGAAGTTAAGTAGGCAAGAGACATTTCAAGAAAGTTTAAGCAGATTTGGCATGAGAGAGAAGCCAAGTCACACCCGAAGTCGACTCTAAGATCAACTTGGGGTCAAGTCTCAGACCAAGTTGACCCAGAAGACGGACTTGAAAACTGAAGCATAGCCAAAGTCGCACCTGAAGTCGACTTCAGCATGCAACTTAGGTGAAGTCCACATGAAGTTGACTCCGCCTGCGATTTGGAGAAATAACGTTCAAATTTTTGAACGTTGGAACATTAATTACGCGCCAACCACCTCTATAACGTTCAAAATTCTCCCTCCTCTATCTATAGACACTCAAACAAACATGGAAACACGCAAGTAAGAGTTGAAAAAGAGGAAAGAAGTGCTACTAAGAGTTTTAATCCACTTTTCTTCACAATTGAGTGATCTATACATTTTCAAAGTTTTAAATTTTTAAATACCCAATTCACCCCTCCCCTCTTGGGTAATTGCCATCAACTCAGGACCAACAGACAGGAGCCTGTGGCACCCTCGACCGAGGCGTCACAACCTGAACCTTACACTTGGATAGTTATTGATTGATAAATGTGAGTCAGGATTGTTGCTTTGATCATGCGGCGAGTTATTAAATTGGATCTTGTCCAAAAAAAATTTTTTGTTTCATCCCTTTTTCCTTCATCAATTCATCTATTTACATTTCACTTCATTCATTTTACGAGCATTGATGCACTTGTAATTCGTCACACATAGCAATTTCAAAATAATAAATTGTTCTTCTTCCTTATATATATTTTCATAATCTCACCTCCTAGCACTTGTCAACAATTACACATATTATTCATAAAATTTCATCTTGTTCCCTTACATCATTAGTTTTGTCAACCCAACAATGTCATTATCATATAAAATACATCCATAGTTAGATATTTGACATATATACTTGTATGCACACATTCAACTATTAATTCACATAGCATTTAGAACTATCAGTAAGTCTGCATACCTTGGCATTCCTTAAAAATTTCAGTCATACCCTTCCATACAATGTAGCTAAATATTTTAGCATATACAAACATACTATCTCATACCTTTCCTTGAATACTCAGGTTCTTTACTTCTTGAGTTTTCTTGCACCTGTTTAAGTGTGGGAAAAGAAAATGTGAGTGTGAACTCAATGAGCAAGTATTTTTATCATCAGGCAAGCATTTTCTTGTAAATTTTTTCACAGAAATCTTCTTCATATAAACTGTTTTATATCCCAATGTCTGGGCTTTCTAGGTAATGCATATGCATATAAGCCTTTCTAGGTAATCCCCTCCCATTCTTATGTGGACATTTTTATGTCCCAAAATATTTTTCTTAACCCCATTTGGGGTTTGTTTAAAAATAAAGCATAGGCATGTAACTTAGAAATCTTTTTACCTAAACTTTGATATATACTCCTTTCGTGTAAACACTTTTATGGCCCTATTTAGGGTAAACCTTTTGTATAAATCATTTCATATCCCTGTTTCTGGGTTTTTTTTCAAAAGCAAAGCATATGCAAATGCATTTCTTCCCATTCAGTAGTGACACTTACCAAGTGATCATCTATATTTTTGAAAAAAAAATTGTCATATAACAGCACACTAGCAAGGCAATTGTTCATTAAATGTGATACCTAAAACATTTTGAGACTCATAAATGTAATCTAGGTATTCAAGAGTTATTAATGGTATGGTTTAAGCGGATGGATGAGATTAGGGCTGATCATCAAGTGAGGTGCTTAAGTTAATCACCTTAGCCTAATATGAGTTAATGTGCACAAAAAGACAAATTGAGGTATGGAAATCATGATGTGGCATGGTTAAGTATTCCATTAATTATGATTAAGTTGATAATAATGATGGGATAAATTAAGTTATTACTTGAAAAATTCATAACTTAACGCCTATAAGGTGGATTGATGTGAAATTTCAAAGGTAAGTACAAATTGATGTGTTTTACCTCATGAAAGGAATGGATTATGTTAATCATGATTGGATTATGGTGATAATGAATTAATTTCATCAAAATGCAAGAGGCATTTCCAAATGACCGTAACTTGATTAGAATGGTCGTTTTGATATGAAATTTTCCATGAACAGCTAAAACAAAATACGGGCCAAAATACGTCCAAATATATTAGGTTTTCACCTCTCGGTTCCATCACCTAATTATGTTGAAGTACGGGCCAATGTACAAAGCAAGCATTAAAATCACAAGATATTAAATTAACAACAATATCCACCATAAATAAATTAAAAACCCACACCACACTACATTGTATGCATGCTACATCCTAAGCCCTAGATTTAGGATTTAGCCAAGCATGTTTAAGTCTAAAATAAAATTAAAATCCAAATCCATCTTAAACAAGACAATTAAAATTAAAAAGGGAAAAGATAGGAAAGCTTATTGCTTTGAAGCCCCGATGGTGTGTCGGCCGCGTCATGCAACTCACCAATCCACCTTTTGCCCGTGCTCTCCACCTCCTTGCTCTCTCTCTCTTTCTCTCTCAAATTTCTGCCTGAATTTCTCTCTTGCTGCCCGTTTCTCGCTGATGCTTGCTGGATTTTTTTTACCTTCTGCTCCCCTTGCATTCTCCCTGGTAGCCTCTTTTATATCTTTTGAAATTGCGTAAAAAATTTGTGTTGCCTGCTTACGCTGATTGTCCATTACGCAGTCCACTATTGCCATAACGTAGTCCACTAATTTTGCTAAGTATCTTGGCATTAATTGACTATGGGGTCCACTGGTTGAACGGGTTGGATATGGACAGCTGCTTAAAGGGACGATGCTCCATGGCTTGATTAATTTGGAGTGGTGGAATAACTTGTGGGGACCACTGCTTGGGCGGTTAATGTTGCTGGATTTTTCCAGTCTTGAATGGACGACCGATTGGCGCTGAGTCTCTAAAAAAATGGACAGATTGGATTTATTTGACTTGCTGGATGGTGGAGTTTTGCCAAAAAAAATCCAGGCCGTTGATTTGCATTGCTGATTGCATGTAGGGAAATATTGGACAACTAAGATTTGTTATTTGGTTGAAGCTTAGAAAATTGCATAATTAATGTATGTGAAATGGATGGTGAGATGTGCTTGGTTGCTGAAATAAATGGATGGTTCAGATTAAATGCGTTGGATGAGTGATGGAGATGAAAATTAAATGGATGGTGGGATTTTCAGCTGCTTTAAATAAATAAATAGAATTTTAAACGACTTCCAATTATTAAGATGAACAAATGGACAGTACTGGACGGTCAGGATCAAATTTTTTGTAGACTGCAAAATTTGGGCGGTGATTGCTTTGTTGGAATTTCTAGCCATTGATTTGGACAACTAAGATGGAAAAATTATCAAAGCCATTAATTTCATGCGATCTGATTAATCGCCTGGATGAATTATTTGGACGGTTGCTGATGATGGACAGCTTGATGAACGGCTGAATGGATTTGATTATATCAAACCACCTTATACAACTCTAATTAGTAATGCAAATATCATCGCAATAAGCAATGATTATGTGGTATTAATGAATCCTACCCTAAGGTTTGACCAAATATGATTCGAATGACATGTGTCATTATAGGATGCAATTGGGCAAGATTAAACTTAACCTAATTAATGCAAGTTGACTAATTACAATTACCATTACATATGTGTCAAGCTAAGGATTGATGAGAAGATTTTTATTTACAAAAATTACAAAAATCAATGTGATAATGGGGCTGAAAATTGGACACTTGGACAGTCCATATTAAGGCAGTAGCTTGGGCATGTGGAAAACTCAAAATTGGACAACAAGAGGGGTGATGAATGGCTCAAAATTGCGTAGTAATAAAGCATGATAAGTGGTCCAAAATTGAACAGCAAGAGGGGCAGGAAGACGACTCCTAATTAGACAACAAGTAATTGATAAATTTTTATATTTAAAACCCCAAATATGAGGTGTCATTCAAGGATTGAAAAATCAGCAATAAATAAATGGAAAAGAGGTAGCAAGGTGGACAGTTTCAGCAGCAATTAAGATGAAAAAAAAAAATTTAGCAAGTGTGGACAACAACGAAAGGCCAAACAGCAAGAAGGAAAAGGGAAAAAAAAAAGAAAGGAAGGGCAGCAAGTGGTCGACGTCCCAAGCAAATAAGCAAGAGAGGACATCCAAAACAACAGTAAAAAGAAGAGATTTTTCTTAAAAAATTCAGGTATGAAGTGGCCTTAATGTCATTTAAAAGTAGGAATTTGAAATTTAAATTCTGTGTATGACATGATGTATATGTTAGGTAAGGATGCAATTAAGGGTTAATGATAGCAAGTGTAATTGTTGATTGATGATATGCATGTATGTTGGGTTCATGTGCAAGAATGAGAATGACACTTAGCAAAAAATGAGATCATGTGTAGCTATTTTGAAAATGGGAATTAAATTCCAGAAATTCATTTGAAATTAGTTAGATATAGTTCATACACAAGCCTTTGAAATGAGCACAAGGTTTATTGATTGATAATTTTGCATATGTACATGACTAAAGTACATTTGCAAAATAAAATGGAATGGAAAGAAGTGAATATGGGGCTGTTATGAAAAGTAAACTTAAACTCCAGAAATTTAATTGAATTTAACATGTTATAAATTGTACATAAGCCCTTGAAATGGTTATAAGGGTTGTTGATTTATAACTTGGCCTGTGTACATGTTTAAAGTGTAAATTGTAGGAATGAAATGTGGCAAATATATGCATGTATGTGGCTGTTTTAGAAATGTGATGATAATTCTAGAAATTTTAATGGAATTTATGTTGTTTAGGCTTATGAATAAGCACCTAACAAGACCACAAGAGTGGTTGGTTGATGATTTTCCATGTGTATATCACTAAGGTTCAATTGTATAAATGAAACACTAGTGAAAATGAGCAAATAGGGCTGTTTTGAATAAGGGACATGAATTTCAGAAATTTGGATTGAATTTAGCTTGTCATAGATCCTAAACAAGCACTTGAAATGATTATAAGAGTTATTGATTTATAAGGTAGTATGTATGCATGGTTAGAATGCAAATATAAGATTGATATAAAATAAATATAGCCATATACGTAGCTGATTTGTAAATGATAGTTAATTTCAGAAATTTGATTTGGAATTAACTTGCTAAAGATCATCAACAAGTAACTTAAATGACAACAAGAGTATGACCCCAAAAAAAAAATGACAACAAGAGTTTAATACCTTACTTATGGGTATTGAATAACATGAGAGATTAACTATTGAGACTAAATGGGTATATACATCATATGTGACTCAATAAATAGGGGTATTTGTTTTAAGGAAAGGACTTATGTAAATTTTAGGTTATTATAAGTTAGAAACAAGCATTTGAATGATTTAAAAAGTTTAAAACTCTAAACATAAGGATTGAATGAAGCAATGAACAATCACTAACTCGTATACCTATGTCATTGTCAAAACGATGAATGTAAATTCAAAAGAATTGAATATAAGCAAGTCTCATGAAAATTTCAAGTGATTGAATACCCTATACTTAGGTATTTAATAGAATAAATGAATATTTACTAAGTTTACAAAGGTAAACATGTATATATGTAACCATTAAGAAAGGTAAATATTAATGGTTACTAAGAGGGGTAAATGTTAATTGCTAGATGTTAACTTGCCATAGAATATTAACAAGCAATTTGAACAAATGCAAAAGATTATTTATGGATGTTAAAAGATGTGATGTGTTAATAGAGAAAAGTATTTAAAGTTAACTTGCTTAGGATTAAATACAAGTTGAAAATTATATGATGTATATACATATATCATTTAAGACGTGAGGATGGATAAAGGAAACAAACCACTTACTAAGATCATATATCAATGGTCTTATGAGTAAGTCAAACTATATATATGTGACCATTAGCAAAGTTGAATTTGGATTTCAGAAAATTGAATTAAAAATGACTTGTTACAAGTCATAAATGAGGGCCATGAACGATTTCAAAAGTTTAAACCCTAGACAAGGGTGTCAAATGAAATGAATAGCATATTACTAAGGTAGTACGCTTATATATATAAGGTTGTTAAGAATGGTAAGTAAGGAATTTAGAAAGAATTGATTACTATTAACTTGCTATTAAGTATAAAAGAGTACCGTGAATGGTTTTATGTGTACGAAAGAATATCTTTAATAGGTTCAAGAGATGCTTACACTAGACATGAGTATGGAAGAAAAGAAATGAATCAATCATTTAAAATTATGTTAGTATGAGGTTATTGGAAAATGCAAATGTTAATCTCAGAGAAAGAATGATTTAAAGTTGACTTGTTATGAACCATATGGGAATTGAAAATCATATGACATGTATATGTGAATTGATCAAATGATAAGGCATATAAGCACAAGACATCCCATAAATGTATAAGAAGATCATTTTCACTTGTCTAGGAAGAAATAAGGAAAAGATGGAAGGCGCAAGAGGATCACCATACATAAGCAAGCAACGCTTTTACAAATGTGATTTCATTTCAAAAAATGAAATGAATGGTAAACTACTTTACTTGAATGTTCTAAAATTGTTTAATGATGGTCATTCTTTCACATAAGAATGATAGATTGCCATGTAAATGAGGTATATAATGCCGGGTCGGAATGTTTAGTATCATGGATGGATTAATGAGGTACAAATGTAATGAGGTACAAATGTAATTTTAAGAAATTATATGACCATGGTGCAAAATTAGTTTGGGTTCCAAGGAACACAAGATTTGGGCT
>JAXCLR010000063.1:19302378-19331040 GCA_035584095.1 Annona squamosa | reverse complement strand
TGTATTCAAGGAATACATAGTGGAACCCAAGTCACAACGGAGTGAGAGCTTGGAAGAGTGGAGTAGGGAAGGTTTGCCCGAACCACTATAAATCTTGTGTTCTACTTCTTTTTACTGCTTTATCTTAATTGCTCTCCATTTGCTTTCAAAAGGGGATTAATTTTTCAAGGGGTTAAGATTTTTTAAAGAACCCAATTCACCTCTCCCCTCTTGGGTTTAGCCATCAACTCGGGATCAACATATTCAATGTGGATTTTCTTCATAATATAAAAATTCTAAAGTTTTTTCATAGCCTCCTCAAGCTTGCACTTGCTCCTCCGCCATGGCCTGTCCTTTACTTATCTTTAGATTTGGAAAACAAAATCGTGAGTCGAAACTCAATTAGCAAACTATTTGCAGTTTACTGGTAAAACTTTTCAGGCAACATTTTACATTTGAAATCATATCAAAAAGTAACTTATACCTTGTCTAAAGGTATATTTTGAAAATATGAAATCTTGTACTCATCACGAGTACCATATGTAGAATGTCATCTAAAACATGAACATGATCATCATAATTCCTTTAGGATGGAAGCTAGCCAGGCGACCATCCATCCACATTAACTCCCATTTTAGAGAGGGCGCTGCTGACCTTGGGCCTATTTTAAGTGACTTGGCCACACTAAGGGGTGGACAATCAGTTCGCTTATACCTTTCAAGTGGACCTAGTACCCTGTGTATATGAACTCTTTTATAAATCCATCTTTAACATACTAGCATGATTTTTCAATCAGAAATATATAACCACATCATTTGTCTATATCATTTATCAAAGAAAATTTCATAATATCGCATTTGAAGTAAAAACATCATTTCAACATCATTTTAATAAGGAATGGTCATCCTTAAACATATTAGAAATAATTTCCACAATTTCATCAAACAAGTTAAAGCAAAAATTGTATTTATGTAAACAATTTAAAAAACAAAACTCACTTAGAAAATTTGCTTGCTTACCGGTGTCTTTTAGCTTTCCAACTCCGCTTTTCTTTGCCTTCGCCTACATGAGAATATTATATTTTTTCATATATTTATTTTTCTCATATTTCATTTAGTTTTTCAACCCATTCCATTTACATATATCATTTATTCGACTTCACAAGTCATTATGCTCATATCTAGCACATTTTCAACACATTTCTTCAGCTACCACATAACATAACATATATAACCCCATACATAGGGTATTCATTTCAATCTCACAAAATTCATTCAATAATCATCATACATAGGTTCATTAACCTCAATTTTTCATTTATCCATTTTTCCAAAATACACGTTGGGTGTTTCTTCTATGCACCTATCGTTGCCTTTACTTCATAAATCAAGTCCAACATTTTGGAATTAATATCATGAAATTTTAAACAGATATATAATCATGAAATTCATCTTATTTTTATACATTTTTGCACAAAATCACTTTTCATAAGTCATTCACCACCTATACACATTTATCCATTCACATAAGCCCATTTAGCAATACATACATAATGTATTTCATGAAATTTGCTAACTCAGAAATTTAATACATATTTCAGCATGTCAATTACACTTATTTATCACTGCATTTAGGGTATTTTTATGGAATTTAAATCCACTTGCCATAGGTTTCCAAAACTGCAAACTTGGAACCCATTTTTCACCCATTTAATGTCTCTTTTAACATATAACCCTAAGCAGTTTAATAAATCCGAATTTTCAACAAATAAATCCATTTTTTCCTAATCCAAATCCAGGGAATTAAAACATGTTTAGCATTCTTAAATTAATGCTTCTCAAAACAGCAAGTTACTTATCCGTTTCAGGTTCCATTTTCACTCCTTTATGCATCATTTCATAAATCTATAAAAATTAGATTTTGAGCTTATTTTTCCAAATTCTTTTGGGCATCAATAATACATTAACGCTAGGGTATTTTACCCTGCATAACATTCACAAATCATGCAAACCTATTTCCATAGCATTTTTAACCTAAAAATGAAGATTTCGGGTGATAAATGTTGCTTTACATTCCATAGTTGCTAAAATTCATTCCTTAAGCTCAAATCAACATATGTTATTCATTAAAAAATTTTTAATAACCTAAACATATTATCCATAGCAAACAGCAACTCGTCATGGAGATCTAGAGTTTATCAACTTGAGTTTTCAACACATATCATTCCAACTTCATTTCCATCATCTAAATCATGAAAATTCATGCATATAAATTAATATCAATCCCATATTTAATCAAAGGTATGTTAAATCATCATTTTGAGGATTATTTAAGCATCTCTTCCATATTCCCATTTTGGAGTTTAAAAACTCAAAATAACCAACTCAAACAACACGTATACTTACTTGGTTTAGAGCTAATTCAAACCCTAGCACTTGGAGATAATTTCCTCCACAATTTCTCCTCTTTTCTTCTTGCTTTTCTTCTTCCTTGGCTGGCCAAGAGGGACATGAGCTGCTGCTATTGCTTTGGGGTGAAAAATCCAACACTTAGCCAACTTTTCCAACCTCCTCTCAAATGGACATGCATGGGTTTATAAGCTGGATTTTTTTCCAGCTATGGGCCCCACAATTTGCTACATTTTCCACTTAGTTAAATGCTCCCTTATCTCCTTCATGTGTTGGCTGACTTACAATCTAGTAAAAATGGGTTTCTACCATTTTTCAAAAATAAAAAATTGCTTTAATCCATGATCGTTCAAGCTGCTCCCGAATCACGTCCCTTGCTGCCCATATTTTCCAACATTTTTTTCATTTTTTTATAATTCTTATTTAAGGGTAAAACATACACTTAATTCTCCATTAATTCATGTATTAATTTGGTGCTAAAAAAATTATCAAAATGGCAGCAATGAGCATATTTCTGCATGTCCAAATGCCCCATAAGCTGTCCACTTTTTCACTCTCCTTTTCAGCTATATTTTATAATTTTTATTGCTAGGTATTGACATGATGGAATGCATATATTTATGTCCTTGCACCTTAGCTGCATATACACATACTTTAAAATTAAAAATTCAAAAAGAAACAACATGGCAGCCCCTTGGACGTCCCCTTGTGCCACATTGCCTATGATCATTTGAGCACTCGTAACTTCATCAATTGTGGACATTCATTGCTGAGATTTTATTTGGATATTTTTATTTTATATTAATGCATAAAATACCTTAGAAATATGCTACATTTAACACCTCAACTCCCATTAAAACCATGCAATTATGTTAAGTACTCTAGCAATAAATGCAAGGTAATCTTAAGGTGCATTAGTCAACCAAGCTTACCTTTTTTTAATGCAGGTATTTTAATGCAGGGGCATGAAGTAGACGATCGTAATCTCTCCTCAAATGCACGGGCTGTAAATTGTAGTACATAAAATATCGATCCCACAAGGAATTCAGGACTTAATACATATCTTTTAAACACTTATATCAAATATCAAGTGAATAAGAAAGAGTAAAGAATTGAAATAACAAGAAAAGAGAATCTTGAGAATATAGAATGAGTATTAGAAATCAAGGGACACAAGAACCTAGGGTCCAAGGTTTCACTTGTGTCTTTGCAACGGATACATGAAGTGATTATTTAATCTGGTTACTTTATGTTAAAGGAGAACAGACCCTAAGTTATCTGTACATCTTCTCTTGAAACTTATGATTTGTAACCCTAATATTTCTTACCCATTTATTCTACTAGGGATTAAGTCAATTAAGATTTATTAAGTTTTGTGGTCATTCATAGGGTTCTTCAAGGTTATCATACCTATTTTTGTAGTCTTAGATTTTTAGGTATAATATCTTGATTGTTGTATATTGGACTTCCACCTCTCAGTTCTTTTATCTAATATATGAGAATCATTGCCAAAGTAAGAGCTCAAACACTATAAGAACATTAAATCACAAGATATTAAATTAATAACCAATATCCTTCATAAATAAATCAAAACTACAATATTTACCATATCGTATACATACTACATCCTAAACCCTACATTTCAGGTTTATCCTAACAAGTTCAAAACAAAATCAAAGCACAAAAAGAATATTTTATCTCAAATCCATCTCAAACACATTAAACTCAAAGGAACGAAAGAAAATGAAAGCTTATTGATAGGAAAACCCGATAGTGTTTCAACTACCTCAAGCAACTCGTTGCCTCACTTCTTGCCTCATGCTCTTCACCTTCTCTCACTGGTAGACCTAACCCCAGGTTCTAGGGACATTCTTGGATGTCTTGGGATGTTCCCATAAGGTGTTTATATAGGTTTCTAAGAAGTACTTGAGCACATAGTCCAAATTGCTCATGGAATTGCATATCTAGCCTCCATGATTGCTATTTTGGCTTCTTTTAATTCTTCAAAATCATCAAATGAAGTGGATGTTGGTCATCATGATTCAAGTCTACAAGAATTGCACGAGTTTTTCCTCTATTTCACCTTATTTTTGCACACACTAATCATGAGAGTTTTGTGCTAAATAAAGCTAAATCAATCAAAATATATTTCGAAAAATCTCAATAACTCATATTTTCATCCAATTATCATTCTAAGTATATAGTATGAAAATGACTTAATATTGGAGTCTCTTATAGAGGAAAGAGAAGAACTTTAAAGCAACAGAAGGAGATTAAGAAGAAAATCACTTTGAAGGAGAAATCCTACGGAGTTTTATCTCTTCTTTCTCTTTCATTTCTTTATTTCCTTTATTCTCTACACTTGGTATGCATTTGAACAAGATTTTGATGGGTTTTTTTATTATGGTTATGGGATAAGCTTGATAAAGCTAGATTAAGGTGTGTTTTATGTTACAAAGCATAGGTTTGGTTACTGTACAACTTTTGGTGGTTGAGTGTTGATATAGATAGGAATATACCTATTAACCCGGTATTATCTTGAGTAGGCTATGCGAACAAATTGGCTTTATTTTGTTAACTCACATGGAAACATAGTGAGTATACAAAATACTGTTTGTTGTAAGGTTTTCTGTGTATTGGAAGACATAAATGAATAATCGTGAGCCTAGATTAGTAAATTCTTGCGTTGATCACCAATGGAATTTATCTTAGCATAATCTCAAGCCAAACGATTCACAACCCTCAGTTACCCATCGAAATACTTGTGCTGTTAATTAGCTTATAGATATTTTACTACTTAACTCCTCGTTAAATTAGATAACTCATTCAATTTCAACATGTAACTAGCAATTGAGAGCTTAGATTATGTTGTGCTTAGTTTCACCTCCCGTGAGATATGATGCTCATCATTTACTAGTTGATCGATGTATATAATTGCATTAAATTGAACAATTAATTTGACCTATACATCACTTGTTAACATTCTAAACTGTCTAAAGTATTCTTCTAAATTTAATGAGTGAGGTAGATATTAATTGCATGATCCTTTTATTTAGAATTGTTTACTTTAGTAATATACTAATGTTCATCTAAATCAAACAAGTGTATGACATCATCTTAAAATGGGATAAAATTCACATAATAAAGTAGTTTGATGAAAATATGAATTTCAAACTCATTTTGAGCATCTAAACTGTCTAAATATAATTATAAGTAACCTCATATATTTACATTTGTCATGGATGATATACAAATTCAAATAACATAATTTTTCATGTCAAGAAGATATAAATGGAGTAAAATCTGATGAATAGTTAGGATTTAAAATAAAACATTAAGATTTTAAAATTTTAAAATATAATATCGATTGTATTTAGGACTATTTGTTCTACTAAAATATAAAAAATTATCTCAATCTATGACTTGCATCATTCTCAAAATTAACAATCATTTAAGATTTTCTTTAAATATATTAAAATAATTTATTTATTCTAAGGACACGTAAGGTCCTGATTCAATATCTAAAGCATCCAGAATATTTCATCCTAACTAGATGAATGATTCCATAATATTTTAACATTCTTAAATTTGAGTATACAAATCCAAGTGATTTTCTAAATTTACGTACGTGCTTATATATTTTTAAAAGATGCATCCCACGTATAACTCGAATTGATAAATTTTTTTAGCGTCTAAGTAAAATAAATAGTGCTAACAACGAATAAATTGGATTTTACAAACCATCAAGATAACAGTCGGCTAGCAATATCTTGGCCTCGTAATTTCTAATCACATCTGTCCATTTGTCCATTTAGCTGGTTCATATTGCGTTTCTGGACGGACCCGGTCACAGAGGCAGCTGGCACAAGGGAACGATTCAACATTTGGCGCAAGTGCGGCTCGGTTGGGTGGAACCGACAGGGTTGCATGGCCTTGGCACGGTTGGCAAACCTAGGGAGGGCAACATTGCTGTACAACCTCCATCACTCCCTTGGCTTTTTCCACCGTTTTAGACCTTGGCTTTTGTTCTTTCTGTCTCTTGTACAGTATGTTTGATTTTCTTCTGCTTTATCTTCCTAAATCCATCACTCACACTCTTGTCTTTACCTACTTCTAAAATGTTTCTGTTGCATGCATTATTATTGTTGCTGTTGTTATTATGATGATTATCATCATCTTTTTTTTTTTTTTGATAATATCATCATCATCTGCCTTAATGTATATGTGAATTGAGAAAACATATAGTCAAATAGAATTTCTTTTTCACTTTATGTCAAATAGAAACTATATTTTTAGGTTTTAGGATTATGCGCTTTGAGGATATTTTCATCAATCCGCTTTACTCTTGATTATGACCTAACAGTTTTTACTTTTCTATTTTTTTATATGCAGTACATATGTGCGAAAGATCCAGAAAAGCTTTGAAGACACACCTTATAGAAAGTAAAACTACTTAGTACAATCAAGTGCTAGTCTATACAGAGAAATTATTCGGTGCAAGTAAATGCAAAAAAAAATTATAATACATTTAGTTCAAAATGAGCCGTTCATGGTCATAAAATGTACATTTACTCTACTTATTATATTTAGAATTTTTTTTTATTAGCATATCTATTTTCATCAAAACCGGATGTGGAAGGGCTCCATTTGAAAATAATATAAAATCAATTTAACAAAATAGTTTGATGTAAATGAAAATTTGAAAGTTATTTTTTAACATGCAAATTATATAATGTTTAATTATGCATGGATAAATAACTTTATAAATCATTAATACATTTAAATGCATGTAAAGCTTGTTTAGAGCCAAATGCGCTGCACTGGATAACTTCTTATATATATATATATATATATATAATTGTTAGCATACGATTGCACCGCACAGTCTTTGCACTGTGGGCCCCACGTGATCATGAGTGAAAAGTCTACCTTGTCCATTGTATTTAAAATTATTTACTTTATTACCATATTAAGTTTCATGTAAATCCAACATGTGCATGGGTCCCCTCTTAAAATAGTACAAAATCAAAGTAACAAAATTGGTTAACATAAGTCCCAATTTTAAAATGGTATTTCAATATTTAAACCATCTAAAATATAATTTTTATATGGATAAATGATTATATAAAGTATTATAATGGGAAACCCATTTTGCTGTAGACTGTATCATAATTACAGTAGCATTTAGATATATAAATTGTTTTATCACTCCTTTTGCCTTTGGTTTTATTTTTAGTCTTCAATTAACTGGACGAAATTCTATTATCAAAATTATAACCTGGGTGGTTTATTTCTTTCAGTTCACTCATGAGGAATGGAAGTTACGTTTACAAGGGCGTATTTGGGAATGCGTGGCATGATATGGATAGGGCAACGGACTCCTCCTTTCCAAGCGTCTTTTCCTTTTTCTACGTGTCCTTTTTGCGGACAAGTATGTGTTGAAAATGATCACACACACACGCACTAGCATCTGTATTTTCCGCCCATCCATTTCTTATTCGAAACATGTCACATGCAAGAATATTATATCGACGTAACTTTTTCATCCGGCTACTAAGATATAGATATTTCAAAGAATAACCACTCCTTTAATTAGATCAACTGATTACTACATATACTTTATAATTCCACTTTCTGTTGGATTTTTCTAATCAACTCCCAAGTGGGTCAGCTTTGGATTTCCCACCAATCCTAAAATCGAGATGTAAAAGCAATGGTCGGGATATAACTTAGAGATTTTTTAATCGTGTTTTACGTAAGTGGGGTGAACGAATTCATGTCCAGTCGATCTTGTTCGGATGTCAGGAGCCTAATTGTTACCTAGGGGTCTTTGACATGCTAAGGAAGCAAGATACAAGTGGAAGCACAATCCAGATGATTACGACAAGGTATCTAATTTAGAATGTCAAAGACTTTTTATCCAGACGATTACGACATGGTCCACGCCTAAACATATCTTAAATTAAATGGGCTGTTTGAATTTTTGCTCCCCATTTTTTGATATATTACAATTAATTATACCTTTTGCAAAAATATCCCAACTTATAAATATTGTTAAAAAACATCCATAGCTATGTTGTCAACTTTAATCGAATTTTATAGCCCACATTTAGTCTTCTATCAAAACGCACTGATTAATGACAACTGGCAACAGGAATCTATTTCCTAAAAAATTCATAAATACATTTTTAGCAAATTTAACAGAACGTATTAAAATTGCAAAATTATAAGAAGATGTTGATGCGAATGCAAGTACTCTGTTGATCAAAACACTTATGTTGGTGGCCGTGTCTCAACCTGCTAATGAACTCTAAATCTAGACTGTTCGTCAGTTGGGCCCCAATTTCTATCCGTCCAAATATTAATCAGGCCTGATGCTGCGGTGGGAATAAATGAATGGGATGCCATGTACAGACACAGAATTCGTCCAAGTGAGCTGGAGTCGCAATCTTCTCTCAGAGTTTGATGAATATTGTTTTCACCAGTCGGCAGGGAATCGTATGGACAGAAAATGCATGGTGCGTGCGGATTGGTGCAAGGGAACTTGCCAAGAGTGGGATGTTTCCAAACACAATATTCTGAGGTGGTCTTGTCAAAACACGATAATTTAATTTCAATGTATGTTGGATATATACCATTGTTTTTTCAAAGAAAATCTGGATTCCAGCCCTACATTTCACTTGCTGGCATCTGGGTATCTGCTTAGCATTTTCTCTATTGCCTTTTCTATCGACACGACACCACTCTGTTGTCCCTCTTGTTTTATGATATTCTGGGCGGGCCAAAGGGCTCATAGGTTTGAGTTGAACTTGATGTATGAACATTTTGTGGCAGGAACCTCAATTATGAAATAATTAAACACTAAAGTGCGTAATTGTATTCAATTTTTCAGTTCTTTGGTCGGAAGCCATTATTAATCTGCAATCTATATATTATAAACTTAAGACTCCTTGTTTTAGAAAAGTAGGGGATATCATTTTAGGTTCCGTTTGGCCATTTTATAGAAAAGTGTTGTGATAAAAAAAAAAAGTTGTTAAGTGTTTGCCTTTTACTATATTAAGCGGTGATTTTAGTATATTTTACAATAAAATGCTTTCAAATATTTAAAATTACTTGAAAGGCCTATCTTAAAATTTGAACCATTTTAATAATTGTGAGAGTCCAAATATGATTCAAAGCTTAGTCAAACCAAATTAGAGGCTCAAAACATCAAGAGATAAAGAAAGAGAGAATTTATGATAGGCTCAGGATTTTTATGTGGGAAAAGAATGATAATATGAGATCACCAAATGATGGGACCTGTGGTCGCCTAAAAATTAACTATTTAAAGTTACGACGTTGCAAGGAGTGAAATACAAAATTACGATGATTTTTGGATTGTAGACTCTCACTCAAAAGGCAACTCCTAGCCTATATATGTTGCAACATGACTGTATTTACGTGCTTATCATCAAGGAAAAAATAATATCATCCCTTCGGATCCTTAGTAGGGCAATGTGGTTGCTTTCGGTAAGTTGGCAGCTTGGTGAGGACGGCCACATGTAATTTGTTATGGCAGAGCCAACTTCATCTTTCATGCAGGCCACACGCACTTATGGTTAGGCTACTCCACCTAGCCCAAAGGCTTCAACATTAACTAGCTACCCCTACGAAAGTTTTACTGATCGTCTTCATAACATTAGGCTTTTTTCGAGACGAGCTTCCTAAGTTGGAGGAGAGGCTCATCTATCACTTTCTAGGGTCATATCTATTTTTATCCTTGGGAAGGATCAGCCTAATCCCTATCATTTTTTTCCTTTACAGAAGCATATGATTTTTTCTAATTTCTCATAGGGGACCTAAGCAAGATAACCTTTCCCTATGTAGTCCTCCCCTATGTCTGCAAGTATAGTTATTTCCTGGCCACTATAAGCAGTGTGTAGGGGTTGAACCATGTATACTAGCTACCGATATGCAATCATAAGCTTTTTATTAGGAACCCATGGTCATTAATCTTAATTTCTTTCGAATCACATAAAAACTAACAACTACACATAGTGTGGAATAATGGTGAGATGAGTTGAATCCGCAAAGGGGCTATGAGATTATGTGATTGTCCCTTTTGCGCTGATTCTAATAATGACAAAACGATTATGCTTGTTTGATCTTGATTTGGAATACGTAACATTGATGGTGTTTGGTAAGACGCATTTCTGCTCTTGTATGAGTTTTGAAGAAGTGTGGTGTGTTTTTGGAATGATCTTTTTATGATTGCTATGGCATAATTTGTGATAGGATGAATTTAAAATTCATGATTTTCTTGAGAATAAAATATCCTTGTGTGATACCATCACTTGGAATATTTTGCGAAATATGCTTTTGAAGGTTTGGAATTAAGAGTGGTATATGCTTTTATGATTATCAAGAATGAATTAATATATCTAAAGCAAGACTTTTTCCTAAAATCAAATTTTGCAAAAACATGCACAAAAATTAACTTTCCATATGAAAAGGATCAACCTTTCAGTGCCAATACCACTCTGTCTTTTTAAGGACCCAAAAAGGTTAACCCTTTGTAAACAATGTCCCTAGAATGAACGCTTGGAGATTAATAAAGTAAGTAAAATAAAAAATAACAAACACAAGAAATCATAATGGTTCATGACAACCTCCTTATTCCACTATTCCAAAAACACACTTTTGGGTCTTAGGTTCCACTATATCGACCAAAGATACACATAAAGCTCTTGTTTTCTTCTAGATTATAGCTTTACGGGACCTTTACAATCTCAACACGAGTAGACGGCGAATCTCACCCCAACTGTGCACTTCTTGACTTTACTTGACCTTAGTCTCCAACACCAAGCCAAGTTGCAATACAATAAAGTGAATTACAAAGAAAAGTATACACGTTACAAGCCATGTAGAGAAGATTCAACATAGGAAAGAACAACTAGATGCTTGCAGTAGATGGCACGTTGCAATTCTTGCAGTGAAAGGTTAGTTCTTTCTTAGTAGAGCACTTAAATGGATAATTAATTGTTTGTAAGTGGGAAGGTGAGGACTCAATGAATGCTCTTGCTAATCCTCATAACTCCCCTTGCCTTACTTTAAATAGATGAGTTATTTTGAATGTTGCAGGGTAGGTGGTGCGCATTAAATGTGCCAATGTTCTAATTTTTTTGACTGTTATAGTGTAAGTTACAGCTGAAGTCGACTTCAGGTGC
Organism: Annona squamosa; assembly: GCA_035584095.1. Classification (NCBI taxonomy): domain Eukaryota; kingdom Viridiplantae; phylum Streptophyta; class Magnoliopsida; order Magnoliales; family Annonaceae; genus Annona; species Annona squamosa. The sequence goes on along the minus strand of JAXCLR010000063.1, from coordinate 19,319,447 downwards.
AACTTCACCTAAGTTATATAATTGAGTCAACTTGGGGTACAACTTTGATTGAGGTATTTCCTCTTCTTAAGTCCTCCTTTGAGAGTAGTGCTCCATAAGTTCCATCTTGGGTCAACTTGAACCTAAACTTAACCCAAGTTGCATGTGGAGTCAACTTGGGATGCGGTTTCGCATCTAGCCTATCCAGTCAAAGGGAATATGTAACCCCTAAGTTGCTTGACTCTGTAACTTTGCCTAAGTCGCTAGTGAAGTCGACTTGGCATGCGACATCACTACCCATTTGAAATTTAAACTTTATAAAATATGCTTCTGTTGCTTTGATATTCCATGTCGTCGAATTGAGTTGACTTGGTCTTGAACTTCATTGAAGTCACAGGCAAAGTCGACTTGAGTTTGTAACTTCATTTTTGGCACTTGTAGTTGAAGTCTTCTTCAATTCTTCATAGACTTAATTCGGAGATTGACGTTGACTTGATCTTTCACTTCAGCCAAGTTGCAAGGTAGAGTCGACTTGGTGTTCAACTTCAATTGTTCTGCTTTGAGTCAATAAGTTTATGCGACTCCTCAACTTGACTTTGCTATCGACTTCGCATAAGTCATTGGTAGAGTCGACTTGAGTCTACGACTTAACTTGGCTACACTTCTTTTTTGTAATTTCTTATCCTAAGTTCCTTTTTGAAGTCAACTTGAGTGTACACTTGACTCTGGTCATATATTTGGATTGACTTGGCTATGGGGCTTGGTCTGCTATATTTTAACATTTGAAATTTCTAACTTGAAATTACTTCACCAAATATGTTAGTCCTCTTAAATGCTCGAATTTGGATTCTTAATCATTAAAACATAATTTCTCTTAATTTTCCAGTTGAATTCACAACAATTTTTCCATTTTTGATGATTGACAACAGTAAGTTTGATTTAATCTTTCTCTCTTTGAAATTTAGCACTTTTAATATCTCATTGAGTGCAAATTTTAATATGTCATGGAGTGAACCTTTAGCATTTTGTAGTCAATCTTAATATTGAATGAGAGTATATCAATTAATAAGCAAATGCATCAATTTCAAAACAAAATACATTTTAAACACAATGTATTCATGTTTCATACATCTCAATCATCCATTTAAAACATTCAACATGTTTGTATTCATTCAGGAATTCCAAATTTCCTAATCAATCCTAAATACAATCTATCCATCCCAATGCACTCAAACTACTACTCTCTCCTTTTCGACAAGCATAAAAATGAAATAAAGAAAGCTTGAGAGTGATTTTTGTATTTGTAAAAGTAAAAAGAAGAAACACTATAGCTTATGATGGACATGGAGACAATAGGATTTGATGAAAGAGAATACTTAGAAGTAGAGTCATACGCAGTGAACATTAGATTCAGTTTGTCCTAGATAGTGGGCTCCACAATGATAGACTCTCCCCAATAAGGTTCTAGGTCAGGGAGACTTGTAATGGGGTGACTCGTATCCCTGAAGCTAAGTGGTATTTGATCCTAGAGATTTCTGATTCCCGGTTAGCTTGTTTAGCATGCATTTGAGTCATTGAAAAAATTGAAGGTCCCTAACTCTTGAGTGATTCTAGACTCTAGACCCTAAAATAGAATGCAAATTTCTATCATATCGAACGTAAGGCTTGAGTAGGTCTAGATAGAGCTTGAAGCCTGTGATGTCTAAGAGAAATGTGAGGCATGGAAAATTGAAAGTGCAGGCCTTGGTGATGCAAGAGGGCTTGGAACTCCCCTCAACTGGTGCTTTTCCTGCATGCTTCACATGAGAAGGTTCACCTTCCATGCCACCTTGAACTTGTTTCCATCTAAACACTTCAATGTCTACTTTCATTCTTTGATGCAAGGCCTTATTAATTGCATTTGTTGGTTTTAGCACTTCAAATGGCTCATTCTCTAGGTCTACTCTAGAGTGCTCAAGAATCTTGGTAATCCAATGCGCACGGGAGAACCCCTCGAGGGTTCTCTTTCCTCACAATCAAAGCATCAAGTAAAAGTCCCAGAAGAGAAATGAGATGTTGATTCACCAATTTCCAAATAACTACAACTTCTCATACGTTGACTGTATTTCTCACTCCACCTTTTGGGAGTATGAAATGGGCTACTAGTAGCTTAATTACCCCTTCTTGGGGGCATATCCACATAATGAAGAAATTTGTACTCCTTGTGATACTTTTTGCTTCATGTTAGCTCATTGCATATCATGGACAAGGTCACTTCCTCTAAGGTCCTCACATACTCAAATGACACTCGTAGAATTATTCTAATGATCTAAGCTTCTTCGGCACTATGATCTCCTATGTTAATTTTTGTAACTTTGACATAAGTACCAAAATTATTTGGACATTAATAGTAATAAAACTATTGAGTTAGGTTTAGTTTTATTCGACATTTTTCCTTGAAAAGTGTAGTCCATCTTTGGAAGTCCAGAAGTTCCTCTGTTCTTAACTCATAATCTCCTAGAAAATTAAACTTTATGATCTTAGGAAGGAAAATTTTCCTATCGTAAAAGTGACTATAAAAACGCCGGTGTTGTTGAAGTGTCATGAAATAATCTTTTGGCATGTTCTAAATTAGGGCCCACTTATGGAGTCCCTTTCCTTCTTAGTCCTTCTTCTCAATTAGATTCTAGGTTTCCTCTTCTTGGGGTATAGAAATGGAGAGTTTACCTTCCTTGAATTTAAATCATTGTCCGGTTGACTTGGTAGCCTCATCTCATGGATTCTTAGAGTGAGTCCTTTGTCTCTTTGGTACTTCCTCTCGTGTAGTCAAGCAGGAGGATCGTGAAACTAGGAGCTTGCTCAGTTTTGACGCAGATGTTGGAGCCATATGTGAGGAATAGGAAGGAGTAGATAAGACAACTAGTGATTAACAAGAGAATCAAAGTGTTCTTGGTAAAGGAAGAAGGAGAGGAGTGAGCACAATGAGCTTTTGAAGCTCGTGAGGAAGAAAAAAAGAGGAACAGAATGTTTTGATGCCCTTATGAGGCTATTCAAAATGATGCTTGCGAGGTTGACTCTAAACCATAAATCAGGTTCGAAGTTGACTTTGCCCCGAAGTCGACTCAGGCTAAGTGGAGTCGACTTGGCTCCCTGTTCCTGGTGACAATGCAATTTCTATTATATCCTTCTTCCCTAAGTATGTCATTGATTAAATTAGATTATACAATCTTTACATAAACATTTCTTCAATATTTTCTTATTAAACACTCATTTTGCATTCAATTTCAAGCATCAACATCGATCATACCCATTTGTTTGCTCATTTTATAAAAGATTCAATGTTTAGTGGTTTAATGAAAATGTCTGCTATTTATTCCTCAATTTTGACATATTCTAAATAATATCATGAATTTCAACATGTTCTTTGATAAAGTGGTGTCTAAAATCTAGTTGCTTGGCTCTAGAGTGAAGTATTAGATTCTTTATTGGACAAAAGGCACTTGTATTATAATATCTAATTGGCATATCTCTATATTCTATACCTTAATCCCTTCACTATTATCACATCCATATCAATTAGGCACCACGACTATCGGTGGTTATATATTCAGCTTCCACGGTAGATAGAGCAATAGTAGTTTATTTTCTTGAAAACGATGAGATTTCATGCTTCTAAGAAATCAAGAAGTTCCTCTAGTGCTGTTTTAATCCACTTTGTAGCCGAAAAAATCTTTATCTAAATATCCAATTAGATCAAATGTTGAGTCCTTGGGATACCATAGACTTAAGTTAGTAGTGTCAATCAAATGTTTAAATATTTTCATTGCAACTATCATGTGGGATTCCTTGATTGAAATAAAGAACACATGTAGGCACTAAACAATATGTCCATTCTAGAAGCACTTAGATATAACAATGATCTTATCATGCTTCTATGTAGATGTTGGTCTGCTTGTTTACCTTTTTCATCTTTATCCATTTTAATTGTAGAGCTCAAGATAGTTCTTACTTCTTTGTTATTTTGCATTTCGAATTTCCTGAGCATTTCTTTGATATATTTAAATTGATTTATGAAAATTCGCTCACTTTGTTGCTTGTCTTGAAATGCAAGAAAGAAGTTGAGTTCACCCATCACGTTCATTTCAAACTCAATCTAAATTAACTTATAAAATTATTGACATAAAAGTTCATTAGTAGCTCCAAACACTATATCATCTGCATAAATTAGAACAAGTAGAATGCCTTTTCCTTTATACTTAATGAATAGGGTATTGCCAACTTCTTCTCCTTAGAATTAATGATCAATCAAAACTCTACTAAGCCTTTTCATAAAAAAAAAAACTCCACTAAGCCTTTCATACCAAGCTTTAGAAGCTTGTTTTAGTCCATATAGCACTTTAGTCAATTTGTTTGCATACTTGGATTGATCTCTTTCTTCAGGAGGTTGTTCAGCATACACCTCTTCACTAAGATATTCATTCAAAAATACACTTTCAATATCCATTTAGAATAATTTAAAGCCCATACGAGATGCAAAAGTTAGTAAAATGTGTATGGTTTCTAATTTAGCTACAAGAGCATATGATTTTTCAAAATCAAATCCAGCCTCTTGTGAATATCTCTTAGCCATATGTCTAGCTTTGTTTCTTACTACTAGTCTACTCTTATCTAGTTTGTTCCTAAATACTCATTTGGTACCAATAACTATGCAATCGTTGGGTTTAGGAACTAAATATCATGCTTGATTCTTTTCAAATTACTTTAGCTTTTCTTCCATTGCAATATCCAGTTTTCATCATTACGAGTTTGATCAATTGAGTATGACTCTATATTTGATACAAATGCAAAATGCCCACACATATTTTTCCTAGAGCCTCTATCTTTCACACCTTCATCTATGTCTCCTATAACTTACTCAATTAGATAGTTATTTTTGAATTTCAAATCTTTGTTGGATTTATATGAAACATTACCTTCACTTACCGCTTAGTCTGCACTTTGATCTTGTTTAGGTTCTTATCCCCTTTGTTTTCTCACTTATAGTTTTCTAAGGTCCATTGATAAATCATATGCATCACTAAGCTCATCCTTCTTCTTTAGAACTAGGTTAAACTCATTAAGGGTAATATGAACTGACTCTTCTATTACATGAGTTCTTTTGTTGAATATTTTATATGCTTTATTATTTGAAGAGTAACTAAGAAATATGAGACTTGTTCCACTTTAAGTCAGTAAGTTTATGAAACCACATGAATTGACTTAGCTATCAGCTTCGCCAAAGTGTCTAGTGGAGTCGACTTGGTTCTGTGACTTGACTTGCCTGCACTTCTTTTTTTTTTTAATTATTATCTCAAGTTCCTTTTTGAAGTTGACTTGAGTGTAGACTTGACTCAAGTCATATATTTAAGTCAACTTGGCTGTGGGACTTGGTCTGTAATGCTTTAACATTTGAAATTTCTAACTTGAAATCACTTCACCAAATATGTTAGTCCCCTTAAATGCTTAAATTTGGATTGTTATTCATCAAAACATAGTTTGTTCTAAATTTTCTAGTTGAGTACATAATAAAAGTTGGAAACTCTTGAAGGAGTTACTGCTAGAGATTCAAAGCTATAAAATATTAATCAATTAAAGATTGCTGCTCTTATAAATGTGCTACTTCAATTTACTTTTTATTTAAAGTTTTCTTCTTTGTATTACCCTAGTGCATATTTGAGAACTTATAAAATTTTTGTTGAAAAGTATTTGGTGTATAAGTTTTTGAAATGAGAGAAAATGATGTTATACGATAGAGGTAATGACGAGGCGTAAAGAAAATAAAGTAGAAATAGATAGATTAGATGCATAGGTAGTTGTGTGCAAACGATTGAAAATTAGTGGAGTTTATAAGAAGCAGTGAAAAATAATTAAAAAATAAGGTAGTTGTGGAGAATGAAAATTTTTAGATTGAAAAGCTTTTAGTGTAGAAAAGTTCTATTATTTGTATAGATGGTGATTAAATTAAGAAAAATGAACTAAAGTATTAATTACTTCTTGAGCCCACATGGAGCTTAGTACTAATTTAAAAAATAGTTGAACTAACTATATCATTGCAACTTGTGTGTTGAAACTTGAGAAGTGAATCCAAGATTTCATGTGCTTGGAGAATTGAGTAAGATAGGGAGATTTGAACAAGGGCAACTGCATGCACCGAGACTTGGGTGCATGCAGCCTTAATGCACCAGTGTGCAAAAATGCATTTTTAATATTTTTTGAATATTGTTTATAAAATTATTAATCTATGTGTATTTAACATGTATATAAATTTTTACCATTTATGGTGACTTTTAGATATTTATTTTTTATTTTTTAAAATTAGCGGCATTTTCATAATTTATGGTATACATAGATTAACAATTTTATAAAAAATGTTCAAAAATATTAAAAATACTTTTTTGCACTTGGGTGCACCATAGCTAAGTGTACTCGGTTGTACTATATCATGACTTGATTTGAACCACTACAAGTGTTTACGATCTTATGGTTTGATCTCAATATTGTAATTTCTATTTTTTAATTCATATCATTTTTCCAAAATTATTTGAATAGCCATGTGAGAGACCAACAAGTGGTCTTAAGGAAAATTCATTAATTTAACAAGAGATCATATGTCTAATGAAAGGACTCATTATAGTCACTTTGAAGATCATTTGATTATACATCCTCCTATACTTTGATGGCCCAAAATTTTGTATATTAAAAACTTAGAATGAAAATATTTCTTATGTTACATAATATTAGGCTATGGAGAATTGTTATATCTGATTTGAACTTATCAAGAGATGAAATTCTTATTGTTCTAAATCAATAACAAATAGAAAAAATTTAATTAAATGTAGAGCTCTTAGTGCCTTGTATTGCTCTCTTTCTCCATCTAAATTCAATAAGATTTTCTCTTGTGCTTGTGCAAAAGAAGTATAGGACACTATTATACTTAGACTTAAGGAATATCACAAGTGAAAGGGTCTAAGATCAATATGTTCATGTATGACTATGAATTATTTGCAATGAAGTCCACTAGCTCTAGTTCTAAAATATTTTGCAAGTTTCCTAACATTATGAAAAATCTTAAAGGTCATAGAAAGATAATTACTATTATTGAAAAACTTAATAAGTTGCTTCAAGCTCTACTAGCAATGTAAATTGCGAAAGTAATTACAATTGAAGAGGCCAAAGATCCACTATGACTATTAATCTACTAATCAACTCCTTAATGACTTATGAAATTGTTCTTAAAAAGAATGATGAAAAATATGTGAAAGGTAAAAACTTAATTGTATTAAAAGCTAATCCAAATATTTTTGATGATAGAGGTAGTGATGACGATGAAGTTGAAATGCTCACTGAGAAGTTTAAAAAGTTTATCACAAAAAATAGGTCAAAATGAAACAAAGCTGTAGCAGTAATGCGAATTTGAAAGAATATATCAATAAGACCATGTAAAGGGATGAATTTGAGAAGCAAGATAAAAATCCAACAATGATGAGATAGTTCAATGTTCGTAATCTCACCATAAGTGCATAGGTCGTAGATTGTAGTATATAAATTATTGATCCACAGGGAATTTGAGACTATAAACTTTACTTTTAAATGCTTTCATGTTAGATATGAAGAGAATATAGTAAATAAAATGGAATAAAAATAGAATAGTTGCAAGGGAAAATAAAATTGAAAACTAGAACGACTAGTAGAAAATAAGGATGCAAGTATCTCGGGCATAAGATTTCACAAGCGACTTTTGCAAGAGTAGTGGTATAATTATTTAATTTGAATATTGTTTGTTAAAGGAAAACAAACCCTAATTTATCCTTGCACCTTCTGTTAAAGCCTACAAGGCATACCCTAATTTTTCTTAACCACCTATTCTCATGTGATTAAGTTAATTAGAATCCATTAAGTTTTGTGGCTTGTTCATGAAATTTCCCATGGTCTTAGATTTTAAGGTTCAATATCTTGATTATCGTATATTATACTTCCACCTCTCAGTTTCATTGCCTAATATATGCAATCATGCTAAAGTATGAGCCCATGTACAAAGCAAGAATTAAAATCACAAGATATTAAATTAACAATAATATCCATCATAAATAAATTGAAACCACACACCATATTATATTGTACGCATACTACATCTTATACCCTTGATTTAGGGCTTAACCGAGCATATTTCAGTTCAAAATAAAATTAAAATTCAAATCCACTTTAAACAAGGCAATTAAAATTAAAAAGGGAAAAGATAGAAAAACTTATTGGATTCAAGCCCCGATGGTGTGTCGACCACCTCAAGCAACTCACCCCTCTCCTCTTACCTCATACTCTATGCCTTCTCTCACTCTCCGAACATCAACCCAAGCTCCAAGGACGTTCTCCCAGTTTCCTTAGGACATTCCCTACAAGTATTTATATAGAGGTGAATAGTGCACATGAACAGTAATATGAATAGTTGCGCAAGAACAGTTGCACATGAATAGTAACGCACATGTAGTTATAGTATCTTGCTTTAAATGTAGTTTTACTTTAAATTGTAATTGCGTATGTATAGTATCTTGCTTTAAATGTAGTTTTGCTTCAGATATAAGTCTTGAATTTGTAATTTACTCCCGCTTTCATCGAGACTTCACAATTCATCCATGTTTTATACCAAAATTGCATATATTCTTCCTGTTTTACACAAATCGGTCAATTGTGAGTGTTTTATGTTATGTAAAACTAAATCAATCAAAATATGATTCAAAATACCTTAAACACTTAAATTCTAATCAAATACATAGTACAAAAGTGACTCAGCATTCAACTATGAAATATATGGACATCTTAAGAATTTGAGTCATTTTGCACAAATAAAGAACTCAAACTTTAGATTCAAGAGAAATAAAATTATGTACCTTACAAAGAAAGTGATACCTTTCCTTCCATTCAATCTAAATCCAATGATAAAATAACAAAAATGATAAAGAATATTATGAACTTAACTAGTATAAATTAGAAATTAAGAATTGAATTTTGATGATTAACAACCAAATTGAGAAGTCAAAGGCTATTAATAATTCTTGAGTTTGTATATAGGACTCAGAGTTTTTAAATTTCAAATTCAAGATGCTAAAGTCTCATAATCAAGTCAACTCTAAGAGCAACTTAAGTCAAGTTGCAACCCAAGTTGACTTCACAGCTAACTTTAGATGCATTTTTGAAGATAAAAAATTCAAAGAAAAAGTTTTACATTCAAAATCACATCACTAAGTTGACTTCACTTGCAACTTAGGTGAAGTTGATACTAAAGACAACTTCAAATACAACTTAAAGACCATGAGTGAAGTCAAACCTGAAGTTGAACTCGAACATGCGACATGGAAGAACAACTGAAGATTTGAAGAATTCATGTCCAGTATGGAAAATGAGTCATAACTCTAAGTAGAGTTCACATATAACTTGGGTAAAGTTCAAGTTGAAGTTGACCCAACCACGAGACTAGCAAGTTAAAATGGAGTATACACAAATACTAATGAGATGAAGCTTGTGAAGTCACATCACAAGTTGACTTCACATGCGACTTGGGTGAAGTCTCAATTTCTAAGTCGACTCCACCTAAAACTTGAAGGCCAAGAGTTAAAGGAATTTTCTCTGGATACTTATGAAGCATTGAAGCTGATGCCAAAGTAAAATCTGATTGCAACTTGGGTGAAGTTTTAAGCCAAGTCAACTCCAATTGTGACTTTAGTCATAATAGTCATAAATTTTTTGAACATTCGCGCATTAAATGCCCACCATCTACCACTTAACATTTAAAATTCCTTCAAAACTATTTAATAGGTGTGAATTGGAGTAATTTGGGTTAGCTAAGGCATTCATTAGGTTCCCACCTTCTAAACTATAAGCATTCAAAGCCTATTTAAGTTTTTTCAAGAAAAGCTCTTAAGTGCATTGCAAGAACCTTTGAGCTTGCACATTTTCTTCAATTTCAGGAGTTTACTTTTGTGCATAAATGTTCTACACACATTTGTAACCCGTGGTTTCTTTTTCTTTTCAATACCAAGTTTGTGATTGATTACTTGGCTTAGCATTGGAGATAGGGGCCAAGGTGAGCAATAAGTAGTGTTCAATTGAAGTGATACTCACCAACTACTAGAGTGGTTGTTGTAAAAGCCCCCTAAAACTAGAATCTAGAAGAGAGTTGGAGCTCTAATTCATATGTGTTGAAGTGATATTGGAACCCAAGATAAAAGGGGTGTATGCTTGGAACGGTGGAGTAAAGATGTTGCCTAAACCACTATAATTCTTTATGTTTTCTTATGTATTTGCTTTAATTCCCTTACCCTCTTGTATTAGTTATACTTGTTTCAAGGGGATTTAAGTACAAAAGGGGGCGATTAAGTTTTTAAATCATAAAAAAAAATGGGTTAAACTAACAACTCAAGACGAACAAATGGTATTGGAGCATGCTTCAAGTTATTACTGAATAGATCTTATGATCAATGGTAGCCAAATGAACTTTTGTTCCTGCCTTTACTAAAGATTAATCCTTTATGTGGTCTATTTGATGGGAATAACTTTTCTTATTGGAAGTTGACAATGAAAAAATTAATTATGACCATGTACATAGACTCTTGGATTACTATACAAGATTGTGTTACTCTACCTAAAAGTGAGAAACACTCCAAATGGACTAAGAAGAGTAGAGTTGAACAATTGATGCACAATGGTGTTAGTTTTGCACAAATCCTTTGAAGAGCACTATGTAAGGATCTCTTGTACACATCCTAAAGCATCTTAGAACCTACTTTGAGCTTGGGTTGAGGCCTAGGAGTGAAAGAAAGTGAAAAGCATGAGGCAAGAAGAAAGGCAATGAGTTATTTGAAGCATTCAAGACACCACTAAAACTGCAAGGGCAATTGAACTATTACATATGGATCATCATCTTTCATCCAACATTTTGAGTCTTGGAGGAAAAAGATTTACATTTATAATTATTGTTGACTACTCTAGGTTCACTTAGATAATGCTTTCAACTAGCAAAGATAAATCTTTTCCATACTCTCTAATTTTTCTAAATTGGTGTAAAATGAAAAATAATCCTTAGTCATATCAATTAGAAGTGACTATGGTGGTGAAGTTGAAAATAAGATATTTATTAAATTTTGTAATGAGAAAAGGCATTCACTATATTATCTATACCATGAACTCCACAATGAAATGGAATAGTTGAAGGAAAGAATAGAACAATACAAAAAATAAGAACTACATTAAACAAAAACAAGTTATTCAAAAAATTATGGGGTAAAGCAATTAGCATAGCTTGTGTGGAGACCCCGACCCAAGATACCGGAGCTTTACTCCAGGATCTTTTTTGTTATAAATGTGAAATAGGATTATTGTCCTGATCTCGTAGTGAGATTTTTTTGAATTCATTACAGTTAGAAGAAAATTTTTTCATTTCATTTCCTTTATCATTTTTCAAGAAACATATGCTTGAAATTAGCTATACCTATCATTCATAAACTGTCAATTCATTCATAACCTGATAATTTTCTTATTAGGATAAAGTATTCATTCATTCTTAGCATACCAGTACTTTCAATTAACTTTTCTCCCGTCTCTGTCATATCATATCAATACAAGTCATTCATAAATAGTTATAACTCAAACAACTTGATCATTTATATTATAAACTTTCATAAATCTAACCTTAACATTTATATATCATATAATTGATACGTAGGCAACCTTACTTTCATGTTACGAATAATCATATATTCATAATGTGAGTACCTGTCTATTTGCGCCATGTACCTGTTTAGGGTTGGGGAAAACAAAATATGAGTGATAAACTTAGTATGTAAGAATTTTCATTTCAAAACTTTTCAAAACCTTTTTCCTGTAAACATTTCATGATCCAAATTTTGGGCTTTTCAAAGGTGAAGCATATGCACATAAAACTTTTCATGTAAACCTTTTCTCATGAGGACATTTTTATGCCCTAAAACATTTTCATGGAAACCTTTTTTCATATGGACTTTCTCATGTCCTAAAATATTTTGATATAAACCCTTTTTCATGTGGACATTCTCATGTCCTAAAACATTTTCATGTGCCCATTTTAGGGATTTTTAAAGCATATGAAAATGCGGCTCTATCCCTTTAGCAGGTGGTACTTACCAAGTGATCACCCTTTTAAGTGATAGCACACAAGCTAAGCTGCTATCCTTAAACCTACTCCCATTTTAGGGAGGGTACTGTAGGTCTCCTGTCTTTCCATAGTGACTTGGCCACATATAGAGGAGGGCCCTAGCCTGCAACTGTAATTGCCTCTACAATGGACCTAGTACTTGATCCTTGTGCACATTCCTCATTAATATTCACATGCTAGCATGATTTCATAAGAATAATCATAGACCTCAATCCGTTTCCTTGTGAACTTGAAATCTCACAGACATTTGTCTATGTCATTTTATTTTCAAAACTGCAAGCTTGGCAACTTTGTGCCCTTTTTAACTTGAAATCTCATAGACATTTGTTTGTGCCCTTTTTCAAAATTGAAAGCTTAATAACTCTATGCCCTTTTTAATCTTTGTCCTTTTTCAAAACTGAAAGCTTGACAACTCTGTGTCGAGGTCATTTCATAAACCAATGAATATGCAAATGCATCATTTTCATTCATGTCATAATTCTTCATGTGATGGTATGCTAGCCCGGTGAAATCCTTACCATGTAGTAGATGATACCTACCAAGTTACTGTTCCAAAATCACGTTGTTTACTATTCATAGTTACTGTAGTAAATTACTGTAGCAATTTACTGTTCATCTGAGGTTACTGTTCACAAAGACGTGATTACTGTTGATGGGTACCAAAAATAAAAAATACCATAACATAACTTATGATCAATATAGCATGAAAAATTTCATAAATTTTGAATTTTTCATTATTTACCTGGCTAAATAAATCACTTTCTCCATATACTAAAAATCAACATAAATTCACTTAGGCATAATCCTTTATTCCAAAAATTATGAAATTAATATATCGTCATTCCAACATCATATTTATCATAATCATACATCTCAAATCATCATTTATTAATTTTGGAGCATTATTTTCATATATCATGTTCATCATGAATTTTTAACTATCCATAAAAATTTTTATTGAATACCGATGCTCGAACTGCAATTTATGAATTTTTTTCTATTTTTCCACTAAAATCTAAATTTGGATTTAAATATCCAAAAGAATTGTTATTTCGTCCTGTAGTGACTAAATCTCTATTTTATCTTTTCTTGATTAAATTAATCCAAGTGATTAACTCATAATCACATGTCTGAATCCCCAGTTACTATTTATGTGTACTATTCAGAAGCACTACTCACGTGGTTTAATTTCACAATTGCATTTCTTTAACCTCTAATACACATATTTTCATACTCATGATCATATATTTTATTAATACATTACCTAGAGTTTACAATCCTAGGGTTTTGTACATGTGCTATAGATTGGGGTTTCACAACACTCATCCGCTAACAATAGGTTTCGTCCCGAAACCTATTATATTCCAAATATCGGGGGTATAGCTCATATAACATAGGTAATCTTATCATCTTTCTTTAATACTTCAATGACTCACTACACTTCCACTGCACTACTCTGATTTTGTGGCACTATTAGTCTTGGTCCAACAGACATATATAGATATAGCTTATCATCTATTCGCATAGATTTCGTCTCATCTCATTGCTTTCATACTTATCATCTTTTCACTTCGATATATGATCTAATCTTATAAACATAGCTATCATATCATATGCATACATTTTATGCATTCAAAATCCTTAGAGATAGTTATATAATTATAACTAATTCATATCATGCTCATTATCAAAGCATCCATTCATAAAATAAAGTATTAACATCTTAACATGCCAATTCACATAATCGCGATCATGTGATATTATCTATTGTCATAAACATCACTACTATCATTATCATATATCATGTATTTCATCATGATAATTACATATCTAATCATCATAAAATCATGGATATCATATTCAATCATCATACTTACACTTTTCCACGCCTATTTATCAGTCCTTGCTCTGATACCATCTTCTTTGGTACCTTACCTATCCTTTTATTATCCTCTATTTTCTCCTTCTCCCGCCTATTTACCACTCCTTGCTCTAATACCATTCTCTGTGGCACCCTGAATCGAGGCGTCTACATAGTCCATACTCCAAGATCTTGTCGATTGATAAATAAGACTTTGGATTTGTTGTCCTGATCATGAGGCAGGTTCTTAATTAGATCTTGTCAAAAAATTTTTTTTTCTTTCGTCACATAAGCATATACTTTGTTCATATTAGACTCCTCCATTATCAAAAACCATTCATATTTTCTTTTTATTGAAATAATTCACATAAGTACAATCATGTTTGTAATATCTATAAAACATGTCTTCAACATGATTATAATACATTTGTCCCTTTGGACGCATACATAGAACTGCAATTAAATTTGCAGGTCATTTCTACCTGGCATCCTTTATGAGTCAGCTCCATTGCCTGTTTGTCATTTTGAAAACACATAGGAGTAATAATATTCAGTAAGCAGGCCTTTTTCTTTGGAAAGAAAACATTTTCCTTGCAGTCAAATGCATTTCTTTCCATTTGATAAGAGACTTACCAAGTGCGCAACTATCAATGGAATAGAAACATTTTCGTAAAAATCGTTTCATAAACATTGGATGCGCAAATGTTTCCTTTCCATTCATGACATTGACCTTCGCGTATGGGTATAGTAGCATAGGAAACATCTCACATAACATGGTCTAATACGCCGACTCTCTCTCTGACTTGGCCTTGTCAAGGGGGACCTTGTGTCCTTTACCTTGATTAGCCTACGTGGTCTCCTACATGCATGACTTTTGATTTTTTAAGCATTATATACCGCTTATACCAAGTCATTTGTCATTCTCATGTGTAGAATTATTTGCACTATCCCTTTTCGAAACATTGTTTTGATAAAACATCATGTAAACCTTTTCATACTTATGCATTTCATAAAAATGCAATGCATTCATTTACACATGACTTTCCTTTGCCTCCACCCTCTTAGGAGGATGCCGCCGGCACACAACCCTTGCGACTCAACAAAAATGAAGGGGGATCATTTGATCCGCTTACTACCCCCACCAAAGCCTCTTCCTTGTGCACCATGTTCATAACATACATATGCTGGCTGGCATGACATGCTCCGTAAAACTTGATAAATTATTTACAAAATTATTTAACAAGCAGCTAGCAATCATTTCATGTAAAGCATTATAGGAATGGTCATCCTTAAATAAATTCAAAAATATGTTAGCAAACAATTTGCAATCATTTAGAAACATTTTAGATAGCTTATAGCTTGCTTACCTCTTTAGTTTGTGTCCTCCACATTTTCCTTTTCTTTTCCTATACAAGAAAAAATGATATTTTATCTATATCATTTCATGTCTTAGATTGCTTCCCATGCATGCTTTATAATCATTCGTTACCTCATTTTTATAGAGGTTATTCTTATAAAGATACTTGATCAGTACCTCTTTATATGGATTTTTATCCATAAATTCTTTAAAAAATTCAATCCATATATCCTCATAAAATATAAAAATAAATCTCAATTTTTCCAAAATAATGTTGTTTATTGTTCATAGTTACTATAGTAAATTACTGTAGCAATTTATTGTAGCAAGTTATTATTCACCCGAGGTTACTTTTCACATAGATGTGATTATTGTTCATGGGTTCCACAAATAAAAAATACCATGACATAACTTATGCTTAGTACATCATGGACAATTTCATAAATTTTTAATTTGTCATAGTTTACTTGGCTAAATAAATCACTTTCTCCATATACTAAAAATAAACATAAATTCACTTAAGCATAAACCTTAATTCCAAAAATCATGAAATTAATATATCTTCATTCCAACATCATATTTATCATAATCATACATCATAAATCATCATTTATTAATTTTGGAGAATTATTTTCATATAACATATGCTATTTTTCCAAATACTTTATCTTCGCTCTAAATTTTTGATGGTTTGGCATAATTCTCTTTAAGCACTATATCTATACTTATTTTTTCATACTTAGGAATTATCTAAACATGTTTTTACCTTACTTAACTATTGGTCCCGAGTTGATGGCAATTACCCAATGAAATAAAAGGAAAGCAATAAGATAATAAGAGCTTAAATAAATTATTGGACAAGATTTATAGTGGTTCAGGCAACCTTCCCTACTCCACTCTTCCATACTCACACCTCTTGTGACTTGAGTTCTACTATATATTTCACAAATACAACTAGAGCCATTATGCTCTTCCAGATTCCAACTCTAGAGGGCATCAACAACTCACAACACAAGTAGGTGACAAGTTCCACTCCAATCACACACTACTTTGCTTACACTTGATCTTAGTTACCCAAACTAAATAAAGTTCAATACAACAAGAAAGTATAAAAGAAAGTTTCTACACATTATTAGTGTGTAGAGGCAGATTTGGCACAGAGAAGAATTTGTAAAGCAGTCTCAAAGATTCAACGAGCAGCTCTTGGCAATTTGAAAGCGAGGTTCTTCTTCTAGATATTGGCTTGATTCCTTAATGCTCTTAAAGATGAGAGTTGTGCTTAGTCAATAATGTTTCAGCTACCTTCCATGATCATATTGAATGCCTTATATAAATGGCGAGGGAATCTGAACATTTGGAAGTAGGTGGCGTGCATTTAATGCGCCAACGTTCAAAAAATTTCCGACCGTTATGTGGCGCCCCGAACCGAGGTGCCTAGAAGCTTTACTCCGGGATCATTTTGATTGGTAAACGTGACTCAGAATTGTTGCCTTGATCACATGGCAGGATTTTTTTTTTCATCGATACATGGAAAATTTCCATCATTCGTCTAACATGAAAGATATTTCACATATCATAGTCATAAACCCAAAGCTGTTTCATAAAGCAAAAATATTCATTTCCATCTCAAAATTATCATCATGGTCTTTACATAAAATTTACATATACAA
>JAXCLR010000063.1:19286745-19302278 GCA_035584095.1 Annona squamosa | reverse complement strand
AAGTTGCTGACTTTGGAAATTTTATGAAAAGCCTCATATATGTGTTGCCAAATGGGCATATGTGAAAGGAATAGACACGCAAGGATGATGAATGACTTGTGAAATTTGATTTTGAGAAAAAATGCATGAAAATATGATAATTTTAGGAATATATTGCTGTTTAGAATTGAATTATTTTAATCTCAAATTTTGAGGTTGATTAATGAGGCTTAGGGCAACGACGTGTGCCTAAAATGAGTAACGATGTGTGAATTTTGGAACATGAGTGAAAATGGCTTAAGAAAGGTAATGAGCCAATAAATAATGGTTATTGAATGATTATTAAGTGATTGGATATTACCTTATTTATGGGATTAAATAAGGTGTATAAAAGCTCTTGTAATAAGTATGTGCTATATGGGTATAACGACTTTAGAAGTCGAAGGAATTATCTATGTTAATGCAAATGGGTTGGAAAATTGAGTTGAATGCAAGCAAAGGAGATATATAAATGTTATGTTATTCTTATATGTATAGGCATAGGCAAAGGCAAAAGGATAAGCAAAACGGGAAGCTAAGCAAGCGAGGTAAGTAAGCAGCTTTCTAAATAATTTTGGTTTTCATTACAAGGTGTTTAAGGATGGCCATTCCTCGTTTTTATGAGTATTGAAATGTTTATTTCCGTTGAAATAAATGATTGCCTATGGTTTCACAATTATGTTTCAAATGTGTTGAAACATGAGTTTATATGATGTTTTGTTGAAACGATGTTTCGAAAGGGATGGTGCAAAGAATTCTCTACATAAGAATGACAAGTTCCATGTGTAAGAGGGTATATAATGTTGGGGTGACTATAAGTCATGCATGGAATGGAAATCAAGTAGGCTAGTCAAGGTAGTAAGTGAACAAGGAGTCCCCCTTGACGTTGCCAAGTCGGAAAGGGCCGGCGAGGAAGGCTAGTTGAGGTAGTAAGTGGACAAGAAGTCCCCCTTGACGTTGCCAAGTCAGTAGGTTCGGCGCCAAGGATGGAAAGGATTATGTCATGAAAGAGGGTTCCCCGTGCTAGCGTACCGTCACATGAAGGATAAAGTCATCAATGGAAATGATGAATTTGCACATCCAATGTTTATGAAATGTTTGCGAATGGTTTTTCATGAATGGTTTTCATGAAATGTTTATGCAAGGTTTATGAAAAAGTTTCTGCTCCATAGGTAGTTGATCACTTGGTAAGTGTCTCTACTGAACGGACAGAAATGTTTTGAAAGAGTGCTGCTTTCAAAATGAATTGCATGAAAACCCTAAGCTTTCTTATTGAGTTGAATTTCAACTCATGTTTTGTTTTCCAAACCCATAGACAGGGAAAAGGAAGGAGGCAAGGAGCACAGGTGGAGATTCAAGGATGAATGGATTTCTACGAGTTACATGTATATGAACCTAAGGGTTGAATGATTATATGAATGATGACATTAAATAGTTATTTAATGTTGTAGAAGAATTATTTTATGTTTTATGTCTGTGGATTGGTGAAAAATTTTTATGGAGAAATGCTAAGGCATGAAATATCATGATATGGTTCAGTATGAAACTTATGAGATGACGTGTGTAACTCTCAAATGATATAATGACCTAAAATGGCATTTGATGGAAGCTTGAAACAAGTGGAATGATATAAAATCCTAAGGAGTTAGGATTAACTGGATAAATATCCAATAAGAACCCGCCGCGTGTTCAGGGCAACAATCCTAATTCACATTTACCAATCGATAGGTCCTGAGGTAAGGATGTGACGCTTGGGCTGGGGCGCCACATAATCACACATTCATCATGACTAAAATACACTTTTAAAAATCTGTTTTCAACATAATCTTAGCTTCATCATTTTATCAGTTCAGTTTCATTAATAAAAATCTATTTTGGTGTCCATAATTAATCCAACTTCCATCCTTCATAAATCATTATTTTAAGTGCTAACAAAAATCTGTTGCATCCACCTATATCATCAGCATCTAAGTATCCATAAATCCTTAATTTAACATAGTTTTCAGGCAACTAAAAATCTGTTTAACATGTCCATAAGTTTCCATTCATTGTTTACTCATAAATCATAAATTTTTTCCCACATGATTTTAAGAGAATAAAAATCTGTTCTATTACTCATATAATTTCAACATCACCTATATCATCAATCATGGTTTATCATGCTCTCAAGGATAATTAAAAATATGTTTAATCATTCATTCACATAATTATCATTTCCTAATCATTTATATCATCCAAATGAACTTCAAAACATCATACATAAGGTGGTTTGGTCTTCCCTACTTATGTACTCAATCCATCATTTCAAATGAGTATTTCATCATCTAAGAATCATCAAATTTTAGCATAACAAATTAAATCATATAATGCCTTTGGACGTCAATTAATCATGGCATAAATATGCATTAAAAATACAAAATTTAAGTTGAAAGAATTACCTGCCTTGGGACGTGTATAATTCCTTTTCTTGCTTCCTTTCTTCTTCCTTCCATACTTATATCTTCAAAAATTCCTTTCTCACAGTTTTATACTATTTATGTCTATTCTAAGCTAGATATATATTGCCATACCACTTACACCCCTCATTTTATTATTGTACTTTTAATCGTATCAATGGAAAGATTAGTAATAATCATTATATAAATATGAACAATTTCATTTCTATAGCAAAGAGTACCTTTTTGCCTTGAATATATTTCATGCATATCTTTACCAAGAAAAAATTTCTTTAACTTTATCTACTTTATTCTCACTAATTAGGTATTTTCTAGTGAGAATACCAATATTAAGACAATCAATTGTATATTATGATAGATAATACATGATATAAATATCATGATTTCAATTTCTTCTTTTCCTTCATTCTTTCTATACTTATTCATGAATCCTTATTATGATATCCCTTCCTGTGGTATTGTATCTTTCTCTAATTCCCTTTATTCAGCCTAACTCTGGCTCTTGTAGTTGGCATATTTGCTTTCTATATACACAAAATATATGTTAGTATCATAATATATGCATAACGTTATTCATATTTAAGCACATATTTATGTATTTCACATACATAGATGTCATAACATATATTCATATATATATATATATATATGTTTCTTTCACATATATACATATTATCTCATATCAATATCATAGAAGTATTATAACCTCTTAAACATGTAGATTTTATATATGATTTTCTTCTTTTCATGCCTATATACCAACCTATACTTTGATACTACTCTCTATGGTATTATATCTTTCCTATCATCATTCCTCATTTCTATCTTTGTATGCCTATTATTACTCTGATATCTAGCTCTACTATATTAAATCCTTTCTTTCCATGCCATTTTACCAATCTTTGTTCCGATACCATTCTCTAGGCTATCCTACTCTTCCTATCATCATCCTTAATTTTTCTGCCTGTTTACCAAACCTTGCTTTGATACCACCTTTTTTGTGGCTGGCATTTTCAACTGCTTTAAAACATTTATTAGTATCAATGTCTATCATATCATAACATACTTAGTCAGAAATAAAGTTTAGACATATATTCACATGATTATGCATTTCACATATTTCATTCATAGTTAGCAAAATTTTTGTACATATTGTCACACCTTTGTACATAAGTTATCTAAGCCTTATGTACCTGTTTCAGCAATATTTATATATTTACAAAAAGACAAAAGGTATATTGGTAGAAATTTTGTGCCCCTTGGTCCCCTTTCCCTTTACTGACCTCTTTTTCTTACCTCTAGGAATCTCCTAAGGTTAAAAGGTACTTGGGTTAAATGTGCCCATCTTGGTCACAAATGTAGCACTTTACTATCTTTGCTTTAGCAGTTCCACAATCTCGAGCTATGTGACTCGCTTGGCCACGCTTGTAGCATTTTTCCGAAACTTGTAAATATTCGCCAGAGTGGTGCTTGTGGCAAGTCTTGCAAGTGAGGGCTCTCCTTGTCCTGTTATCGGCCCTCTTCTTTCGTGCAGTTGCCCTTCTTTTCTTTCCTTTATTAGCCTTATTTCCCTGAGAGGCTGTAAAGAAAGATTTCTGAGCTTGCCTAAGCTCGTGAGTCCTCGTTGATTCCATCTTTAATGCCCTAGCCCTCTCGAAGCTAGAGGCATAGTCCTTTATTAGCAATGGGGCCAGCTGGTTCCACAAGCCTTGTAGCATCCCAACAGCCTAGACTGTCCACTGTTGTATAGCCTTTTCTATGACTATAGCTACCCTTTCTTCTATATTCACCTCTGCTTGAGGTCTAGAACTATCTTCTTGTCTTTGGCGGGTTCTTGAGGACTATTCCTTTGATTCCGCCCTACTTATTCTCTTACTAGTCTCACCCCTAGTTTGATCGATAATTTCCTCCATCGGGGCCTTTCCTTTGTTCGTCATCTACATATAAATCATCAATAATAAATCAATTGATCAAAATCATGAATTGATGTAACTTAGTTAGATCATTTCCTTCCTTTCTTTCCATTTTACTAACCTTTGCTCTGATACCAAGCTCTGTGGTGCCTCCAACCCAAGGCTCCACATAGTCCTTACTCCGGGGTCGAAAAGGGCTGGTAAACATAACTCAAAATTGTAGCCCTAATCACACAACAAATTATATATAGATATAACATGTAGTGCCCCGAACCGGAGTGCTTAGAAGCTTTACTCCGGGACCGTTTTGGATTTGTAAACATAACTCAGGATTTGTGGCGCCCCGAATGAGGTGCCTAGAAGCCTTACTCTGGGTCTTGTTGATTGGTAAATGTGACTTATGATTGTTGCCCTGATCACGCGATGGATTCTTAAGTGGATCTCATCCAATTTTTTTTCTTTTTTTTCTTAATTTGATCTCGTCCCAATTTTTTTCTTTTTTTTCTTTCATCACATAAATATATACTCATCATTATTCATAATGGATTTATCTATATCATCATAAATCATCAACATCTTATATTATTCATCACTTCATAATTTTATACAACCTATGTCTTTTTCACCATATCCCATTAGGGCATTTATTCATATAAAAATCTACTAACCTTTGTAGATTCCTTTTTTCCTATAGCAACACATGCCTTTCATCTCTTGGCTTTTCCTATGCCTGTTTGAGGTTGGGAAAACAAAACATGAGTTGAAACTCAATAAGCAAGCATTTTTCATTTTAAATGCATTCCTCTCCATTCGATAGAAGACACTAACCAAGTGATCAATTATCAAATGCACAAAAACATTTTCATAAAAATCATTTCATAAACATTGGATGTGCAAATGCTTCCTTTTCATTCCTGACATAAACCTTCATGTGTGGGTACGCTAGCCTAGGAAACATCTCACATAGCATGGTCCAATACGGCGGCTCTCTCCAACTTGGCCTTATCAAGGGGAACCTCTTGTGAAACCCCAACCTAAGTAGGGTCCAATATATGCATTGGACATATACAAGTGATTTATATGTAAATTAAATGAAGTATAGATGATTTTAGAATTTTATAATATTTTGCAATTAGGAAATTAAGAAGGGTGATTAAAAATTTAATTGCTAGAGCCCAATATGAGTCAAGGTGACTAAAGGGGCATAATGAGGATTAAAACATGCTAATATGGCATGAATGTTGATTTTAATTTTTATGATTTAATTAATGGAGATTAAAATGGAAATTATGGAATTATATTGGAAAACACTAGAAAATTCATAACTCAACGCCTATAAGGCAGATTCAAGTGAAATTTGAAATGGAAGTTGATGATGTTGGGCTTGTATTATAGAATTGTTGGATTATGAAAATCCTTGATGGAATTAGATTAATGATTTATTGATCACATCTCAATTTCAACTGTTAATTTCTAACGGCTATAACTTGATCTAGGAAAATCGGATTGAGATGAAATTTGAAACGGTTGAATGAAATTATAAGATTAAAATAGTTTGGATTAAGAAAATCATATTGTGAAAATACTTGAAATGAAAAAGGTGCACATAGTTGAATTTTACACCCAAGAGTACCATGCATTAATGGCTAGAGTACATGGATTAAATGCATTATTTAATGGCATATATGAGGTGTCAAAGGGAGGTAATTCCAAGTAGATTTTATGAATTAATAAAAATGCTAAAATCCATGGAAAATCAGTAGCTTAAATGCAAGGTTTTAAATGGCTAAGGGAGTAGCTTCGAGAGGCATGTATGTGTGTCAATACAAGGGACGCTCATGGGTAATAAAGCATGGTTTTTGGATTTTTTTAAAATCCCAAATATGCATCTAAAATACCTAAACACCTAAGGTAAGTAATTGGCCATAAATCATGTGGAAAAAACCCCTAAAAATTCATGAGCAACAGCTGCTCATTGATGATGCAAAAATGGACAGCTTGTTTACACATATGGATGTCCCATGTTTGATGCTGCTATAATGATTTTTATTAATTTTTTAACACCAAATTAATATATGAATTAAGGAATAATTAGGTATATAAATTATTCACATTTTGGGATTTTTAAAAAAATAAAAATGGACAGCAAGTGACATGCAAGGGCTAGACAGATTTGGACGGCTTGGATTAATGTAGATTTGTGGATTTTTAAAAACTAGTAAAATGTTAATTTATATGGCTGTGAGTTCACCATCACATAAGAGGATAAGAGGACATTCAATGACTGTGTAAAATGCAACAACAAGTGGGACCCACTGCTGGAAATTCTAGCCCCACCAAGTCAAGCACGTTCATAAGGTTGGAGACTTGGAAAATTCCTCCAAGTGTTGAACTCCATCTTCTTCCCTAAGGCAGCCTCACGTCTAGCACCTGGCAAGCCAAAAGGAAGGGAAAACCAAGGAAGAAGAAAGGGAAAAAGGAGGGATCACCCATTTAATCAAGTAAGTATATGATTATTTTAAGTTCGTGTTTCAAATCTAGAAGTTATATGATGTTATAAACTAAAATATGAACAAAATAGTAAATGGATGAATTTTAGTATAAAACTTTTTGGGAAGAATAATGATGCATTGATTACAGAATGACCCAATTTTCAGCCTAAAAGGATAATCAAGTTTCAAATTAAAAAATCTGAGAAAATTCACCCAAATAGGGTAAAACAGGTGACAGGATCAGCTATAGAAAATGATTTTTAATAATTTTATACAAGGAATTTTGGGCTGAAAATTTTATAGGATATATAAGACATATTTAGAATCACAAAAAAATTAAAAATTTGGTTTTGATCCGTATAAATATACCCAGTAATTTATGTGACTAAGGCTGACTCAAAATGGATATTGCTGTCCAGCAAGGTGAAAATACCAAAATAAATATAAATAATTAATATTTTATATTAAAAATATTTATTTTGGTTAATTAATAAAGATATTAAGGTATGGTAGAAATGTTAGATTAAAAATACTTGATTTGATATTAATTTAAGATTTTGAGATTTCAGTACGCTTGATTTTATCATATGTAGATAGTTTGAGAAAAAAATAAAAAAAAAAGAAAACTATGTAGAAATAATCCAAATTGATATATATGTTAGTACCCTAAATTTGAGTTAGTAAAAGTTGGATTAATTGCTAAAAATTCAGAATCATATAACTGCTTAAGTTTATGTGTCAAAAGACACGTTAAACGTGTGAAAAATGGGTTCTAAAGTTGCTGTTTTGGAAACCTATGATTAATGAATTTAAATCCCATGAAAATACCCTAAATAAAGTGATAATTAAGGGTTGATATCATGCTAATATACAGATTATATTGCTAACTTAGAAATTTTATGAAATCCATTATGTATATGTTGCTAAATGAGCATATGAGAAGGAATAGGTATGCAAGAGTGATGAATGACTTGTGAAATTTGGTTTTGTACAAAAATGCATGAAAATATGATATATTTTGTGAATATATTGCTGTTTAGTAAAATTTTCTATAACACATATTATATGTGTCTTCAAGAGAGTTTATATGCAGGATATGAATGATGGAAAGGAGTAATGAGTTAATATGATTTGCTAAAATGCAAAATGGATGGAAATATGTTGAAATGTGTAAACAAGGTGCTGTTTTGATAATATTTGTTAATCTCAAAATTTGGGATTGATATACAAAGCTTAAACTCTTAAACATATGCTTAAAGTAAGCATTAAGGAAGGGAATGTGAAAAATAGATAAGAAAATGGTAAATGAAGGTTAATAAACCCATAAATGATAGTTATTGAATGAATTTTATGTGGTTGAATGGATACCCTATTTATGAGGTTATATATGGTATGTGTTAGCCAATAAAATATGTAAAACTATACTATTTATGTTTAATGACTTGAGAAGACAAATGAAGGATATATGTTAATGAGAATAGGTTTGAAAACTAAATGGAATACAAGAAAAAGAAATATATGAAAGATCATATGGAAGAAAAACAGATTATGACAATCTTAGGTAAGCAAGAAAACTTTCTAAAATGTCATTTTCTTTCTATGTGATTGATATGATTGAATTAACTATGTTTACATTTTAACGCATGGGCAAACACAAGTTTTGAATATGACGGCTTTAATGAAAAGCCATAAGTTTTGAAAAAATAATGACTTTAATGAAAATGTCTTAAGATTTGTTTCATTGGAAGCAAGCGACACTTCTTAAGATAAATAATTTATCATAAGTGTTGCCAAGGATGGAAATACTTCAAGTTAATGGAATTGAGAATTTTGCTTATGAGTAAGCAAGTTCTCCATGCTACTATTTTCTAAGGATTTCATGTTAGATACTGATATTTTAAGAATTTACTTTTAAGCAAGCAAGTTCTATATGATTTGTTTTAATAGCATTTTATAAGAAAAAGGAAATTTTACCCTTTTTTACAAAATATAGTTTGTAAATAAATTTTGAGCTATTTCTACAGTAACTTGTAACAAACAATGATGATTATGAAAAGATTTGTTTGCTAGGTCAAGATAATTAAATAGTAAATAATGATTTGGACATAGTCCACATGTTTTGAAATGATATTTGAAAAGTTTTGATTTCCTTTAGACAAGGAAATCTATGTTGAAAATGCTGGAAAAATATTTCTACGGATGTGTTGAAAGGGATTTAAGGATGACCAATCTCCTATAATTGATTCAATAAAATTATTTGATTTCAGGTTGCTTAATGACATACAAAAGACTACAATTTCCTTATACATAAAAATAATAGATATATGGAAAAAATAATTGCATAACTTTTGTAAAAAAAGGGTCCTGAAATGGAAACCAAGAAAATATTATAGAAAAATATAATTTATTTATGAAAATCCAAAAGTTTTGAAATTCTTTTATTAAAAGAGTTTTAAGATGTATTGTTTCTCAAACATTTCAAATTTTTATCAAAATATTTTACTCAAAATGTTTCTAAAGAAATTTAAGGAAGGTCATCCTAAAACTAGATTTTAAATAACAACTTGTTAAAGTGAATGTGCTCGCTTACTAGTTGACATGGACTGCAGTCTGTAGTGTGTTTTTAAAAATTATTCTTGAATATAGACTTCGGTCTAATATTTTGTGCATATGGATGAAAGTTGCGGTCAGTGATCCTGGTTTAGAAAGACATGGGTTGGGTCTGTGGTTCTTCAAACCAAAATAAGCTGCGATCCATCATAATAATGTATGGTGCACCAGTACAAGAAACAGGCCGGTTGTAAAGCACGGTTGGGATGACCGGAGCCCAATTTACATATGGCAAAGTTGCTAAGGGATGGTAGGAGTGCCAGCTGCACCCTCCTTGAGATGGGAACAGGATAATTGAACAGCCACCTGGTTAGCGTTTGTTAAGGATATTCTTCCAAAAAGTAGCATGATCACTTGCTAAGTGTCACTAGTGGATAGAGAAAAATGCATTTACATATGTTTGGTTTTTCAAAAGCCCAAAGATTAGGTTATAAAGGATTTATACAAGTTATCCTAAATTGGATCCTTATGAGCTAATATGTATAAGTTACTTTAAAAGAAAGAGTGTTTTACACAAAAGTATAAATACCAGGAATTAAAGGAAATGTGTTTATGCAAGTGCATTTATGAAAATAGTTTACGTATTTTGTTTCCCTTGTTTGCTATAAACAGGCCCCAAGATGGGGAATTATGAAAAGGATTTATGTGAAACTCGAGATGGACATAGGAATGGCCATTTTTTAAAGAGCCTAAATGAAGAATGTTTATGGATATAAGAATGTCCATTTTTAAAGAACCTAAATGATAAGGGTTTATGAACATAAAATGTTCCCTGTTAATATATTAAATTTTATAATGAAAAAATATTTTTGGACACAAAAATGTCCTTTGCAAGAAAGGCCTATGCGATTGATGTTTTAAGGCATATGAATGTCCATTGCCAAATGAAGCTATGTGAAAAATGTTTTGAGACATAAAAAGTCTCTTGGCTAAAGGATTTTATGATGGCTTATGTTAATAATGTTTTGAGACATGAGATGTCTCCTAGCTAAAGGATTTTTCGATGACTTATGTTAATGATGTTTTAAGACGTGAGATGTCTCCTTTACCTAAGGATTTATGAGAAATAATGTTTTGGACGTAAAATGTCCACCGGCAAAAGATGATTTCATGTAATGTCTATGAACATTAAAAATGTTCATATAAGAATTAAATGGATTCCATCAAAAAAGCTAAAACGTGTATGTTTTGTCTTAACAGGCCAACAAGTGGCTTGTAACTGATTTTATGAATAAAGGCTAAATGAAAAAGATTTCATGATGATATTTCAGGACAAATACATGTCCTTAGGAAAAAAAAAAGGTATTTCCGATGTTTATAAAAAAGGTTTTCAAGGAAGCCTTGTCCTAAAGATAAAATATTTTCTTACTGAGTTGTCACTCACGTTTTGTTTTCCCAACCCTTAGATAGGTACCAAGGAAACTCAGAAGGTTGCGAACGTAAGACGTGGAGGAAGGTACGTGATGATAGCCTTGAAGGCTATGCGGAATGGAAAAATATGAATATGCTAAGGTAAGCTAATTGTGTATGTGAACTTAGTTAGATTCTAAGTTTCAAGTTTATGTGTATATGAACTTAGTTAAAATTCTAAGTTTAATGGGAATCAATGACTGAATGTATGCAAGTATGATGTGTACAATTATTGAGTGAATAATAACAGGTATAAAAGGATGTTATGAATGAAATGATGAATTTTATTACAAATAAAATGCACAATGTGTGATAATTGTTATGTCAAGTTATGAATGGTGACAGATTAATAAACGAAAAAAAATTGGATGTATTGCAATTAAGAACCCATTGCGTGATCAGGGCAACAATTCTGATTCACATTTACCAATCGATAGGATCTTGAGGTAAGGAAATGACGTCTCGGTTCGGGGCGCCACAGAAGAACTTATAAAGCAGTCTGAAAGATTCAACGAGCAGATCTTGGCAGTTTGAAAGCGAGGTTCTTCTTCTAGATGTTGGCTTAATTACTTAATGCTCTTAGTGATGAGTGTTGTGCGCAATCAATAATGTTTCAGCTACCTTCCACATTCATATTGAATGCCTTATATACATGGTAAGGGAATCCGAACATTTGGAACTAGGTGGTGCTCATTTAAAGGCCAATGTTCGAAAAATTTCCGACTGTTGCGACCCAAGTCGCAGGTGGAGTAGACTTCGGTTGCCACTTTGCCCAAGTCGCGGATGAAGTCAACTTCGAGTGTGACTTTTAGGCTGTGCTCACCCTGTTCAAGTTCTTCCTCGGGTCGACTTGGTCCTGGACTTGACCCAAGTCGCAGGTGAAGTCGACTTCGGGTGTGACTTCACTTCCTATGCTTGCTTGATGAACTTGAAATCCTTGGAGTTGACTTTGACTACTTGATTTTCTTCAAATTAATGTTCTTCCCTTGATGTATATCTCTTGGAATTCAGTGTAATCATCCTAGCTTGATGTCCTTTAGCTCCATGACTTGCAAACTTTGAATCCTTGAATCTCAGAGTACATGAAAGAAGTCCAAAATGTGTGATCTTGTTCTTCCATGATGAATACATGCAACTTTGCTTGCTTTGGACTTGATTTGATCTTCATTTTGCCTAAGTCGAATGTTTGAGTTGAATTGGTCTTCAACATCACTCAAGTCTAGCATCAAGTCAACTTGGTCTCCGGCTTAGCTCTTTAAAACGTGTGCTGATCACCTGAAGTCGATGCTGGAGTTGACTTGGTCTACAACTTTACCCAAGTTGCATGCGGAGTTGACTTGGTCTACAACTTCGGAGGCTCTTGTCCCCAATTTCAACTTTGGACAAAACATCACGTTTGAAGTCAATGTCAGAGTCGACTTGGTTTGCGACTTCACCCAAGTCGCATGCGGAGTGCGGAGTTGACTTCGTTTGCAACTTCGGCAGCTTGGCTCCCTGATTTCAACGCTGGACAAAAAAGACATTTTGAAGTCGCTGTTGAAGTCGACTTGGGGATCGACTTGGCCTAAGTCGATGCCTTTGTTGACTTGGAAATCAACTTGACCTATCATGTTTCATTTTCTTCATTTGTATATCCTTTAATCATCTTTACAAGCATGTTAGTAACCAAAACTTAATCAAATTTATTTATTAATCATCAAAACATAGACTTGACTTATTTTCCACATGTTTCCAACATTAACATCCAAAAGAAATTTGGGTAGAAATCACTTACCCGAAGTGGAGATACGCGTCTTATTCTCACACTTTCTCTAACTGACTCATTTCTTTCCTTAGACGTGTGAGATGGTTTGGGGGCTTAAATGGCTCCAGTGGAACTGAGATTTCTTGGCCTTGGACGTTCTCCTTGCTGGCCTATTTATAGGGTCGGAATTTTCAAGAATTTAGAATTTACCCTCTATCTTTGAGGTATTTAATTATAAATTGGTATTTCTTTTTAATTAAAAAAATGCTTTGAGCCAAAAGCAGCCACCCTGGGACTACTCCAGCCCTTTATGCAGCCCTTTTTTCTTAATTTTTTTGATTTTTAAAATTAATTAATTTAGGATAAATAAATCTTAGCCGTCATTTGATGATGATCATGATCATAGACTGTTGATTTTGGTCAAGATCTCCCAGCCACCCTCTGTTGTAGCTGTATTTGCATTTAATGTTTTATTTTAATAAAAAGTCAAATGCACATTAATGGAAAAGTTAATTCACTTTTTTTATCTTTATTTGATGCTTCATCACATCTTAACCCATTCATCATGTTCATCATGAATTTTTAACCATCCATAAAAAATTTCATCGAATTCCGATGCCCGAATTGCAATTTATGAATTTTTTCTATTTTTCCACTAAAATCCCAATTTAGATTAAAATATCCAAAAGAATTGCTATTTCGTCCTGTATTGATTAAATCTCTATTTTATCTTTTTATGATTGAGTTAATCCAACTAATTAACTCTTAATAACGTGTCTTAATCCCGATTACTATTCATGTGCACTATTCACGTGGTTTAATTCCACAATTGCATTTCTTTAATCTCTAAAACACATGTTTTCATAATCATGACTATATATTTTATTAGCGCATTACCTAGAATTTACAATGCTAGGGTGTTGTACACGTGTCTTAGATTAGGGTTTAACAAACCTGTTGAACATTAATGTAATTTTGCTTGCTGAATATTTATATATATACTGTTCCTAAATAGATGGTTTATATTGAATAGGTTCTATTTATTTAATTGATCCTTACCTTCATTCCTAATTGATTTGTGTCAAAAACATTTTTAGAATTTAAAAGTGTTATCCCATTCCACGCTTAAATTCTGACTTTGTTTAATTAAATGCTGAAACTCTACCCTACTGAACATTAATGGATATAATTAATGCATATATTAATTCAGCTGATGGACATTGAAATAACTGATATACATATTAATGCAGTAAGATTTTGAAATTCGTTGAAAATCGTGGAAAAAAAGTAATTACCATTAATAAATTGCCAATGTTAAACAAATATATACACATGTAAATAGATTTTTATGCCCCCATAGTTATGTTAATTTAGTAATTAAAAGATGGGTATGAATTAAATTTTTATGGCCATATGCTCACATTCCACTAATAGTTCAAATAACAAATTGATATGAAGATTTAATGTGGAAATAGGATGGACTCCATATATCGCAAGGGCAGTTAGCATAGGTTAGTCGTTGAAGAAAGTTCAACGAGGATAAGAATGGTTAATAATAGCCAAGTTTGTAAATATGGTTAGAAGATAGTTATATGAAATTAACAAATGTGGGTTAGAAAAAAATGATCAATAAAATGTGCAAGCATGGGATATTATAGGAAAGAATGGTCATTTTATGTGTATAGGAAAAGGAAAAGAAAATGTGGAAGGTACAAGCTAATTTTATAAGTAAGCAAGTTATACTTCCGAAATTGATGTTTTTCATCTTGTAATGCAAATGTGTTATAAATAATTGAATTTAGATATTTTAAATCTTATTTAAGGACGGTCATTCCTATAATTTTTGAATTGCAAAGAATATTTCTATTTGTTGAAAATTGTTTGCAAGTTATTTGTGCAAAATTATTTATACATGAAATGGCATGCCACCATGAAAATGAATGTACATGGTGCACGAGGATTAGGTCATAAAAGAGGTATAATTGGACCGGTTGTCCACATCTAGCATGACTGAGTCGGTAATCTAGGCTTAGGCTAGTGGCACCCTCCCTGAAATGGGAGCAGGATCAGGTCATGGACGATTGGCTAGCGTTCCATCGTGAGAAATGTCATGTATGCTTGAATGCATTTGCATTTTTATATCTATGAAATGCACAGAAAGGAAATGGAAAATGTTCATTCGCAAAATGAAAGGACTTGCTTACTGAGTATTAGTACTCATGTAATGTTTTTCAAAATTTATAGATAGGTATGAGACAGATAGTGAAGTAAAGTACAAGGTTACATAAGTTACTGCCTTTCTTATATAAATCTATGAAAGGTTGAATTTTGTAAAGGCAGCCTTGACTGACTAGGAAACCTCTGTTGTAATTAAATAACTAATGAATGTGTTATGAATGTGTTATGAATGTACAAAAAAGAGAAGTTCTAATTATATGTGGAATCAAATAGAAATGGTTTGGTTATCTCATCCTTTCACAGGTTATGGGTATTATGCATGAATATATAAAAAAATCCCGCCGCGTGACTAGGGCAACAATCCTATTCACATTTAACAATAAGAAAGCAATCTCGGAGTAATGCTCTCTAGCACTCTAGTCGGGGGCGCCACAAAGTGTGGTATCAGAGCAAGGATTGGTAAATAGGCGTGGAAAAAAATGATAAAATTTTATTTATTATAGAACATGTGTTGTCCCATGTATTTATGAAATTGGATATTTCTTATGATTTTCTTCTGCAAAATATAGCTAAATTGCTATATTTAAAATGTAGATGATTGACAAAGGCAAGGCAGTTCTAGATCCCGTGACGTTAATGTGAGGACCAGGTATTTTATTTTATTTTTATTACAACTTTTCTCTATTTATGAGGTAACTTATGAACATGCTAA